>OX465096.1:19432564-19904607 GCA_949987625.1 Chalcis sispes
GCTCGATAAGCTCGCGCTCGAACTTAAAACTTTAATCGTAAATATCCTAATTTTTTGATAAATAAGATGAAAGTTTAGTGCGCCGATAACAATATTTATCGAATTTACAAGCGTCGAAAAGCTACGAACAAAATCGAGTCTCGTCAAGGAAGGCTAATTTGTTTTTCGCGCCTTTTGCGCCACTTAACACGAGTCTGGTAATTCATCCGCGGCGCGTATGCGATCGACCGGATAAAAAGCCGCGAAGCTTTCCCGTGTTCGCCGGTAATTAAACAATGCTGTCGACGCACGAGGTGCGATATAAAGAAGCCACGAGGTTCTGACGTTTTTTTCGCCGACCTAGCGCGGAAAGATCAAACGGAAAAACGGATCGAGGCATAATTATGGAGACGATGACGACGACGACGACGACGACGACGAAGACGTCGACGGGCGTTTGATGATTAAAGCACGTCCAGGAGACGGTAAAAAAATGGACTGGAGACGATTACCACGACGACGTGGATTGACTTCAAGCGAGATACGCTCAGGTAAGAAGTTACTATTTTTCACAACGAACATTTTTCACGACGAAGATAAACAAAATGTTTGTCGAACGACGGAGCTCATTTTAAGTATCCATTATGAAAGAATATAATGAAGTCGATTGATTGGTAACCTTTTAAATCGTGAAAAATTATTTTTCTCAAAGATAGGTATAATAATTATTCATTAAGTAAACAGTTCTACGATATGTCAATCATTCATGATTTATAATGCAATATTCGTATGGTTTTTTTTTTTTTTTTTTTTTTTTTTTTTAACGATCACAATTAGAGCGATTTCTGGAATTAATATTTCATTTACGCAAATCTTGATATAAAATACTAATGATTCTTTATTAATATTACGAATATTATTCTTTATTTTCTTTTAGACTATTGACCTATAATGTTATACTAATCTGTTTAATGAATAATTATAAAAATTTATTATTCATACAAGTAATTTGTAACTCTTTATTTATCCAAATTAATCTAATATGATAACTATTAAATTTATTAATTGAAATTTTAACAAATTAAAAAAAAAAAAAAAAAAAAAAAAAAAAAACTAACTACTTAAGAGAAAGGAAACTTTTATTACTCTCTTATCTTTGGACGGAATAAAAATGAAATCGCTATTGATCTTCTTGAAGACAAGTTCTCTCGTTTGTTTTCGAATAAATAAAAGAAGTTTTAAAATAACTCAAGTTCATCGGAAGAAGCGCGCTTCGCGATGAGTATTCCCTGCCTCGTTTGACTTGCAGTAAGCTCGCCGTGAATACATATATATACGCGCTCTTCACGTACATACGCACATACTCGTTTTCATGTACACACGTACCACTTGATGATGAATACGCACACGCACACACGGTGCCGGTAAATTGATGGAGCTTTCAATTTGGCGAAACGGGCGTTATTAACGCGCGATCGCTCGGCGTTATAAAGTTATAGAGAGAGAGAGAGAGAGAGAGAGTGCGCTAGTACGCGGCTTGGCCCCTTTAAGATTGTTATCTTGTCGTCGTTATTCAAAATAACGCGTCATTAAAACGGCATAACGCGAGAAGCCCATTTGGCTTGAAAACGATTCCGCGTTATTTTTCAATTTTACGTTTGCGCTACACGTTTTATTTGCCCTCGAGACAGAGCGAACAATGCGTATATAAACAATTCTGCGTTGGATTTTACATTTAATTTACCATCGACACGATTTGTTTACGATATGCCGAATTAATTCTCGCGGATAAAGTGAATTTTTTTTTTTTTTTTTTTATTATTATTATTAATTTAAAAAAGGAAAATGAAAATAAAGATATTGAAACAATGAAAATTTAAGTTTAAATTAAAACAAAAAGCGACAATGTGGGAGACATTTGACAAATGATCTATTGTTATTTCGTCGCTAATTCTTTGGCTCGCAAATTTTTAATATTCTATTATCTAATACGATCCATAAAAATAAGGCTATTGGATTGAATGTTGCTGCATAATATAGAATTAGATAACATTAAATACAATTTTTGTATAAATGAAAAATATCGTTACTTATTTAATGCCTTATTCTATTAAAAGAAAATTAGAATAATATTATCATTTATTAGAATTTTATATCATATAAAAAATATTATATTGTATTAAATCAAAAAAATTATTAAAAAATACAAATAAAGCGATACCGCACTTCTGAGTAAACAATTAGTCAATCAGTGACGCATTTGAAATTACCAACTCTCCGTACGAGGATAATGATAGTTTAACATTATTCACTAAAGAAAGACCCAAAAAATAAAAGTACTTATAATAGTATCATATTTAGACAAGTCTCTCGTGTAATACGATAGACATTTCGCTTACAGTAGAGAATTTATTTGGTGACTATGCGCATAGCGATTAAAGTGTTTGTGTTAAGAGGCGTTTGGATGAAAATAAAAAATTCAAAATTCAATCGTGCATGCATCGCCGTCGTTACGCTTGATTTTAACAAATGCACATACAAACTATTCCGATTGTTATCTGAGCTTTCATAGATTGGGCAAACCCATACATTGTATGCAAAATTTATTGAATCTTCGATATAAGTCGACAAAATGAAAAAGAAAAAAAAAAATAAAAGAGGAGAAGCAAAAAAATAAAATAAAGAAGAAACAAAAAAAAAAAAAAAAAATGCATCGTCGCCGAACAATTCCACGTCAATTGAATAACTCTTGATTAAAAAAAAAGTGCATCGTATTCCTACATATATATATATACTACGATCGCTCTTTGCTCTCCCTTTTTCATTACTTCGCCCAAGGAGTTATTGCCATCAATTTGTCTCCCGTCGTCGTTTCGCGTTACAACCACCTAACTATAATAAATAACCAACGGCCGATGCACGACACCTTCACGCTTGCATACCAAGATACACACACACACACACACACACATGCTCACCGTCCAAGCTTCGAATTTTCAACGCGAGCACGCGCGATATATACTCAAACGTGCATATATATATATATATATATATAAATTCTCGTGATATATATCGTATCGCGAGTTGCGCAACCAGTGGCTCCGGGTTAGCGCGCGCACAAGCTATGTTACACAACCGCGACCCACCACCGAGTGTCTCTCTTTCTCTCTCTCTCTCTCTCTCTCTCTATATATATCTATATATCTATATATCTATGTGTACGTTTAGCCCCTTTCAACACGTCGTGCGTGAATTGTTGTTGGCCTTTTGAAAAATCGTCTTGAAGTGTACTCAAACTGATAATATTTTTACACGCGTGATTTGCGTTAAATTGGATTTGCTATATACCACGCTCGATCGATGTTGTCTTTTGACCATGATTAATTTTCCTTTTTTTTTTTTTTTTTTTTTTTTTTAATTCAGTTTTTTTTCGCAAACTATACGAGTTGTATTAGAACGTAGAATTTGAACGAGAGCGTAATTTTATTCATTTTTTTATAATAACGTAATTGAGATAATCAATTATTATTTACAATAACTAGAATTAATTATTATCGTCGTTTGAATTTAATGCTAACGATTTAAAATTAACAATTAATTGTAATGTTATTAATTCCCCGAAGGTATTCGTTCAAAAATTTAATTATAAATATTTTTTTAAAAACAAAATTTAATTAATCGTAAATAATTGAATAATTTAATTATATCGTAAATAATTGAATAAAGCTTTTAAATCTTTGAATAAATCGCATTGTTGTAAAATTTATCGATAAATTTAAATATCTAATAAAACTCAAAATATTGAATTAAAAATTGCAAAGCAAATATCGACGTCGGACAAAATGTTCATACGAGAATCGATTATTCTAAACTATCTTTCATCTCAATCGCTTCAAAAAACATTTTCAGCGCGTTATTTGACGCACCGAAATAAACTCTTATCCAAATACCGGAATATCGATCGAGATCAATCCGACGTTATCTCGCTTCCTATACATGCGGTATATACACAGCCTCACGCTGTTTCTTCTTTCCATCGTTTTTTTTTTTTTTTTTTTTTTCTTTCCCTCGATTCGCATTCGTACAAACAATGCGCTCGTCGCTTGTAGAAACGATACGAAGCGAAACGAAACAAAAGGCGAAGAAAGTAGATAGAGAGAGAGAGAGAGAGAAACAATCGGCTGAGTTGTATATCCGGAAGCGGTGCACGGCGCTACTTATGCACGCTGTATATTCGCCCACCCGCGCAACGTAATTCGCGTAGTGAAAATCTGTACACATTGTGCGCGCGCATACACATTCATGTGGATGTTTACGTTGGGTCTAGAGTGTTTGTGCCCACGCTCGATTATTCGTCGTATTCACCGACCCACCCGAATCCACGAGGTGTATACAGGATTCTGAAGCTCGACTTCGTCTGCGTATCGTCGAGAGCGTATTGAGTAGTGGAAGAAGGGACGACGAATTTTATGTATAAGCATCTTATTTAGAGTCTACACGAAGGCGCTTATAGCTCCGCCGGCTCTCTTTTCTAATCTCTATTTTCCTCTTTTTAACCATCGCGCGTCTATTTAGATTTATCGCGGACGTTATCGGTTACTCTCTCGCTTCTTTTTCCCTCTTCTTCTTCCTCATCGTCGTCTTCTAGCTCTGTACGTTTCTTTCATATATTCATCTCATCTCAAACGGCTTTAAAAAGTTCGGTCTTCGAAGCTCATCGGGATTTAAAATATTTATAAGTATGCGGTATGAATCTTCATGAATTCTAATGTCTCCGCGGAATAAAAATGTGGATCCATGGCACTACTGTAACGATTACCACGACGATGATGAGCAAAATTTACATAATGCTAAATGTGCATTGTATCGATTGAATAACGCTTTACCACTGGTACAATTTTCACGATGTAAATGACTCTTCAAACACACACACACATACACACACACACACAATGGCTCGGTTGTTATTAATTATAAATTTATTTTATAAAGAAATACGTTCGATGTGCTGCAACTATTGCTTGCACAATATTTATTAAAAATAATTAACATTTAGTTTATCGAGTTTTAAAAAATTTAACATCATTACTTATTAAAATGTACTATATAAATTAAAAAATTTATTTTGATATTTCAGCTTTGTTGAATTACTTATAAATCATAAAATTTAATTCTATTTACATAATTTGTATTTGATCCAAATAATTTCAACTTCAAGCTTTTACAAAAAATACTTTAGATTATAATTAAGTATAAAAAAACTTAATCAAATTGTATATATCTTACTATTTACGTGTAAATAAATTAAAATATACATTTAAAACACAAATATAAATATAGTAGACACTGTTGTAAATAAATTTTCAATGCGTATGCATAATGTATTCGGAACCAATAAAATAATTCATTAAGAAAACGCACACTTATCTAAGTAATATAACATCAATGCACGTCTTAGTTTATTTTTCTATTTAACACTAAGAAAAATTTTTACTTATTAAAACGCAGTTGAAAAAAAAAAAAAAAAAATACAGAAAATCGTTTGCAATAATAATTATCGATTCCTGCAATAACGTCGATTAATAAAAATAAATTAATAGCACGTTAAACTTATCTCGACAAATTCTCAGTATTCATTAACGTTTGATCGAAACCTTTAGCAATAAATATATTAGAACAGATGAAATAGGTAACAAGTTGTTTCAGCGAAACGTTCAGATAACGCAACGTATGTATTACAACTTAGACTATCTCGAATTGCAAGTTTAAATTAAATAAAATAGCTCAATATTTGAAATAAATGGCAATATTGTATATATATATATATATCCAATAATTTTAATAAACTTAAAGTCTTCTGCGCGAAAAAAAAAAATAATAAACATGTCGATTTAATGTAAAGTATCACTTGCGTAACCTCGATGCAAGACATTTTGGCTGCATTTAAAAAAAAAAAAAAAAAGATAGTGACGGCTCTGACAATCGATCGCTCAACCCATATGTATCTTTACACAATCGACCATCAAACGTCCGTTCACTCGCGTTAAAATAATAAAGCAAAGAAAACAAAATCGCGATTAAAGGAGAAGGAAAAAAAATTTCTCCCTTTCTCTCTCTCTCTCTCTCTCTCTCTCTCTCTCTCTCGCTCTTTATAACATCGAAAAGAGTAGCAACGTTACCGCCAAACAAAGTCCACATGCGTTAATACATATCTATACAAAGTTGAGTGCGCCTCGTTTATTTATGCCTCCCTTGCGCCTTGCGTAACTGTATGGATACGCGTGTGTGAGCTCATATCCAATCGCTCGGTTACTTACAAGCGCATACGTATACATAAGAGCGCTCGTAATCTAATCCGATCTCTCGTCGAATCTGCTCATTTATAAAGTCTCGGTGCAGCAACGGCAGGAGCGATACAGTGCTCGCTTTGTATCGGCCTCGGCCATAATACTCGGGCCATTATTTTGCACTCGGATTAATATGTAATGAGAGGCCGCTCGTGCCGAGCTCTTTATTCCTTTTTTATTCTTTTATAAGCCAATGGTTATTCTTAAGGTAACATCCGAATGGATGCTGTATCAGGTACATACCCGCATGCGTACAATTTAAGGAAAGTATGTTAAATCGTAACGAGGTATTAGCTTATTGGTTTTTCTGGATAAGAGAGAGAGAGAGAGAGAGAGAAAAAAGGCGAACATTCCAATGGCGATCGCGACAAAGTGGCTGGTTTATGGGTTTTAGATAGGGAATACGATCGAAATACTCGATATCGCGGGCTCGTTAGTTAGAGCTGACACGCTTACTCGTTAATTCGTTGGGTTTATACATTGTGAACGAAAATCGTTTTAAAATGTCGATACCTCGCATTAACGTGTGTGCATATTTCATGTCGAACGGAGAACGAACCGTTCTCATTTACCTTACATTAGTTAAGCTTGACGTATCGGGATAAATTGTATTAACCTGATTATGATAAGGACGATGCCGTGGAGATCGAACGATCCGAGTTACAACGCGCACGAAGCTGATCGTTTAGAGAAATTGAAAATACACGTTGAGATTGAGATGTTGTTAAATAAATCAATCTTGCGCACTTATGTCGATACCGGTATTTGATTATTTTCTTTCGCTCTTTTTTTTTTTTTTTTTCTTTACTCCACTTAATTCTGAGTTATTGACTTTTATGCAATCATATTTCATTAAAAGATTTATGTTTCAAAGTTAGTTTCTTACCGCTCTTTTCTAAATTATATTCAAGGATATAATCAAATATATTAATGACAAATCTTCCAAATATCAATTCACTTATATTTTATAATTATCTTTTTCAAAAATAAAAAAACTTTTTAGTCAATAAAATTTTAATTATTTAATTTAATTTAACTTTCGTAATTATTACATTAATAAAGTCCAACTTTAAATATATTATAGATTTTATTATTTATCAACGATAAAAAAAAAAAAAAGTTATTAATATTTCAATAAATTTTACATAATAAATTGTTTAAAAGTAATTAAAATAAGTATTTATTGTGTATGCTGAAATGTTGATTTGCATATCTTAATGAACTTTTAATTTTATGCATTCAATTTCGTCAAGCACTAATATATTTTTATAGTGTCTATTCTTTTCGATAATTTAACATTAACATCATCGATAAATCATGAAACGTAACCAATTAAAACAAAAAAAAAAAAGAATCTTCCAATGTATTAACTATTCATTATACCATTCTTACGAATATTATTACATTTCAAACGATACGTTTACAATGCGTTGTTGAATCGTTCATTTCACAACAATTTGTGCAATAAATACTTAGTTCGTAACGTAATAAATGAATAAATCAGTATTACAATCTATTCTGAAACAACTTGTCGATGAGTTTTCCTCGAAAAAAAAAAAAAAAAAAAAAAAAAAGAGTGTACATTGAACTCGTCTACATATACGTCTAAACTCGAAATACCTTATCTAAAGGTCGGGCATTAGCGATCGCGTTCGATGATAAAACGTAGAAATGAAAATTAGTCGTCCCTTATTCTTTTTGGCTTCCCTTTTACGTTACACATTTTAACGAGTTCTCGCGCGATAATCTGGGAAAATAACTTTCAATCTATGGCTTATAATAGCTTTATCTTTTTTAAAAATTTAATCGTGAATAAAGTTAAATCTTATCTTAACGCTTTATGACAAATGACTTTCCTTCGGTTTTTCGAATAAGTTAAAACGTTTTTTCTTTTTTATATCACATATACGTAAATCGCTTATTTTACTTATTTTTTTTTTTTTTTTTTTTTTATATATATATATAAAAAATTATCACAGAATTTTTAATTATTACAAATCAATTATAATTGCGACACATAAGTGTATTAAATTTAAAACATTTTCAACCAATATAAAAGATCGGTTTAAAATAATGTTGAACGTATAAAACCGAAACCTATAATTTAATTTACAACTGCAAATAAATCAAAGGAAACAAAACGAAAAGAAAAAAAAAAAAAAGAAAAAAAATTTACAGCGACGCACGAAGGGATTTTAGGACGAACCACAATACATAAAAGATGCCTCAAATGGATAGACGTAATCCCAAATTCGCTTTAAACATCCAGCCGCTAACTTCTACTCATACATAGTACGTATATACTTATACGAAGCGCAATAAACGTTACGGATTTCTCGAGTAGCGCTCGAGTAGCGTTCGAGTAACGCGCGCGCGCGCGTGCGGGCGCGTAATATACAGCGAGCCCCGTTGTCGGGGACCGCTGACCGCACAGATAACGTCTGACCCGAGAGAGAGAGAGAGAGAGAGCCGTGCAAGCCGCCGAGCGAGGCACACCATATGAATGCCTCCTCTGTGAATGCATATGCGTACAAATCCTCGAAACCTTGGCTGAACAGACACCGAGAGTTTAAGAGAGGGAAAGCCCAACGGACCCTTCCTTTAACGTTCCCTTCGCCTACATGTGTGTGTATGTATATATATATATATATATATACACATACCAACTGATGGACTCTCTCGTTCTTCGCGGTTAGTTAATTTGCAAAGATGAGCCCCCAAAGTTGGCTTGTTCGTCTAAACCGCAGAATGAAAGAATGGAGAACGAGGATTGCAGATTTTTTTGTCGATCTGTTGGAGAAAGAGAGACAGAGAGGGAGGCGGGCACGTTTTTTTTAAGTTTTTCGTGGAAATAAAAGTTTTATTCAATTTTGACAAAGATATATACATATATATATGCATATATACATTTCATTCTATAATAAAATCGATAAAGACTTTTTAAGATTTTTGATTAGAAAAGATAATTTGTATCTAAATCAAACAAGTAGTACACATAAAATTCGCAAATTGTATACACATCAATATTTACAAGCGTCGCTTCGTGTTTCATATCAAATAATAAATATTTCAAAATATATATGTTCTTACAATTATTTATTTTTACAATCGTTGCATTAAGTTAACTCGAATTTTTAAACGAACGCGGTATTTAGGACGCGTTAGAGAATTTTAAAAATTTGCCACGCCAATATTTGCAGGAAGATAATAATTTTGCTAATAACCTAATAAAATTTTGTTTTTTTTTTTTTTTTTTTTTTACGTTCAAATGTAATGCCTGTTCGTAAATCAGCAGTAATGATATGTAATTAGTGGAAACGCCGATCATAACGTAAAAATAAAAAAAAGAAAAAAAAGATATGTAATAAGCGTTTAGTAAAACGCATAAACTAAAACTCTTTAAGATTATAGTTTAAAATAAATAATAAATATTGAAAATTCACTGCGTTATTAACGTTAACTAAGGTCGGACAAAAAATTTTTTAAAAAAATGCAGTTTACGCAATAACAAACTGTAATTTACAAACTGTAAATTATATAAATAGTTTTCGAAATAATCGAAAAATTCATATTAATTACAAAATTTATGAAATTAATGGTAATACATATTAGCTTAGATAATAAATGTCAAAATTTGATAATAAATAATATCGACCGTTACATACACACATACACGCGCACACACACACACGCAAACAAAATATTAATATCAATAGCGATGCATATCTAAACTTCAATGTTTTCAAAATTTTTACAAAGTTTCCCGGTTGTAAACTAAACTTTCTATTTTCGCAGTGAAATTACTTCGACATGTTGGAAATGTTAAACGGGAACGTACGGTATATACGTATTGTGTATATGTGTAGGCGTTGATCATAAACAGATAAAATTATGTGTTGCTAATGCATAATTTTAAGTTATAACAGAACAACTGAACCCATTTCTACATCAAGTATATAAGATAATTAATTTTGCGTTATGATAAATGATTATTACGAATGAAAATGATTTTACAATTTTCTTCGACTTCCAATGCTTTAAACGTCCCGCGTGTAATTAATTATAAAATTTTTACTTATAACTTTATCAATCTTGTCGCCTTTTTTTCACAAAGAAATTATTGAAATTTTTAAATTTATTGCATTATTTGTATAACTCTAAAGATCGCAATAAATCGAAAAAAAGATTTCGTTATAAATTATTACCATAAATTTGCTTAAGTATAGATTATGAAACGAAACAAATAATTTAAATTACATACTATACACAAACTATCTCTCTCTCTCTCTCTCTCGCGGTAACAATCAGAAATGAACCGTCCCAAGCTTATCTCACTGAACATTTACACGTGCCCTTGAATCGAGAAACTTATTGTTAGTTAGACTCCCGTCAGTTTCACATTGTTTACATTTGCATAATAATATAAGGCCGTCCTGTATACAGCTTCTCGATTCAATTTCAACGAAAGCTTTCCAGCCCTTGTTTTAACGAAGCCGCTGTCTCTGATTTTGAAATTAATTGTGCCTAGTTCGAGCTTAACAAATATTATGAAACTTTAACGGATATTTAACTTTATTAATTTAAAGCAGTAATTACTTAAACGATAATTATTAACGCATTGTTGTTTTACCGATAATTTTTAGTTTAAAAATGTGAAAAAAAAATTTTAAATTGGCATAAAATTTTCTACTCTAAACAATGAAGAAATATTAAAGTTTTTTTAAGATTTTTTAATCGTAAGTTGCATTATTAATTTTTATGTATCGAAAATGGATTCGCCTTACAGTTTATAAAAAATCATCGTTATTTAACAATCCTTTAAAAAATTACCTACTCAAACAAATTGATATTGAACTTGAAATTAAACGGTACATTCAGACATTTCGTGTAAATCGCAAATTTCTCTCGCTAAAATAAGCACATAAGCGCGGGTAATCAACGGAGGCAAAGCGTTTTATTCGAGGCTCGCAGCCGCAACGAACTTGTTTTCTTTAACGAGGCGGCAGTAGCACGCGGCGCGCGCGATATATTTTTTCACCAAAGAAAAAAAAAGAAAAAAGAAAAAAGAAAAAAAAAAGAAAGAAGAAAAAAACAACAACGATATCTCCGATTAATTCCCGCAAGAAAATTAATTAACAATGTTTACCGCCAATCGGCATTCGCTCTCTCTCTCTCTCTCTCTCTTTCTCTCTTTCTCTCTTGCAATGTACAACGTATTCACGCGCAGATGTACATGTACACACAGAGATTCCGAGCGCCTCGTACATTTCGCTTGGAATCGAGCTGTTTTTACAACTCTACGACTGCCGCTACTATACTACTACAACTACTATACGTTACGAGGAAGAAGGAACTTTGCTCGCATATTTATCGGCCACTCGTAAGCCATAATCGTTTAGATACGCGGGGCCAAAAGAGAGAAAGACGAAACGAGAAGCGCAACAGCCCCGGTAGCGGCGGCATCGAGTCGACTATTAGCGAAATGCCACAGTGAGAATAGGAGAGAGAGAGAGAGAGAGAGAGAGAGAGAGAGAGAGAGAGAGAAGCCTGGACGAGCCTAAATATACAGTTACGTGTATATATATATATATATATATACGAGAACAGATCGGTACTATTGCACGCTTTTGTAATCGGTTTTCGAAGCATTTAGAAAGAAAGAGAGAGGGAGAGAGACATACTCCACTTTCGATAGGTCGAAGCAAGCTGGCTTTATACGGCCGATCGAGCTACTATCGCGCCTCGTCCTCGTATTAATGCTACGCGTACGCACGTACACATGCACGAAGAGAGACTCGGAGAAAAATCGTATCGTCGTTTGGATGCTGCGGGAGAATAAATAAACTCGTAAAAGCTATCGCGCCCGAGAGCCACCGCATGAAAAATACGTGTATCCATATAAATACGCTGTGGTAATGTTGTTGTGTTTGTATCTGTCTATATACAATACATTACAGTACTCGCGTTATTAGGGCACTATTTTTTTTTTTTTTTGTATCTTTTCAACGTTCGATTATTTCCTTTCTTCTTTTTCTTTATACAACGTGCTGTGAAAAATTGAATTTTATAACGTTTCTTTTTCACGTGTAAATTTTTTCATCTATTTTATAGGATACGTTACTGATAACAGTGGCTAAGTTATGTAACACAATTATCGCGATATAATGTCAACATTTTTACGCAATTATACGACGCCACGCTGAAAGTTTTTTTTTTTTTTTTTTTTCTAATTTTTTAGTGTTAGAGTTTATAAATACGCTAGAACTACGTAAATTAACATTTTGTGAAATAAATTCTAAAGTAAACGCACAATTAAAACACATTAACAAAATATGTTATATATGTAAGATAATTTCGTTGCTTTAAAAGTGTAGGAGATGATTTATTGCAAAACATTTATAAATTAATTAAATATTATTTGCAATACGTGTATTGTTTAGCTGATTTTTTTTTTTTTTTTTTTTTTTTTTTTTTTACTCAAATTATTATCCAATCCCAGAATTTATTTGTTTGATAAAGCAAAAATATTGATGTTTATATGACGCGCGTTCGATGATAAACGAATAAAAATAATGTACGCGATTCGCATTGCATTCGCAAGCAAACAAAATATTAAATGTTTAAATTCGCAAAATGTTTTATTGCTAAAAGCAACAATTGAAACAACCAAAAAAAAATGTCTATTACAATGTTACGCATTTAATTTTTACTTATATAAACGCGCAATATTAATAATAATAACAAATTACGATAAGCACGATGAAAAGCTTCTAGAAAAGCCACAATTGTCATAGTTTTAAAATTGCCTCAAACGTCAAAATTTCGTCGAAAGAAAAAAAATTAAAAAAAAATGAAAAAAAACATTACTATATTTCTCGGTATAGATCATACACGTAATCGGTTAAAAGCGTAAGCTGTCAGTTTAAAACGACCATTACGATTTAAATAGACAAGAAGGAAGAAGAAGAAGAAGAAGAAGAAGAAGGGCGTTCCGCGTAAAATTACAAAGGAGCTCGATTGGCTCTCGAGCCCGTAATTTCTTCTCCTTCTCCTCTATTCCCTTTCGCCAGTGTGTAAACCATCAACACTTATATATATATATATATATATATATACGCTTAGAGGGAAACGCGCCCCCGTTTTTAAACGTTTATAACTTACACTTATGCGCGTGTACATGTATTGAATAGTGAACGAGAGAGAATGAGAGAGAGAGAGAGAGAGAGAGGCGAAAGGGGGAACTTGCACTTAACTGCAGGCACTTTTCAACTCTCGGGCAAAGTGTTTGCTCACGTGGACAAGAATAACAGTAGTCGATCGGGACCAAATAAACCTGGCTGAATTTTGAAAATCATATTACTACAAATATCCTCGCTCTTCTCTCGTTCTCCTCTCTAAGGAAAAGAGACGGAGAAAGAGAAAGAAACTCTGTAAATAAGCGCCAAAGAGAGAGTGAGATTGTTTGAGAGCACCTTTGTTTGACGGGTTTTACATCTTTCTTTCTTCTTCTCTCTTCTTCGAGAGCGATTTCCTCTTAAGCGCCTATCGTTACAATACAGAAATAGATCATAAAGATAATGTTATGTCAAGACACGCGCGTGATGAAATTAAACGCGCAACCCCGTGATTTTTTATTCAGAAATTTAGGACAGTTTAGAGCAATCGTTAATTTTAATTCAAGGCCCTCTTAAATCACAAGCCATCATTCATATTTTGACGTTGACGAACAAAAGAAAAACAATTGTTCTGAACAAGTTCGATAAACTTAAAATTCAAATGTTTCAAAATTTTGTAAAGTTATTAAAATTTTTCATTTTTTATGGAAAATTCGAGACATTGAACATTCGATCAATCGGTATTCGATCGACATTTCTCAATGAACTACAATAAGCGTTTATTAATTTACAAGCGAGAAAACTTGGGAGCAACATTCAATACATCATCAAAACAACGACAATAACAATTATCGATCCGAATAATTAATTTTGCCGGGACAATAACGTCAAACTCGCCAATACGTTATCAATCTAAGGTGCAATGTTATAATACAAATACCCGTACGTTTCAGAATTTCCAATGGCCGACGGGGAGGAACAATCGACGGATGGATTGGAGAGATTACAGCCGATAGCTCAAATCGCACAAATCACGAATTGTTCGTGGCGGGCGCACATATGCGGCAACGAAGCCGCTTGTCAAGAATACGAGGATTTCACTTCCCGATGCATTTGCCCGCACGACAAATCGCCCCCCACTGCCGATCTTAAATGTCCCAATCGGGTTATCGGTAATTTATTTTTAATACATTATTTTTATTTTACCTTGTAAATTATTTATTTTTTATCTTTCCTTTTATTAAATAATATCGTATGCGTATCAATTGTTCAAACTGTTTTTTATTAATCCTTTCGGGACGGGTCACGTCAATAAGCGTTTTCGCATGACTACCGCGACAGCCGGCTAACGTCAATAAGCGTTCTGACTCATTTTACTTGTATTGATATCCGAATAGCGCTCATTGACGTTATAAATACACCAATATGCGCTGTTTATACTTCCTGAGAAACCAAAAACATCAAAATTTTTTATTTCAGATATCGTAATTTTTTGCGTCCAGCGCGCTCGACATTGTGAAATATACCCGTCCCGAAAGGGTTAATAAAATTTTTAATGCCAAACGTTTGCAATAAATTACGTAGATATTAATCCGAATAAATAAGAATTGTTTGTATTACAGTTCCTTTGACGCCGAAACCTATTCACAATATAATACCACCTAGTGGAAACATAACGAATAGCACTACCATACTTCCAGAACCTGAACAGGTAACGATTATAAAATTGGTTTAAATTTTATCAAGTTATATTTATCGACCGTAATGTAGGATTAAAATTTTTTTTTTTTTTTTTTTTTTTTTTTTGTACAAGCTGCACATACCTGTGAAAATTAATTGTCTGGAATGGTACATAAATTATAATATATACATAAATGAATAAAAAGAAAATAAAGCCGACTTACGTCCATGGAAATAGTGCAATTAACGTAATATATTATATTATGAAATATTTTTCAGGTGGAACGTTTAGAGCCAAGGTTACCCGAGGTCACCGGCATAATCGTCGGCTGCGTATTGGTCCTGGCAATAGTGATCGGGTTAATATACTATTGCAAACGACGCAGTTTTAATGCAAAAACGAAGCGCAGCGATCTCGAAGTAATGGCGTTAATTAATCATTTTGTTAAGTTTTATTGATAATAAAGAAAACAAGCGAGAGGATCGCGCGTTTTGTTTAAATGAATCATTATTACGTTCTCGCCCGATTAAATTAACTCTCGACGCGTTTTATCGTTAAACGTAATCGCGCGATATTGCGATTGCCGTTACCGTTGAAAACGTTCTCTCTCTCTCTCTCTCTCTTATTTTCTTTTTTTAATTTTCGCCGCGCTTGTAAAATTACGTAATGTAACGATGCGATAAATAATAATTCATCGTGTTTTAGGCATCGCCGATGAACTTAAAAACGAGTCTTTTACTGGCCAACAAATACACACCGAATCCGCAATACTTTACGTGCGCTTCGCCGGAAGTGCCAATTCTACAGAGAGACTCGCTCGTTTTTCTTCACGACATCGGCGAAGGTTGCTTTGGAAAAGTTTATAAAGGTACGAAAATAACATTACCGAGAAGTTTTCTACATATATTATTATACTTCTAAAAACTTGGTTTATCAAAGAGACTTCAAACGAATAATATATATTGCGATGTTTCGCGTTAATTTTAACAATTTATTAATAAGTATAAACGTTTCTTTTTTTAAAGAAAAAAAAAAAAAAAAAAAAAAAAAAAATTAACAACAACAACCACTAGGTGCATGATAATAAACTCGTATTAAATATCAATATCGAATACGAAATAAATTAAAATTTCCATAAACCTTCGAAACAGGTGAACTTATCCACGATGATACAACGGAAACCGTAGCGATAAAAGTCCTAAAGGGTAGCGCGAGCCGAGAAGCCGAGGAAGACTTTATGCGGGAGGTGGACATAATGTCGACCTTTCGTCACGAGAACATTCTCACCCTTATAGGTGTAGTCTTACGGGATGCCGACAACAGTCCATGGATGGTATTCGAGTATATGCCTTACGGCGATCTCGCCGAAGTTCTGCGGTCAAACTCGCCGACGTTACGGGCGCAAACGCCGGGATTGCAACCCTTGACGAAGGTCGGTATATTATTCATTTTTCTTTTTTTATTTTAAACTTTTGTAATTATTACACACTTTGCGCAGCGATTTTTTTTTTTTTTTAGTTTTTAATAAAAATCATCGCGACAATTTTTAATTTTAGATTGCCAGTTAATTAGTAATTAAACTGAAAATTTTTATTTAAAGTAATCACGCCATAAAATACCCGTGTACTGCCATTTGTTTAAAGATTTAATATTCATTTATAAAATATATTTTATCTTAATTATAACATGTGATTTGATATAATTAAAAATGTCGGTTAAAAAAAAAAAAAAAAAAAAAAAAAAAAAAAAACGAATAAAGCTAAGTATATAACCAATTCGTTAAAAATTAATAAAAAAAAATATTGGTATTAATTAAATACTTATTCAAATGTGGTTTTTTTTTTTTTTTTATAAAAGCAATTATCATATTCAATTCATAACCAAATAGGAATTCACTTTCAAAATAATATAAAATTAAAATAATCGACGGCACTTAAATGAATGGATTTTAAGAAATAGTAGGTATAATATTATCCAATGAATTTCCTCGTAATTTTTACCCATAAGACACTATTAATAAAAATACATACTCCGAGGAAAAATAAATAGACTTCAACTTGTTAGTCTTTAATGATTTTCGTAATAATAAAAAGGCTTCGATATTAATGTCTTCTGTATTTTATGCATTGCGATTGGGCAGGATTCCCTTCACTGGATAACGACACAGATAGCGTCGGGTATGGCTTATCTCGCGGCACAAAGATTCGTTCATCGCGATCTCGCCTGTAGAAATTGTTTGGTGGGCTCTGGACTTGTCGTTAAAATTGCCGATTTTGGTATGTCGCGAGACGTATATACCTGCGACTATTACAAGGTAATTTATAAATTTATTTGCACGTACAATAATTATTTATCGTTTTCTTTTTTTTATCTTTTTTATTATAAAATAAAAAATGTTAACGTTTTTACATTACAACGTTATTACAAAATAAAAAAATGTCGTGACTTTCTTAGATTGGAGGTTCGAGATTATTACCGGTACGTTGGATGTCACCGGAAAGTATAATTTACGGTCGATTTACACTCGAAAGTGACGTGTGGAGTTTCGGTGTTGTGCTTTGGGAAGTTTACTCGTTTGGAAAACAACCTTATTACGGGCATAATAACGAAGAGGTACGTTACATTATCATGAAAATACTATTTTTTTAATCAATTATTATAACAACTTTCATTTATTTACTGACAGTTAAAATTATTGTATTGCATTGAAATTATAAAAATAAGTTATTAATTTGTTGTAAATACAAATTATTATGGAACTTAATCGACTGTGAAACAGTTGCTAATTTGTCAATTTATTATTAATTGCACGCATTACATGCGTTAAATGATTAAACGCATACTCAATCGTAGGAACATTCACCAAAACCACACGATTTTATTTCCATATAGGTGGTAATACTCATCCGACAAGGAATCATGCTGATTCCACCCGAAGACTGTCCGCTCTACGTGTGCCAAATAATGAGAGATTGTTGGAAGACGGACGCGCGCGATCGTTTGCGTTTCGTGGATATCCTCGAAAGGCTCGAAAAAGCCCAAGACAAACCCAATCAAATCGACTCGTTGCCAAGGCCACCCCAGGGCCCGGTAACCATACGCACTCCGGACGCCCTCGATCCCGATGGCTATCTGCTACCGTCACCCGCGGCATTGCGCGACTATCTTCAGCCGTTACCATGATAAACGACAGTCTGGACAAGTTATTTTTTTTTATTTTTTTTTTATTTTTTTTTTTTGATAATTTTATTTTTTTTTTTTTCATCGATATTTTAAGCGGTGTTGACTCAGCGGTCCTCACGGTATGCTAAAAACTTGACAAATGTACTTCTATGAATTTGCAATGATCTGATAATTTTTAACAAAAATAATAGGCTCGATAATTAATATTGAATATTATCTTAGATTTATTTCATTATAGTTTGTTTAAAAATTATGATCATCCATCAATATTGCGCAAAAGTTTTAGTAAGTTTATGTAAAAGTTTATTTATTTAAGAAATATAATATGTCAAATTAGAATATAAAGTAATTACATGAAAAAAAATATTCAATTTGTCGAGAATATTTTTTTAAAATTAATTGTACATTAGTAGTTTAATTGCTAGCATGTAGCTTACATTTTTTATTTTTTCATGCATCGACTGAGAAAATTAATACTTTAATTCATGCATAATTTTCACTAGAATTTAAATCATTCAATACTTAACGTAGAATATAATAAACACATTATGGTACAAAACAAAACATATTACTCAATTTGATTAGAATTATCAAGTAACGAAAATTAGTCTTTAATTTATAATTTATATCAAACCAATAAATTATGAAAAGTGAAAAGTATTTGTTTTACCAATTGTTGCGTTGTAATGAATGACATAAACAATTCAAAAATAAAAACGAAATGTGCAATGAATACACAAATCATTTATAACTATTTTATCCATCGACACAAAATCTTTCATTGCATTCTAATTGATTTTTATATTATCTTAATATACATATACTGCCAAATATAGGATTTTTGACAATTATAAAAAATGTAAATAAAATTAAAAATAATTTTTATATTGTTTTTAATTTCTCATAATACTCAGCAACTTTATGACATAAATAAATATTATAAACTATTTTGAGATACAATGTCAAAAATAAATACAATTATTCACAATGATATAAAAATCATTAAACTATTATTAAGTAAAATGAAAAAATAGTTTTTCTGTTAAATATATAGGCACTCACACTGGTGATAAAGTATTAAGATGCATCTAAGTATGTAATCATCATTGATAAGAAAATTATATCACGTAAAAATGTTAATTTTACTCAAAAAAACGAAAAAAAAAAAAAAAAAAAAAATCACGTATAGAAATGATTATTGCATCTCATTTTATTAGATTTAAATGAATCTCGAACTTTTCAACTCATGCGTTATACGCGTGAATTTAGTTAATAAGCTTTATTTTTTCATAATCAAAATAAAATAAGTCGCATAAATAAAATTAATTATAAAATAAATTGCAGCGTTTACGATCCTGACAACTATAGCATAACCGACTGTATGTACCATATAAGCTACGTCTATAATTAGAGATCTCATTTTAATTTAAAAAAAAAAACTTATACGAAGAAAATTAATCATATATTTTATTATTGTATTATCAAAAAGCCATATTATTTATAACCAACTATAAATACTTTGACTTTATCGATTTTATGTAAATATTTTTATCTGATATTGCACGTGTTTATATCGTCACCGTTTATAAAATTTTTATATACCAACTATACCTAGAAATATGTACAAAATCGTAAAGAGGGAGTATTAGAAATGTTTTTGACAAATTGTAAAATAATTGTATTTAAAAAATCTTGTTATATAGATGAAGGGTTGTATTAAATTTTTATAATAATTTACATTGATATTTTTTATTTAAAAATACAATTTATTACCCTACTAATACTTTTAATGTAGATTTATTAAATTTATAAAGTCACAATCAATTAATTATTACAGTATTATTAGAAAAATAATTTAATAAATAAAATATGTTACAAAACGTACTCCTCTTTTATATCTAAGATATTAAAAAATACTAACTATAATATTCTTTGAATATATATTTTTAAATTACATGAAAAAGTTGTATGACTTTTTATTATTAAATAACTGTAGTTTTGACGATTAATACTTTGTAAAGTAATTTTCTTACTTAAATTATTTTAAAATAAACAAATTTAAATGAGAAAATAAGTTTTATTAATTTACAATCCTATTTATAAGCTAAAATTAATAATGTATGGATATATATATATATATAAATGTATACATACCAACTGTCGTAACATTATCTTGGCAACGCATTATAAAAAAGACATTAAACACCGGTCGATAAGACTAAAAATTTGTCAACAGGTGGCGCAAGAGTTTATAGAAAAAGAGCGCTTGATTCTCTTTTGTTTAAAATTTCGTTAACACATTATTTAACAACCAACGAACGTTTGTGCTATTCAATCTGTAATAATTCGCGACTAAAAATCAATGTCGAACGAGAAAATTTCTCCTGTAAAAAAATCAAATATTTTATCCGCGACGAGTGATGATTGTGTGATTCCGTCTTTACGTTTTCCGCAAAAACTGTGGCGAATCGTTAATGAATGTAAAACTGGTGCCATAAGCTGGGGCTCGAATGGTCTCACTGTTCTTTTAAACTATAAAACTTTCCAGGAAGAATATCTCAATTGCAATCACTCCATTTTTAAAACAACCAATATTGCAAGCTTCATACGCCAACTTAATCTTTACGGATTCCGTAAAGTCACTTCGCATAATCGCGATTTCTTTGGAAGCGGTAGCGGAAATGGAACTCATGACGATCTACATGAATTTTTACACGAACATTTCAGAGCCGGTCGACTTGATCTGCTCTCGCGAGTTTGTAGAAAGACTGGTATCAAAAAAAATTTATTACAAACGAAACAGACCGATAAAACAAACTTGCGAACGAAGGATGAAAATCGAATGACTGGCATGTCGAGGTTGCAAATGTGTCAAGTACGTTCTTTCATTTTTTGAAAAATTCAATATTATAAATCAAGCAGTTATTTCGAATAAAATAAAATATTTTTTTTTTTTTTTCTATGAAAATATGATTTTATGAAAAAATTTTGTTATAAATTGTAAATATAAATTTTATCTTTAATATAAATTTAATCTTTATAATTAATGTATTTAAAATATTAAAGTATTAATATACTATTTGGAAAGTATACTACTAAATTTTATATAAATTGTGTTTAATTTTATGAAAGCATTTTATTATTATTTTTTTTAATTGTCAATAATTTTATTGACTCTCTATTATAAATTTACTAGATAGCTCTCACAAAAGCTTTAGAGCAGGCAACTAGACAGTATCGAAAAGAAAAATTTTGGCTCCAACTTTTAAATGAAAATCTTCCTAAAGATGCCTTAAAACCAAAATATAAAGGTAAATATGAATTTTTATAAAAATTAAAATATAAATTAATAAAATCTCTTTGTAGAAGAAGCATCAGAACAAAATATTCAAATAATTTTTCAAGATTTATCAGACATACAAGATGCAGAAAATTTGCCAATAATTGATGCTCCTATAATAGGAAATGTTATTGATTATCAAGATAAAGTTCATTGGGAAGAAATTTTAACTTTACCTTTAGAAAATTCTGTTTCTATTTCGGTGCCACATTAGATACTTATGTTTTCTTTAAAAAAAAAAAAAATAGATTTATATAATTTATATAAAATTTTATTAACTCAAAATAGCTATATAAATATATATTCATAATTTATTTATTATAAAAATTCTATAATATAATTTTAAATATTTATTATTATTATAAGCATAATATTATAATCCATAAAGAAATCAAAATTTACTTTTGTAAACAGTTAAAAATAAAATATATTTAAGCATTAAAATAAAATATTTATAATATATATTTCATATTGTCTAAATCTTAAATATCCGTCTAAAAATATTTATTTGTTATAAATTAATTAATATAAATTACCTACTATACTTGTAGTCAACAAATAAAAATAATCATCAAACAACTATTTTGTAAAATAGTTATAAAATAAAACATAATTTTTTATAAAAATAATTTAAATAACTTTAAAATAATCATCTGTTTTTGTCGTATAAATATGTCCTTCACCTGATAGAAATTCTAAAATTTCGTCAACTTTAGATATTAAATGTGAAGGTACTTTAGATTTAATTTCATTTCTTTCTGCACCATATTCTGGATCACTATGCTGAATAATATTTAAAATCAGTACTTGTTCACGATTTAAACCAGATTGTGCATTTAGAGAATCAATATTATTTGAAGTATTCATTATATTATTTACAAGAGAATAATCACTTTGGACAACTGTATTCATTGTCTTTTCACCTTCTAAAGTTAAAAGAGTTACTTCCATTAAATGAGTAAGTAATTCATTTAAATTTTCCATAGGTTGAATATTCATAACTAGTACAAAATTATCATTTTGATTACGCAGCATTCCATGAATTCTAGCATATGAATTAATGTCCACAGGAGATTTATAAGATTCATTATTACTTTCTAACCATTTAACACCTTTTATAGATCCTATAATAAATATAAAAATAATTAAAAATTTTATAACGCTCATGCAGTACTATTGCAAAATAAATGAAAACAATATAAAACTAACCCGTTTCATCTTGAAACTCGAAAACTATTTTTGCACTAATCGCTTCTATTTTACAAACTTTTGCAACAAGTGTGATGATATTGGGAACCATTCCCCATATACTCAGGTTATCTCTATGTCGATTTAAATGCGCAATCATTACTGGGACGCAATTTTGACCTCTTTTCAGATTCGGTTTATTTTCTAAATTTGAATTATTTATAGAAAAATTCAAAGAGGTATCATATGATATTTTCGAATCTTCGTTCCACATGATTTTTACTGTTGATAAAGCACAATTGATCGAGTAATAATCCAATTGATAAGTCTTCAAAATATAATAAATAAAAAAAAAAAAAAAAAAGTAAACACTATTTGCTGTCACTATAGTCAACAAATAAACACGCGCTGGTTAACCACAACTATGAAGTTGTATACACAAAGTTGCTACATGTGGCGCTTCTGATCAGTTTAAAACACTATTACGTTGCATCTATACGAGGTACGTTGTACAAATCTCTGTATACCTTATATCGTATACACATGCCGCATCTGAAAATATTTTAAGAATTTCATCATCTTTGCCGAATTTCACTAAATTTAAATTAGTTTTTGAGGTAAAAATTTTATTAAATAAATGTTATAAACAAATAATGTCTATATTTAATTAAATTATATTTTGAATTCTAAATATTAATTTTGAAAGTATTAAATTATTTCAATATTTAATACTTACAGTCGTAATGAAACATATTTCCCATCTTTTTATCCTTTTCCCCTTTTTATTTTACATTTTATTCATAAACTCTTGGATTATTTTATATTTTTATGTTTATAAGTATTTAAGCTTTATAACTTCTGGATTATATTGCTTATTTGTTTATTTTTTTATCTTAATTACAATTAATTAACCACGTTAAGTATTTTTTTTTTATTTTATTTTTATTACGAAATTTATTCATTAACATGTGTTAAATAATGTTATGCTTAATATTTTTGATGGCAAACAAAATAATTTAAATGATTAATTTTGCAATTCTAGCATCGGATTTGTAATCAGTAACCCCAAGATCAGACAGCATCATCCTTTTTAACTTGATTAGGTTTTATCTTCAATTGTGTGACTAATAAGAGTTAATAATATGAATTTTTGATAAATTTATAAATTATTTGATTAAATTTAAATATTTTAGCATAGTATATAATTCAAAGATATAATTATTATGTTTAAGTTTTATAATCTAAATAATTTATGATATATATTCATTCACATATAATATATAAGTAATTCATTATTTGATACATTGATACTTACGCAATATTAATTAATTAAAAATAATCGCATAAAATTTTCTTTTAGAAACAAAATTAAACAGAATGCCAGAAAATATATCCAAGTCAACTTTAGGTATTTATTAAAAATTCTTTTCAATAAACAATATAACTATTATAAATTTTTTATTATTTTTAGAAGCTATTTATACTTCTGAAAAAAATGGTAGTGATGAAAATGGAGATGGAACAGAATACAAGCCATTTAAAACAATACTTCAAGCTATGAGATCTGCAGGAAAGGAACCATTTCCTGAAATTTATCAGGATTCGAAAGATGAAAGAAAAAAATATGAACTTGCTGCAAAATCGCAACTTAAAAAAATACAAAAAATTTGGATAAGAGAACAGTATAAAAATGAAGAGAAGCAAAAAAAATTACAACAAGATGAAGAAAAAAGAACAAAAAATTTAGAAGAAGCTAAATCTATTATTATTGAAGAAGATAAAAATTTACCTGCTGCTATACTTGTTAAAATTAAAGAAGTTCATCGATACATAGAACGGAGAATAAGAATATTTGGTTGGGTACACAGATTAAGGCAACAAGGTAATATTTTGAAATTTTAAATATATTTTTATTTCTTAAATTATTCATAGATGATATTTATTGTTTATTGTTAGTAAATTTTAAAATTGAGTTTAAATATTTTGAATTTAAAATTTTTTAAATAATTCAACATTAAGGATGTAATTTTTCTATAAAAAAGTAATCTTTACTTGAAATAAATTGATATAAATTATATATTCTTAAAGGAAAATCTTTAATGTTTATAACGTTAAGAGATGGAACAGGATTTCTTCAATGCATATTAAATGATAAATTATGTCAAACGTACGATGCTCTTGTACTCAATACAGAAGCTTCTGTTGAACTATTTGGAACATTAAAACCAGTTCCTGAAGGAAAAACAGTAAGTAACTAGTTTATTTTTCTTTATATATAGAAATTTGATCATAATCTTGCATTCCAGGCTCCTGGAGGGCTTGAACTAATTGTTGATTATTGGAAACTTATTGGAAATTCTCCTCCTGGTGGTGCTGATTCAATTTTAAATGAAGAAGCTCATCCTGATGTACAACTTGACAATAGGCACATTATGATTCGTGGTGAAAATGTATCTGTTTCATACTAATTTAAAGAAATTAACTAATAAATTAAATTTCAAATTATTTAAATGTAATAATTTACATAATGAAAAAATAACAAATATTTGAATTATTTACAGTAGTATTTTGAAATTTATATTTTATATCGGTAAACAATTATGTATAAATTTTATTATAATTCATTTTATATCTTCTAGACATCTCGAATTTTAATTATGAGGTCAATATTAACTCAAGCATTTAGAGATCACTATCATGATAGAGGGTATTGTGAAGTAACTCCACCAACCCTTGTACAAACCCAAGTTGAAGGAGGCTCAACTCTTTTTAAACTGGATTATTTTGGGTATCAATAATAAATATAATAATATATTTTTAAATATTTCAATATTATATAATTTTAAATTATTTACTTTAGTGAAGAAGCTTATTTAACACAAAGTTCTCAACTCTATCTTGAAACTTGCATTCCAGCAATGGGTGATGTATATTGCATTGCGCAATCTTACCGAGCAGAACAATCAAGAACCAGGAGACATCTTGCTGAGTATGTTAAAAGAATCAAAATTTAAATTAAAATTTGTGTAATAATAAATCAATGAACCAAAATATTTTAGGTATACTCATATAGAAGCTGAATGTCCTTTTATAACTTTTGATGATTTACTAGATAAACTTGAAGATTTAATTTGCGATGTTGTTGATAGAGTACTTAAGTCACCATTAGGACCTCTTGTAAAAGAATTAAACCCTAATTTTCAAATACCAAAGAAACCTTTTAAAAGGATGAATTATTCTGAAGCTATTGAATTTTTAAAAGAAAATAATATTACAAAAGATGATGGTAGTTTTTATGAATTTGGAGAAGTAAATATTTGACGTTTGTTTTTAATTCATTCACTAAATATCAAACTTTTAAAAATTAAAAAAATTTGTTTATCCGTTAGGATATACCAGAAATGCCGGAAAGAAAGATGACTGATATAATTAATGAACCTATTATGTTATGTCGATTTCCAGCAGAAATTAAATCTTTTTACATGCAAAGATGTCCTGAGGATAATCGGTTAACAGAATCAGTTGATGTTTTGCTTCCCAATGTAGGAGAAATTGTAGGAGGATCAATGCGTATCTGGGATTATGAAGCTTTACTTGAAGGTTATAAAAGTGCTAATATTGATCCGGCTCCTTATTATTGGTATACAGATCAGGTAATCTACATCCTATATTAGATAAACATATTTCTGAACTTTAAAGCCTAAAAACATAAATGATTGTATCACAATTTTTAGAGAAAGTATGGAACTTGCCCTCATGGAGGCTATGGTCTTGGATTAGAAAGATTTATTTGTTGGCTCTTAAACAGATACCATATCAGAGAAGTTTGCCTTTATCCTCGTTTTTTGGAACGCTGTCGACCTTAAATAAGATAATTTTGAATCGTCAAAACATAACTAATATTAATGTAAATGTGCTTCTTACTACACATTGGATTATAATTTAAGTTGTAATATTGAATTAAGATATAATATTGTAGATAAATAATTTTTCTTCATGTTAATAAATTACTGATACTTAAAATATTTAAAATTTTTCATCCTTTAATGTTTACCATAAAATTCACAGACAATTCTAATCTTGAATATATAAAACTAACTACCTAGTTGCCATATTTTTAATACAATTATATATAAAACTCAAAATATTAATATTTTTCCAATGATACAAGTGTAATAACTCTGCACTCATACATGTAAATATTCTTCTGCAAAAATCTTGTGGGTCATATTATGAAATGCAATTATGTTATCACTTAATATATAATAAAGTCAGTCAAATATACGTAATTAATAATTTTTATTACATATTTTTTGTCAGAGAGATCTAAATTCGTTTATAAAATTCGCGAAATTCTGGTATTTTATTGGAATTTGAATGTTTTAATTATTATTTGTAAAACATGTTTAAAAATTTTTATAATATTTAAGTTAATTATATATATATATATATAAACTATTTTAATCTTTAAATAAGATTTAGTCGAATTACTTAATAACTTTAAATTTAATTTTCAAATAAAAAATTAAATGTTATATTTCTCTGTCGATAAAATAGATAGAAAAGCTTAATTCCATAAGCAGAATATAACAGATGCGTTGACTTCGCTCCATATATATTCAATTTTAGTCGTGCGTATGTCTCATTCTTGAAGTGGTGCTGCGAACCCGGGCGTGATCGCAGCACAGAAACGTCAAATTTTAATGGAACTAAAAATGTCAAAATCTGACGAAAAAAGGATTACAGATACGTCGGGTACTGCCTTCCGTAAAATCGACGTCGACCAATATAGTGAAAATAATTTCAAGGAAGAAGACGGTGAAGGAGGTGTTACTGGACCAACAGGACCGGACGAGAACGAAATTTTATTATTACTTAGCCAATATCCTTTTATAATGCAACTATTTAATTTAAAATAATATATTTTTTATAGATTATATTTTCTTTAATAACTTTATAAGGGTAAAAATGCTGAAGCTCTAATATCTGTGCTTAAATCCGCACCACTTGGATGCAAAAATCAGCAGATTAAGGTAACCTCAAAAAGTGGTCATGACTTATTTCTTACTTCTTTTTCTATGCGATGAGTCAGATTTATTTTAAGGTTTATTTTTTTAAATACATTGAAAAGTATTTTAAAAAATATTTAAAATAGTAAACTAAGCATAATAAATTTTTTTCTATTCAATAGTAAATGAAAACATTAAACTATTTTTATAGATTTGACTTTGTTTACAAACATTCACGTTTTTTAATAATATTTGCATAAAATTATTTTGTCAATGAATAAAACTAATTATTACTATTAATATAATTAGTTATAAATATAAAAATATTATTATTTACAACTCTCTATTTTAGGATAATGCACGAAATTTAACTCAAAAAGTACTTCTTAGTATAAAGACCAATCAAATGGATGATTGTATAGCACAACTGGATCGTGATTTAATGGATGTTTTAATGAAATATATTTACCGGGGATTCGAAATACCAAATGAAGGCAGCAGTGGACATTTATTGGTGTGGCATGAAAAATTATACAATGTCAGTGGAGTTGGCAGTATTGTCAGAGTGTTCACTGATAGTAAAAAAGCTTGAACATTTAAAGAATTCATTATTGTCCAAGTGATCTTTCTTTTGGTTACTAAAATTGTTATTAGTAACACAAAGGATGTAGATAGCTAAGTTATACCATTTTTCAGTATGAAACCACAGTGCATTTATAGGAAGTTGTTATCAATAAAATAATTTTTATTTCTTCTTATTAAACAAAGACTGTACATGTTTCATTTTAACTTTTTTTTTTAGAATGCAAAATCGTTTTTATAAATAACAAAAACAATCAGTTCCAATAATTTCATTAAACGTGTATTATACATGAAAATGTCATTTGTTAATAAAATCGCACATCTATAATAATATATTATATACTTATTATAATATTCTATTCACACTTGTCCTCTACTGTCAGCATAATCATATTCGTTTGAAGTATCAAGTATAAAGCACTTACAAATACTGCATTAGCTCTGAAAGAAAAAAATTTTTAAACATCGCAACACAAAAGGAAAATTAAATGATAAAAAAAAAACTTACTGTCCCTCTTTGAAATATTCTTTCAAAGTATTACTAAAACGTTTACTATATTTTACAAATTCTCTTTTACGTTGATCTAGAGCTTGCTTCCCTGCAGATCCTGGGATATACCCTGTAACCTCATTAACAGCATCTAATAATTTTTTAATTGCACTTGCAATTTCTCTAAAAATAATAAATACAGTGCATCATAATTTGTTTCCTAAAAAATAAATGCATGAAAAACAATTTACAGAATAATCTTACTTAATTGTTTCAAGGAATGTTTTACGATCAGTAATTTCATCAGGAATCCTACTTAGTATTCTCTTTAAAGATGTAGATTTTCTATTTAATTCTTGAAATGCATTTTCAGAACGAACAGAACGATATTCAACAACTACAAATATTAAATATTAAAAATTCAATATTCAAAACAATTTAAAAAGTCTTAATTATGATTCGATGTAAAAAATAAAAAGAACTAACCATCACAATCAGATGCAACACCTTGTAAGCGTAGAACACTTTCATTCATATCTAAATTAAGATCTGCTCGTCGTACAAGACCCAAAACTAAATCATAAGTAATACCTGGGTGATTTAATTCTGCATTTGACAGTGCTTTACGAAGAGTTTGAGCAGCAGCCATATTCTGCCTTTCTAACTGTAAAAGAAATCATTAGTAAATTTAATATTTTAAAAATATTAATTAGAATTAGTATTATTTTTTATTTTTTTTAGTTAATTTATCATCATATTACAAATAAAATAAATAAAATGACTCATCTAAATAAAGTAAAGTTTTGTATTGATAGCATAATTTGAAAAATACAGAATTAAAAAGCATTAAAGATTTATAAAATATTTAATAAAATGTTTAATTTTAATAAAATCTACTATATATTAAAAAAACTTTATTTTAAAACTATTATTAAACAAAGACAAAATAAAAGTAAATCCAAAATTAATTAAAATAAATAATGAAAATAAATTATACCTTCGCTAAAATAGGGCGCAATATTACTGGAAGCACAAGGGATGTAACTGGAGTCTCATCGCCCATTGTCATCCTTTACGAATTTTATTTTTTATTTATATGTTAGATGAATGTAACTTTCGTGTTTTCACACAAATAATATCAATTGATAAATAGGAACGATAATTATCAACGAAGAATAAGAAACGTTCGCACTGCTCCAAAAAGTAAACAAAATCAAATATTCACCATATTTATCAGTTTCTGACAGCAGTTGTCACAGTCAACAAGTGATTTTTTTCTAAAAAATGAGGTTATAATCGTTACATGGGACCGATTTCAAACATATATGTATCTATATATATATATATATAAACGAAAAGACAAGAAATTACTTTCTCTATTTATATATATACTTCAATATTTTTATTGATTAATTTTATTCTGCATTTTCTAGGAATTAACAAATACATGTAAAGGTAACTTACATGTAGCGATAAAATTACTGTCACTTATTCAAATAAATTTTTTGAATTTTATTTAATACTTATTTTTATCTAAAGAGAAACTAAATAAATTTAGATTTAAAATTTAATTACAGATGCAAAACTATTAGATACAATTATAAGTATTAAAAATTCTTAATTATTTAGCAAAAAAGTTTTTACTACAATATTGTATGTACATACGTTCATCACTAAGCATAACAAACGTGGCAACACCTGAAGACTTGTTACACCTTAAAATTTATTCATTTTTCTTATGAATTTTTTTAGTTATAAATAAATAATATACAAAATGCAGTACTCATTAAAATATTTTTATTTCAGATATTATATATTTTAACTTTCTTAAAATAAAATTCAGTTCATTACTTTTATTCATTACATGTTTCAGTTCAAATATTATTTTATTTTCAAAATTTTTTTATTTTTATTATATGAGTCGGAAATTATATTTTTTTATTGTAAGATATAAAGAAATAATATACATTTGAAATAAATTTATTTTAATTACACTTATTTCAATTATAAGTTTTTAAAAAATGAATCTTTTTATTTTACAAAAATTTTAATTTTGTATAAAAATGTATAAAAACTATTTTTACTTATAAATTATATAAAAAAAAATAATAATAATTAATACATGTTTAAATAGCGTATAATTACAATTTTCATGTTAATTAAAAAAATTAGACTGACACTAAAATATATCTTATTCTTGATATTAAAATTAGTAAATAAATAATCTAATTTTAGCTCAATAGATTAATAATAATACTTCTACAAGAAGATCTAAGAAAAATTCAAAGAAATATATAAATTCATAAACACAATTATTGATATAACTTAAGTACAACATATGTATTATAAATTTTATCCTAACCAATTATTATTTTAAAATTAAAATATGTCAAATGTTTGTTAAAATAAGACTTAATCTTTTTGGTAATTATAAAATTCTATAAGAATATGTATATAAATTATTATATTGCAATTTTTAATTAAATATATGATATAAAAAATCTCATTCATATGATTAAATTTTTAATCAAATCCAATAAAAATTATAAAAATTTATATCAAATTTATATTTGTACTTTTATTGGATTTTATTGAAAACTAAAACCATAATCAGAGTCCCTTATCACAGTCTAAAAATGTTTATATAATAATTGCATTGAAATATTAATTTTTGTAAATTTATAAGAATAGTTTTGAGTATTATTTATATATAGAACACAAAGAGAAGCAGCATTAGTTTATAATTAAAAATTTTTTAAGGCACTCTTTTAGTTAAAAAAAAATTATATAAAATAGATTTTTCTGTTCCCTTTGTATTTGAATATATATTCAAATTTGCAATATTATAAAATGTATAAAATGTTTATGTTATAAATTGCTTAAAAAACTCAATAGAGAGCATTATTTGAGAAAATCAAATTTCTCACTTCACTTTGGTTGCTTTTTACTTTTTTTCATTTGTGGAGATATTTGCGTTCCTTTTGAACTACAATTGCGACTATTGATTATTTCATCAATGCTTTGTTTAAGTGCTTCCATTTCTAGCATTTCAAAAGGAAGAGTTTGCGTTGCAATTTCTCTAGCATTGCATTGTCCGTCATGTTGCGTTAGTCTGGTTAAATCGGGGCAAAAAGATGATAAGCTCGATTCTAAGTCACTTTTATCTGCTTTTTTTTCTTTTCCTTCAATGTCATTTTTAGTTTTTACATCGTTTGATTCATGAAGAAGATGTTTTAAAACAGTTTCGTCTTCTAATAAATATTTAGTTTGGCATTCGATAGAAGTTCGTTTTTCGCCATTTCGATTTAAGCTTCTTGAACTCTTATTACTAATCTTACTTTTACTTCTTTTACACATATCTTCTTTTTCTAACATTTTTGTTTCCTCTTCTGGTTGACTATCTTCATTATCACTATCTTGATTGAGTTTTATATTATTTCCAGCTTCTATATCCATGTCTTTGTCTATGATATCAATTTGTTTTTCATCACTACTCAAATTCTCATCGCTATCACTTTGTCTTGGAAATAAAAATGGTAACAATCTTTCGGCATCCTTAAGAGCTAATGTTCCTTCATCTAAGCCTGCACGCCTCTTCATATTTGGTACTTGCAATGGCATAGTATTTGAAGCAGCTCCAATTGATAAGGCAGATAAAATTTGTACACCAAGTTGACTTTCTTGCGAAGTTGTGCTACCTCTACGGAAAGACTGTATTATTTTACCAGACCTAGATTTTTCAAAATCTCTTCTTCCTCTTTTATAAGCTTCAGATCTTTTTTTTGTTCTCTCAGGTGGCTTTTTTCTTCTTTTGCTATTATTTTTATTAACTCTACTAGTTTTTAACTCTGCTTTTATTTCACTAATAGACAAAGCAAATTGAGAATCGCACGAATTTCTTCTTGATTCTACTGATACTCGACGCAAACTAAAACTATACTGAGAATCAGTTGAATTTCTACGATTACTAGATACTGATCCACCAACCAAAGCTCCTCTTCGAGTTACTAATTTTGGTAAAGCTGCAGCCCATGTTAAACTAAAATCCTGGGAAGCTACAGAATTAAGATCAAAATTTAAACCAACAGGATCTTCATGTGTATTATGAAAACTAATAGATAAACGACCAGCATGATTGAACATTTTCCTCTTTGCAAATGCTTGAGCAATGACTTTATGTTTTTTTAATTTAACTGGTTCTTCAGTTTTACGATTATAAGTTCTAAAATATTTTATTTGATTATATAAAAATGAATAAAATAATTCTTATATTGATTAATTAAATAATAAAAGTACCTTTTAAGAAACCTTATCCAAGTATCAATTGTTGAACCTGTCCAAACCCAAGATGACATTAGGATACCAGCAAAAAAAGGAGCTAATAAATGCAACTGTAATTTTGCAGCACTTGGTCTAGATTTCATTTTACATTCAGAAATATCTGAATATTTAGATGTTATGGAACAACTGTAATGTAATCAAATTTTATTATATATTTTTATTATTATTTTAATTGAGAAAAAAAAAATATATATATATATGTATATAAATAGTACATTACATTATATAATCTCTAAAAGTTTGCTTCCATTCCCAAGAGTGTTCAAAATCATAAATGTGACAATAAAATGTTACAACAACAGCAACAAAAGTAAATACTGAAAATAATCCCATTCTAACTATATTTTCTCGTATTTTAGAACTTGCCCTTTCTGATATGAATTCTTGACTTCCTATTTTAAGATGAATTAACTTTATCAAACCTGAAAATTATTTTGAATATTAGAAATTCTTTTATTATTAAGTATATTTTAACAAATTAAAAATAAAAAAATAATAATGTCAAGTTTTACCTCTAGATGAAAAATATCCTCCTATCAACAAAACTGCTAAAACAGGGCCAAGCACAAACCATGCTCTAACAACATGATTATTATAACCAACAAAACATATTCCTGTCACATTATTACCGTCTATTTCACCCAATGCCATTATTGTTACTGTTAACATAAGAGGTAAACACCAAGCTAATAAGTGAAAATATGCACCTTTTTTGTCGATTCTATTCTGAATTTTTCCAAGTGCTTGAAAACCCATATGCCATGTATATGTAAAAATTACAAACCAAACCATAGCTGCTGTTAACGAATAATATACTAAGACAAATATTACCACGCAGGAAAGATTTTCTCCACTGAAATTGGTTAAAAAATTAATTTTTTATATTAAGTTTGTTATTCAATAATATAATATACAATGATATAAAAATACAAGTCTATATTTTTAATAAATACCTGGGTTCACTCATCCTCAGTGTACCATCTTTTCTGCAAACAATAACTTCTCTACTTCCAGGTGAAAATTGTGCAAGCCAACCAATGCTTGAGACCATAAAGCAGCAATTAATGTAAAATATTGCTAAAGCTGGATATTTATTAGCACTTCTCCAATCAATTAAAAATGTCACCTACAATTTTGATGATAAAATATATTCTATTTTAAACATGAAATAATATCAATTTTTACTTTTAAAAAATAATTTTAACAAACTTACCACGGTGAAAAAATTAAATAAGCAACAAATACTAGCAGCCCAAGAGATAAAAGAATGAATTTGCTTTAGTTCATCATATGAATATAAAGGATCGCTACAGGGCATCCCACAACCTTCAACTCCTTCAAATACAGCAAGAGCATTATCTGTTGGCACCAACGGATGAAGGCACTTCCAAGTTGTATTAAATTTTAATTCTCTAACATCATTTTTACACAAACGAGGAAATAGATTAGAATCTTCACATTTAATAAAACTTGGCCATATTGTATGATTAAAAAGAATTCTACAAGGACCAGAAACCATTTTACACATTTCTTGTGAAGGTAAATCCACTGTGTCATTAACACATTTTGGTATGAATAATGAACACAAAAATGGTTGTACTACTGCCCAACATTTTGGAATATGTTTTAAACCTTGCAAAATGTGCAACTTTTCCTAAAATTATTATTAGATTGAGATTTTTTTAAATTATATTATTTCAAATATAAATTAATATTCAAAATCTTACTCTTATCATTGCCTGAGTTGTGTATTCTGGAAAAAGATCCAACGTTGTTGTTTCATATGGAAGTTTTGTACCCATACAAGTTGCATTGATCATCCGTACACACTTTGCAGGTCTTTTACAATGAACATAATCAGTTGGCAATTCTCCTAATGGATACCTATCTAATAGATAACTTGGATCCTTAATCCTACGACGAGGATTTAAATCAGACCATGTTTTATTCTCAATATTACTGTTCGCTGCATAACTATGATCTAATTCTAAACTTGCAGAATGAACAAGAATAAACAAACATAGTAGGAGCATCATCTGAAAATTGATTAAGAGCAATTAAAATATCAAAAATATAAAAAGTAAAATAATGTTTACATAAATAAAGTAAACAAAAATTTTAATAATAGTTTAAAATTCATATTCTGAATTGAAATGAAAAATATGAAAAATACTATTTTATAGGTATAATTGTTGTTAGATTTGGGAAAGAGTAAAAGCATCTTTTTTTTTTTCTCGTTTCAGTGTTTGTTTAATCATATTTGTTCAACAAAATAAAATTTTGAAGCACATTAATTTAGTAATTAAAATACTTAATAAATGGAAATATTTTAGGATGCGCGATTTTTTATTGTTATTCTATTTTTGACGCTTGAAAATAACAAAACAACACGTGGTTTTATTGACAAGAGATAAATTTCATCCCCTTCTCGCACTTCTATTAAAAGTAAAGCATATTAATTCAAATAAAAAAAAAAAAAAAAAATTAAAAGTATAGAAGAAAAAATAATAAACAATCACCTTTTTCGGTAATCATGAGCATAAGCAGTCTTTATAATCTCTTTACGTTTCAAGCTTTTTTTTCTTCCTCCTTGGGGGACAAGGCGTCTAACATCCTGCGAAGCACTACAACTCGTATGCTGGCGATGCCGTTGCATCCCCCCACAATATATACAGAGACAGAGAAAAAGAGAGAGTAAGCCAGGACCACACGCGCGTTCACCGCACAGCGGCTGCCGGGCCACCCACGGCGAAGGCGAAGGCCACGCCGTGTATTTTCTTTTTCCCTCTCTCCCTTACTCTGTTCTGCCTTCTCTTTTATTATTCCCCTCTTCTTCTTCCCCCCTCATCATTATCTTACTTGCCTCCCTCGCGCACAGCTCACAGTATCCGGTGGTGGTGTACAAGTATACATACACATCTCTCAAAACTTTTGAATGACAATCGAATGCTTTTCAAATTCTCCGTGCGTGTCTCTCCTGTCGCTCGATCGGCGTGGCGCGCGGCGTTGTGCGATAATAAAATTACTAAAATAGATCTTTCTACTCATATAGGTATTCGGTTGTTGATCTTCGATGTTAAATCTATATAATTGATATGTTTAGATATTTACATTTCAATTATATCAAAGATCTGTACAGGTATAGATTTAAAAAAATTGGAGTAGTTGCTAAAAATTCATACATTGATAATACAAAAATAAACAACAATTAATTTAAAAAATTAATTACAAAAAAAATATAATAATTATTGGCTTGATGCAACTGGTAAAAATTTCGATCCAATATTTATTTTTCATAATTAGCGATTCATTCATTATTCATTATATTTTAAATATTGAATTTCTACTTGTTTTCGCGATTGAAAAAAAATAAATTTTAGTTCCAAAATCTACCCTCATACACTACACACGCATGCGTAGTTATCAAGGTGGATGAGTATCTTGCAGCGCCTCGCGAGGTAAATTTTGGAACTAAAATTTGTTTTATCAGGCGCGAAAACAAACGCAGAAATTCAATTTTTAACTATTGAAGCAAAACTTTATTGAAAATAAATATGAAATTGATAAAAAAGTCTAATATATATTAATATTTATTATTGTAATAAGCTGCAAAGATAAAATACTTAAATTTTTGTCCTTTAAAACAGTAATAATGCTTATACATTTAAAATTAGTTAATATTATGTCTATATACTTCAATAATCCTCTTGTTATTATAACGTATTAATTTAAAATTCATAATTACTTGTTGGTGGACTAAAGACAAATATTTCAGGTTCACTATTTTCTCCAAGTTAATCTTATTTTTCAATATTAGTTTTAAAATTTGTTTTTATATTTTTAATAATCGTATCTTTATTTTATAATTTCGTATCTTCGAGTTCAAAAACTTCACAACTTACTGCTTTTTTTTCTAAATTTAATAAGAATAGGTCTTCTAAAAGTAAATTTAAAATTTGATCATGATAATTATATATAAATTAATTATAAAAATGTATGATCATTTTGCTCAAATTTTAAAACTAATGAAATATTAATATATTAAAAAATATCATTTTCATCTGCTTTTCTTGAACTCCGTCCAAATGGAACTACTTTAGTGTTTGTATTGATATTTGTATTGAACTACTTTGTATTTTAGCTAAGTTAATAGAATCTATAAAATCTTTGTCAGAAACTCCGAAAAAGCGTATATAATATTCATGATGAATTGCACGCATTAATTTATCTAATTCCTCTGGCATTAAAATCATTTAAGCTGTAATGCTTCTTTTGGAATATCTTCTTTATTCGCAAATAAAAATAAATTATTAAATATATTAAATAAACTTAACATATAAACAAAAATAATTTATAAAAAAAAAAATTATCGAAGCATACTTACTAACAATACATTAACAATACACTTATTCAAATGTATTAATATTAAATTAATGTAAAGTAGTAAATAATAATATCGAATTTTAAATGTATATGCATAATTATTGCTTTAAAATATAATAATTTAAATATTTTATCTATACAGCTTGTCATAATAATGAATATTTTTTTAAATTTCAATACTTATCTAAATTGCTAAAGCGGTTTAATGCATATTATTTTAATATTTTAGGCACAATTGTGTAATGAAAATACAAAAATAATTAGTTTATATCTATTAATTTTAAATTTTAGACTTATTTTTCAATTTAATACGCATTTCCAATAAATTTTTGCTGTTAAACGAAAATATTGAATTTTTACTCATTTTCGGATTTGAAAAAATAAATTTTAGTTCCAAAATCTACAGTATGTAGCGCTGCAATATGCACAACTACCTTGAAAACTACGCAGCGCTTCGTGTGGTAGATTTTGAAACTATAAATTAATTTTTCAGACGCGAAATAATACATGCACCTGTTGTTGGTAAGATAGAAAACATTTTTTACATTTCGGAATAGAGAACAGATAACTACTATACCGAGCGAAGCAACTCTTCATCCCCCAACATCCGCCCCCACAGGAGAACAAGGTTATCGTTTCATATTTGATCCCGAAGAGTTCGCGAGCTCCTCCGTAAAGCTACCATTGCGGGTTTATCGAAAATCAGAGAGGGCACACATGGTTGGATCCAGTGTTTCACGTGAACGAGCCAACTAATGTACATATATCATAACAGAGAGCGAGCAAACGCTCTGATCCTCGAAAGAAGTTGACTGTATCTTGTGTTGTGAGTTCAAAATAAAGAGTCGCACTTCCTTCTGCGTATTGAACTTTTGTCCAGTGAAAATGTATATACTCGTGGTATCGTAATAAATGTTTTATGTGAAGTTAAAAAAATGGAACAGACATCACTCATCTTTTATCACTGATAATATTACTATCTTGTAGTCATTATAAGGAGAAAGAGGGAGCATCAAGTGCGCGTATTACAAATGAATATGTATAGCCGGTAAGTACCGACAGACAGCTGTGCAAGTACTGTATATTTATTTATTGGATACAATATAATATTTTTTCAACTGTTTCTATATTAGGGTTTGTCTAAACTTGCGTTCTCTTTGTATAATTTATTAAATTTGTTGTACATGACACACAGCAAACAAAGGATTTTATTATTTTGTTTAAACATTAAGTTGTAATAATTGAAATTTGAGATAATAATTTTGCGCAAATTATAGCCTATGTAAATCTGTTTCGAATTATACAATACATGTCAACTCAACAAATTGACGACAAATGTAGATGTGCCTGTAATATTTCTTTCTCTTTTTAACGCGTACATAAACAGAGACGCGAAATGACCGTCTATTACCGTTGTAATACGACCGTCTTATTATCCATATATTTACTAATTTTCCTTTTATTTACTATTTTTACACAACATCATTAAATTTTTAATATTAATGGTTTTTTTTCTCCACGCGAGCCTCAATTTCATCTGCTTCACATTGACGCAGCATTTGAAGCTTGGTCTTCGGCCACTGCTACGTAAAACCTGATTTTAATCTTATCTTATCATCTCTCTTTATCTTTACTTTCTCAAACATGCCATTTCGGCTGTTGTCTACTTGCGCAGGTTGCATGCGTGCATTCGAGTGTCATCGGCTACCTGTGAGCGAACAGTATGCGCAACACATTCTCGTGTATTCAACGTTGTGTCAGGATCCGTACAGGTATAGTAGGCGCAAGCTAAAATAGAGAAAGAGAGGGAGAACGGACGAAGAGGCGCTCGATTGATCGATCAGTTTGCGCGCGCTCTTTGCACGAGCGTGTGAGACAGAGAGAGAGAGAGAGAGAGAGAGAGCAGGAGAGGAAAAGAAAAAAAGATAGATAGAGAGAAGTAGGAGGAAAGAGAAGGAGAGAAGATGAGACCTGAGGATTTTTGAAACGTAGCAGAGATGTGTGTTTTAAACGATGCCTCGGAAATAGTATATACTTACGTATAATATATATGTAGACAAACAGGGACGTAAATACGATTTTATACACAACCTCTAATCTAGAGATAAAAATACGAATGCCTGAAAGGAATTTTGTATTGACTAGGAAGAAAAATTTCGTAGGGATGTTGATTGCTTCTATATATGTGCGAGGATTAAGTGAACTGCTGAATGCTTTTAAATTGTGCTCTCGAGGACAATGATAATGTTGTTTTGAAGTATCGCTAGTTTTCGTATGCATTATGTTGATGATTCAGGATCTTCGAATTTAAAAAAATGTAAATATTGAATTTCATTGTATATATGGAATTTAAAACTAATTTTTGTTTAAATAGAATAATAATTAGAACGTTATTTAAATAATTAAATTAACTGTTTAATAATTCCTTTATTTCTTTGGATTATGTTAAAATCAGTTTATTTTCTACTATTTATCAGTAAGTAATCATTTTATTGTAATAGTTTGTGTTTTTTGTAAATTGTATAAAATTTTTTAACATTTATAAAAACATAATACTGAAAATATAATTTATCATATTGTAATATATTATATAGTTAAAAAAGTGATATTTTAAAATTAACATAAGAATCATAAGTCTCAAATTTTTAATACTAGATATTGTTTAAAAACAATTAAATATTGAGATATGAACTAGAAACTAGCAAACACAAACAAGAAATTCAAAAAAAAAAAAAAAAAAAAAAAAAAAAAAAAGAAGAGGTGGAAAAGAAAACGAGTAGTAAGACAATGAAAAGAGGAAAGTAAAGAACAAGTAATTGCAGGGGTGAAGATTAAAAATAATAAAAAAATATATATTATATATCATAAAGAGACAAGAAAATAAAAAGACAATGACAAGTGGAATAAAAATTATTTTTGATAACGTATAAAATATTAAAAAAAATATTCCAATTTTTAATGTTTTAAAACTCAAAATATTCAATTTTTAAAATCACGACTTAAAAAAGATAAATTTTAATACAAAAAATAGAAGATTTAATTACTTGATACCAACATTGAATTTTAATAATTACAAAAGCATCGGCAAACTTTCATTTCGTTATAAAATATTTATATAGTATTATGCTTCAGAATAAATAAAAAATATTACAAATATAATTACTACGTGATATTCGTTATATCAAATAGGGTGTTTAAAGAGAGAAGAGTTCACGACTTAACATAAAATAAACGAAAAAGTAGTCGAGATGGTGCATAAGTACACATGTACCTATACATAGTACTTGTCCCTAATTTTCGGATATGCGGTTTCTTAGCTAGAACGACCTTGGAACGATTATATATTCATCTTTCATGGCTCCACGAAGCCGAGCCTTTAAAAATCTCACGGCTCGAGGCTATTTTTACAATTGCGCCGCGATTTGTCTTTATGAAAAATCAACGAGAAGACTTTAGGCGATGTTTTTGCGGTGTTTCGTTTAACATTTTTTCTTTAAGTTTAATAAGTGTTTTTCTTTTTTTCTTTTTTTCTTTGTTTTAAATTGTCTTGAAAAAATAATTGTCATTTCAAGGTAAAAAATTTTTTATTTAGACAATTATTTCAATTGACATTTAATAAATTAAATTTAAACAATTTATCGTGTTTTGAAAATTTTAATGTCTCATTAAACATATTTAAAAAGCGTACTTTATTTATTTATTTTGTTTCTAATTGCAAGATTTCAAACTAAACAAAATATAATGAAATAATATTTTGTTTGAAAAAAAAAAAAAAAAAAAAATTTGTTTGAAACTCAATCTAATTAAAATTTTAACATGAAAACTCGAACTTCAAATTTCATTAAAATGAAAAATAAAGTTTAAATATCCGGGAGAAAAGCGAGGAGAAAAGTCAATCTAAAATGTTGAAAGAGCGTCGGTGTGCTTTAGCGAGCTTTTCTTAGCTTTACAGCGCATATTCGCTGTTGTAGGCAAGATAAAGGCGTAACTATTGTGATTTTGCTCGCTCAATGTTGGAGCCTGTCCAGAAGTAGCATAACTCGATGTACCAGAAAGGTAGAGAGAGAGAGAGCGAGAGAGAGAGAGAGAGAAACAGAGACCGAGATGAAGTGAAAAATAAAAGAGAATTGACGTCGATGAGAGAGAGAGAGAGAAAGAGCCACGTACTTATGAATACCTATATAAACAACAATTGAGAAGCTTTATAAGTGGCGTGGCCCGTCACGCGAATGGAAAATGCTTTGCGAATACGGTATGAAATTTTCAAAATTCTCCGCGTTGATGTTCGTTAAGTGAGTGCCCAAAATCGCGTTATTTTATTTTTTTTTTCTTTTTATCTAAAAGTTTTTAAATTTATAAATTTCGCAATTGGTAAATTTTTTAAACATTGATTTACTTTTTTAATAATTTTCCAATTTCCGTTAAAATTATGAAAAAGGAAAATTAGGCGTTAATGAATATAAGATTATTAAAAAACATTTTTAATGTTATTAGATGTAAGTAGATAACCGGCGTTATTAGTAAGGCATCGTCTAACCAGAGTCGGATAGTATCTACTGCTCTATTTTTCCCGATTATAAGACAGCTACTTAATATATGTCTTTGTTTAATTATTTTCTGATTTAGGGTTTAAACTAAGCTTTCATTAAAACAAAATAATTTTATTATTCTAGTTAAAACGTAATCATATAACTACGCATTTCGGATACCAACAATCGTTCTTGTTAAACTGCAATTTTTCTAACATTCGTTTGAAATATATGACGTAGAAATGTTATCAAAACTTTGAATACAAAGACCTGTGCCGTTGAATACCGAAATTCAAAAAAAACACACGATGGAAACGAAAAAAAAGCTTTAAAATGAAAGAAAAAAACAATTATCATGGTAAAAGTGTCACAACGCCGTGCCGATTGAATGAAAAATTAAAAAAAAGAATCGAAAACTGTATCGCGACGGTCCATACGCAGTTATTGCAAAGTTAGTATGAGCAGAAGCGGCGCGCATTATCGCATACAATAAATTGTCGACCGCTCGCGCGTCATATATGCGGTGCGCGCGTGAATTCACAGCTACGTGCATCGGGCTTAAAGAGAGAGAGAGAGAGAGAGAGAGAGAATAGAAAGGTATTATACATGCGTGAATCGTTCTTGTTTTTAATAATGAGTTAACCGAACTTCTCCCCTTTCTTTCTCTCTCTCTCTCTTTCTCTCTCTCTCACTTTATTACTTTACAACATACTGTCGAGTTGGCAGTCAGTCAATGAATACGCGCGCGAAAAGAGTACGCGAGAGAATGAAAACATAGAGAGAGAGAGAGTGAGAGAGAGAGAGAGAAAAAGTGCTCGTGGTCCCTCGAGCGTGCAAATGCCACTCTCGCATTCTATATATATATACACAATCTAAACGTATATACGTAGTACTTATATACAACCGAGTGCACAGTACATACGATTTTATCATCGCGTGAAAATCGCCTACATATACATAACATATAAAGCCGGAGGCTGACGTTGAACTTTCCTTCGTTTGTCAGTGTATATAGAAGCCTCAGTGTGGATGAATATATACGCCGTAATGGTCGTCGTAGTCGTCGTCGTCGTCGTCGTCGAAGCCGATGACGTTATTTTCGCGCTCGTTCCCTTCACCCTTTCCCTCTCCTCTCTCGTCTCGAAGCTAGTTCGCGTGTCGTAGTCGCTCGTGACGTAAGCGAGCTGTGACGTCAAAGGCAGAAGAGCGACTACGCGCGCGCGGATCGATCGACGCCAGTGGGTCCAGCCGCCCCGTAACGGCTCTCTTTCTCTCTCTCTCTCTCTCTCTCTCTCTCGCGCGCGCGCACGCTCATTTAACAACAAAGAGAGATTTTCAACCTGCCTTATAATACCGTATTTGTTGTTTTTTACGATGTAATAAAGATGATCTATGTGGATACGATACATTTACGATACGATTTGAGATCCACAGCTGTGTGCGTACATACTGAGAGTGTACTATATACGTCGGATGAGCTTACATATGCATATACTATATGTATGTTCGGCATTCGACGCGTATAAACGCGAAAGCTCGCTTCGGAGAGCTTCAAATTCTCTTTCTCTCTCTCTCTCTCTCTCTCTCTCTCTCACCCTTATGCCGTAGATTCTGTTTTATATACTTATTCATCGTAATTCTCAGAGGAAAAGAGGGAAAGAACTGGCCAAGTTGTCTCTCTCTCTCTCTCTCTCTCTCTCTCTCTCTTTCGAGTTTATATACGTCGGGGCTGCTCTGACTCACTAGGGAATAAGGTTATCGCGCTGTACCTCTTTGGTGTAAAAATCGTTTTCATGGGATGATAATAAAGGAAAGGCTATGATTTTTTTTTAAATTTTTAAAAATTTTTTTTAAACGTTTAACGTCATTATAGAGATTTTGCTCCATATTGTACGTCAAATTTCGAAGTATTTATATATAAATAATATTGATTTTTATTGAAGTAAAAGATACTCTATGTAGTTAAAACAAGTATTTGATACAAACGTCAATAGCATTGATTTCGCTTCAAACGTTTATAAATCTGAAAAACAAAATTTGTATGACGTGTCCTTCTAAAATAAGAAATTTTATAAATAATTGGCCATTTTGTTGACGCGATTACAAAAAACAAATTTTCGATTAATCCTTCTTCCTTTTGGATTACGTTTATACCGCGCTATAAACATCCCAAAATCAATATAGAAAACCAACTTTTTAAAGTGTAAAGTGCTTTCGCAATAAACTTAATTGCGCGAATTCGTAAAAGCAAATTTTTTAAAAAAACTTAAAAATTTTATTTTACATATATTAATAATAACTCACGATGAAGTATAAAAATAAAACATTGGTAAATAATATTTTATTTGTAATATCGAAGACCTTTTATTAAAGAATAATTGTTTTCAAATATTTCAATGTTTTTTACCTTTTAAATTCAAGCATAATATTATTTTTTTTATAAAAAAGCAAGATCGAGAAAAACAGTAATTACTAAAAAGAAAGATATTTCAACATTTATAGTAATTAGACAAATAAAACGAAAAAAAAAAAAAAATCGTTATACGCTCTCATTTATCTGTTCGGATTAAACGTTTCATTATCCATTAAATTATTACGGTAGCCAATTTAAAAACTGCGCGGGCAAAAATGATTTAAGTGCCGCGCGTATACACACACATAGAAAAAAGAAGTTCCGCTAACGTTGATGTGGAAACGGTAAACATTTACACGCGATGCGCATATTTTTAATGACTGTACACACACACACATGCACATACACAGATAACGCGTTGAGTATACATAGCACACCTCGAGAAAATTTACTAAAATCTGAGTATTGAATAACGGAGAAGGTCGTTTGAATACAGACACGTGTCTGAAAATGAAGTCGTAATAAGTTGTAGAATTGTTGTTAGTAAAGAAATCTATTATTACATTTTTTATTAATTTTTATTCTCTTTCGCCGATGATATAATATATTTATAAGTTTTTTTACATTGAAAACAATCGGTTGCGCAATTCATTTTATACAAACTTTATGTATAAGTATATATATATTTATATATATGTCTGTATATAATCGACGATAAAAAGTTACGCGCGATGTGAAATTCAATCGAATCATTCTATACATTTAAATATTAACTTTGATTAAAAATATAAATTATTTCATCACAATATTACTTATTCGCAATGAGCATCGCGTTTTATTTTTTAAAATGAAATTCGACGATGCGATAATAATGAAATGTAAAAAAAAAATAAAAATAAATAAAAATGTTTCAATCATTACTCGAAGAAATTGTAAGAATAATAAATTTAACGAGCTTCTAAACATAAAAAAAAAAAAAAAAAAAAATATCGTAAACGGATAATAAATCAAAAAGTCGAAAAAATTTATTTTAAAGTTTCCCTTGTAATTTTTCTTAGTCATTTTCGTTATGAAGAATCGATTTACACTACGTTATACGATTGTATATATGTGCTTCTTCACACTTATTTTTCAAAGTCATCGCTGTAACAATGGTTCGTTTGCAAAAGATGACTTACAGCAATTATTCAAGTTTTGATAATTACAAAAAATTTCGAGTAAAGCAAATTTTGCGGTGACGCGTATCGGATGAGATATGTTCTCCGTTACATTTTGTATTTTTTATTATTATTATTTAGTTATTTTTTTTTTTTTTTTTTTGTACTTTGTATATCTATATACATTCTGTTATTTATCTTTTTATCTTGGTACGGATCCAAGTTTATGAGTGAGAGAGGGAGAGTCGTGTTCGTAAATATGAAAGAACGACGCGAAACGACGAGAGGCGATTAGTCAACGAGTTTCCTTCTTTTTTTTTTTCGTTCGTCTTCCTACTTTCGCTTTGCCTCGGTAAATACCTAGCTTTTTTTCTATCTCTTCGTATCTTTAAAGTTTTTCGACTCTCGAATCAAACTCGATAGCGCTCGAATTAAAGATGACTAGGATTATTGCGCTCGTTGTGAAAAAAAAAAAAAAAAAAAAGAGAGAGAGAGAGATAAGTCTTGACCTAATTTACTTTCCACTTAAGCTTAATTAGATAATAGGACATATTTTTTTTTCGTTATGCAACATAATATTGAATTATTTTTTAAACCGTGTTAAATTAATTATTACTCGTGAATTTTAATTAATTAATATTGCATCGATTATATTCAAATTAATTTGGTATTGTGAATAAGTGTATATAATTTTATTCAATATTTTTTAATTAATCGTTAATTTGATTAAAATAGTTATCGCAATGTTTTATGATAAATACCAATACTCAAACGTTTGTAAAGTTTATTTTAAACTGACTTTAACTTACAATGTATTAACAATGTTAAACTTACAAATTTATTTAAAAACCGCTCTTGAATGACAATAATTATAATTGTAGTTTTTTTCAAACTATGACAACATGTAGCAAAATGAGCAATAATCGAGATTTTATATGTTTAATAAATACATAGATTTTTTTTTTTTTTTTTATTGATAAAGAAATCTGATTAATATAGTTATGCAATTTGTAAAAATATCACGGTTAATTATTTTAATCGTATTAGAATTGAAAATCGGCGCAGTTTCATCGTTTTGCCGTCATATAAAAAAATTATTAATTTTAATACTGCTCGTATTGCTCTTCGGTATAAAATCATTATTTAATAATAATACAATAATAATAATAATAATAATAATAAGAATAATTAATTCATCTGTAATATACAAATTGAAATAAAATGAAATCCATGTAATAATGAACTATGGTTACGTATGAGTTTGCATGAGCAATAATAAGCTTCGATCGATCGTCAATTTAAAGGCTCTATAAAGTCGATGGAGTGACGACATAGACAACCGCACGCGTCATTCGAGCTATAATTGTTTAGCACCGTAGAAAATGAACGCCCCCGAAGGTGCCTTTATTAATCATCCGTATCGAATCGACCTATTCATAATATTCCTTAGGTAATTTATTTGTCTTGACCAGTATAATGTAAAAGCTTTCTCTCTCTCTCTCTCTCTCTCTTCAATATCGCTCTCTTTTGTTGTTATCATCGCTGTCGGTTCATTGGATGAACTCGATTCTGATAACACAATCTGCTTGCTGTCCTTTACCTTTTACAGTTTTTAATTTAACATCTTATTGAAGTACACTGTTGTCAAGAGCTTATGTTAGGTTTCATTTTTAGAAATAAATAACAGAAATTAATTTAAAATTAATGAATAATTATTTGCTACTTTAATAAGATAATTTACTGCACTCATTTGCAAACTACTATTCTCAATTTAAAAATCTTTTTTTTTTTTTTTTAATAGTTTTTCAAGATAATTACATTTATTTGATATTACCTTTAAAAATTCCATTTTTCATTTTAAAATTCGATTTTATAACGTAGAAAATGTTTGAATGATAAAAAATCAGCATTGATCACAAGTTCAAATTTAAAAAAATTTTTGAACACTATTTAAAAATTTTTTTTAAAATAATGTTTGCTTATTTCTTTTACTTTTTTTTTTTTTTTTTTTTTTCATTATCGATTGTACATAAAACATTAATTTATTTGTAATTTACTAACATGAGATAAAATAAAATGCCTTGCGGCAACGGCTGTAAACATTGCTTTTTTTTAAAATCAATCGTTATATCTATTTTATTTACTATTACTTTTTGCCGTACTTTACATCATCGAGTTCTAATTTACACGCATTTTCGCTCAATTTCAATTCTCCATCAAGCCCATTATCATTTATGCCCTTCTCCTCGTATAGAACAGCTACTTACCTACGCGTCCGCGCAATATTGGATTTACCGAAGCTTGCACGTGAGTTTGCTTTGCTATATCGCCTCTCCTCTCTCTCTTTCGTACATCATGTGCATACATGCATGCATATATATATATATATATATATCTGCGTTCACGAGAGTAGGTGGATATTCATCAAATGTTTTGCGTGCCTGTCGATTCAATGCGTTCTCATCTCTTTCTCTTCCTCTCTCTCTCTCTCTCTAACTCTTCTCTTTGGTTGAAAAGCACGGCCTCGTGGCATGACCTGTGCTTTTCTCATCGATAGTGCAGTTCCACGTTCGGTACTTTATGCGCAGATGTATACGTGCGAAAATATCGTTAAATTTTTGTTTATCGTTCTAAATTTGATCGTATATTAACTTGTGTTTAATTATTGTAGTTTTTGATATCGTTTATTTGTACGCGATCATGATTAATCTTGCAGCTCTTGAGAAAGTTTCAGCTAAGTAAGTTTCGCCGGTATGTTTTGAAATAACTCGAATTTTTTAAATTAATTGTTAACAAAAATGAATTCAATAGCGATGCCGTTTTACTGTGCATTGTAAAGTAATCCCATTATTTATGTAATTAAAATAATTTCGACTGTTGAAAATAATAAAAAAGATTTTAAAAGAAAAAGTTATTAAATGAATAAGATTAGCGCAACGACGTTTTTACTTTAAATAATTCAAACCATCAGCTTTAATACGCGCAAGTTGTACATTAATTATATATATATATATATATCGTAAAGGCATCCAATTAATTTTAAAAATTCAAAGCGAAGAAATAATATTTTTAATGAGATTGAATTTTACGATCTTGAATTAAAATATTAAATATAAATAAAATTGCCTTTAATTACTTAAACGATTTGTCATTTAATTTTTAATCTTTACTCATTTCGTTAAACGAATACGCGAATTGTGTGTTTTTTTACTTTTACTTCTGTAATAAAAACGTTTACGTTTATCTTTTTACTTCGGAAAATGAGAGATTATTCATGTTATTTATTTTAAAGCTATTTTAATTTCAAATCGGCATCGGTATATGTTCGATATTTAAAAAATGATGATAACATCGCAACATTTAAAAATATAACATACCGGAAACTGAATAATATTTATATTTGGTCGTTGCATTAGTGAATCATTAATTTGCGGAACAAATACGTTCATTTCATATTTTAAAAATTCAAAAATTAATTATACAAGTTTTATTTAATGAAATATGTTTTCGTTAAAGAAAAAAAAAAAAAAAAAAACAATTATAATAATAAAATTAACGAATGTCAAATAATTTTCAAATAATTATTTATTTTCAAATGTTTCGTGCATAAATTTTTAATGTTTTAAAATTAATTTACATTTTAAAGACACAGTTTTTAATCGACAAAGTTAATTAATATTTGTACCGAATCTCAATAATTTTAAAAATGAATCGAGCAATACGGATATAATTTTTATTTATCTATTTTCATAATTGCGCGTCTCCGTCGTACAGGAAATGACAAAAAGAATAACGATCTTTTCGGGCTGTTATACCGACGTTACGTAACGTATGAATCTACGAACCATTGACAAATTACAATCTTTACACAGCCTTACATATATTCGCATAAGTTTACCTTTCAAATGTACCGTTATTATTCACGGCGGTGTGATTACTCGTGTACTGTGATTAAACGTGAAAGGAAATGTCTCACCTGCTGACAAAATAATTTATAAATAATCATTGTTGAATCGTAATTTTAAATTTCATTTGAATCTCTACGAATATTTCATTACGATTTCGGTTAAAATTACATTAGTTTTCCGCGCCTCGTTCGAAAATAGATTTTCATAATTTTCACATAATGCACAACTTGTCGTAAAATACTAAGACGTTTATCAGTGGAGCGACGCTTTTTTATGCTATGTAAGCGCAATTGTTATTGTTTCGATGAATAAAAAAAAAATAATAATATTTGAATAATTATTTTATCAGACGCTGCACCGAGGCAAGGAAAACAGATCGATAAACCAAGTTCGAAAATACTCGCAGCTTTTTTAAAATTGATCATAAATTTTAAGTAACGAAGGAACAAAAAAAAAAAAAAAAAAAAAAAAAAAAAAAAAATCCGTTAATCCAGAAAGAAGATCAATAAAGTACGACGAAACTTTTTTAACTGCATCGAGAGAGATAAAGAAAATAAAAAGGAAGCAACGTAGAGAACTGTTATTACTTTCCATCGCGTTAATTAAAACTTAAATAGTTACATCTTAATGAAAGAAAGAGCAATAAATTAGGATAGATACAGAAATAAGTCACGGGTTAAATAACGAACGATGGGTTCATCAGCGCTCTCTCGCTCGCGAAAATTCCGTAAACTCCGCGCGGCTGCATACAGCAGACACACGAGCAGCGTCGACGCGAGTAGTGTTAGAACAGCTAGTAACGGACGTCTATTTGGGAAGTAATTCCGGACGTGTTTGCATTTCGCGCACCGACGGTTACGGGGTGAAGGGACAAGGAAAGTGAGAGAGAGAGAGAGAGAGAGTATAAATGTATGTATATATACACACGGTTAGCCGAAATGTAACAACGTCATCGGCAAATCGGGGGTACATCGACTCTTTGGACGTAAAACTAGCGCCCTGTAAACTTCGCACCTCTGTCTGACATTATATCCTCGGAAATGCTTGCAGACTCAGTTCCGATAAGTGCAACTTGCACGACAGCGTTACCCCTGACCTCGTACATACGTATATTATTTTCATATTATCGCGTTTTCGCGTGCGCACGCTTACGTATTAATTGAGGGAGAGAGAGAGAGAGAGAGAGAGAGAGACGCTTGCAAGTATATATCTACGTAAATGTTTTAAACGAAAGGGAGCGTTGTATATATATATATATATATATATACAGACACACACACATACATACATATATATAAGTTTACTCGGCAACGTATTAATGCTAATCGATAATTTAAATTTAGACGACGAACTTTTAATAATATCCCTAGTGTTCTATATATATTTGATCGAGAGCACATACACGCCCACAGTTATCTCTATAGCTTTTTTGAATAATTGAATTTGCGATAATAAACTGCGTCGACGGAGGAAGTTCGGGGATAAATTTTGTGGGGGGTCAGAGACGCACGTTAACAGCTTATGTGCTTACTTGATCTTTTGCTAAAGTTTTTACATGAAAATCTTTAAGTAGATGAAAATTGGAGACAGAGAGAGAGAATGAGAGAGATAGACATACAGAGAGAGAAAGAATTAGGTAAAAACGAAGGGAAAGAGAGAAAGAGAGCGAAAAAAATTAGTCCGCGGTTTCAATATTAAAATTTCTTCGGTGTTTCGTTCGAAATTACCATACATCAATTACGTATTTTTATTTGGCGCATTAAGCATGACCTATTTTAATTTTAAAATTCTAATTTCATTATGTTTTGCTGTTTAATTTTTATATTAATAGCGCTACTACAGCCTCACTGTTTAAACTAGCAAAGTTATTTTACGCGTTGAACTATACTACACGATGAACTGTTTTTTAACTTGAAAACTTTTGAATTTTTATTTCACTTTATATTACATATTTTGTTAAAAACGAAAGCATTAATACAATATTTACCCTTTAAAAAAATTACCCTTTAATTCATATTAATAAAATATAATAAAATATATTAGATATTTAACGGTCATGAAAAATACTATTTTAAAAAAGATTAAAAGCCATATATTGAAAAGCATAAAAATTACATAATTTAATATTTAAAAAATAGTAAAATATCTATCATATGAAAACAAACGAGACATTAATTTGTCACTTATAAACCTTAGTAACGCTTACATAAATATGTATAGACTCGCAATGCAGACGTAAATTGGCTATACAATTATTCATGCTCATATAATCGGACTACTTCTAAATTATTCTATAACATTGCAAATGTAATTAAACGTTACTAATATGAGACACAAAATAAACCAAGTAATTAAGTAAAAAGGACGACATACCGCGTCTCGCTTTAATTAACAAAGTTCAAACGAAGCTTATCAACGCAATTTCTTAAATCATCTCGGAGAATGTGCGCTTGATGTGCTGCTTACGTGAAACTATAGACACCGAGCGAGCGCACAAAAGTTGCTTTGTTAACTATTTATTTATAGAGAGCATCGTTACGTTATTAATGATTACGTGAACAATATTCTAAACGCGATACTCGAGCATGAAATTTAATCTGAACGTTTTATGGTAACAATGATACGTCTTTATTCGATTATTAACAATGTAAACATACACGCGTACACTTTCGTATGCCTATGCCTTAACTCCAACGGCTAAAGAGGACAACGTTCATGAAATTTAAACGAGTCGTTCTGAATTAATCGCGCATTTTGAATCTTTTTCTCTCTCTCTCTCTCTCTCTCTTTTTTCTTTTTTTTCCTTTTTTTAACCCACGTGAGGTAATTTCACGCTGTAAAAGCATCGCCGCAATTGCGGCACTTTGCATCATGAAAAATGAACAAAGTAATTTCTGCTCGCGAGTGCGTCCAGCGTCGAGCTTATTTTTTCCATTCCTTTTTTTTTTTTTTTTTTCGCAGCACGTAAGGTCGAGAAAGGAGGAAAATTGCCCTCTTTATATTTTAAAGTAAACGTACGTGTACTTATCGCTCGTGCGCGCGTTACAAATCGGTTAAATTTTAACCGCGCGCCAGTCTTGCTACAAGCTGCGCCAATGCTGCGTTGTACGTCAAGAAGTTATTAATAGGACGTATGTGTAAACCCTTCGGTTTACACGCGTATAAACAGCCGTTGGATGATTTGACGTACTTTCAGTCAAGTACTCCGACGTGGATTAAAACGCGCGTTAAAAGTTTTGTATTTTCGTCGGCTTTGTAAACGATAAATTAAAGAAGCTTGATGATTTTAATTCGTTTCTAATTGAGATGCGGTATGTATACACGTATATAATTAATTGCATTTTTCTCGTCGCCCTTTTTAATTGAGAAAAATTTTTTTTTTTTCTAATGACTTAAAATTTTTTTAACTGAGTTATTGTTATTATTATTTTTTTTTTTTATTTTTGCATTATTTTAATGCAATTAAATTTTATAATAATTTTACAATAATTAAATTTTTGTTTTAATCAATCAAATTTAATTAAAAACTTATTTTCATGGTAAATATTGGAAATGATATATTTTCTTCTGATTTATTTACTTCAATAAAAGAATATTTGTTTACAAAGGAAAAAATCAGTTTAATTTTTTTACAAAGTTAAGCACTTTTTGTATAAATGTGAATGTCTTCGTGACGAAGAAACGAAACAAACGAAAGAATAATATTTTGAAAATACAGTATGTTTTAAATATTAATTAGGTTCGCAGGTTAATTTTCAAATTAAATGTACATTTAATAATTTCGATTATAAATAATTATAAAAATGAAGTTATTACTTTTATCGTTGAAGTTGAGAAGAAGTATAACGTCGTTTAATTTACATCTCAATCGAACCTCGAAATTATCATTGACAAAGCGTAATATGAGCTGCCGAAGAGGTTGGCCGTCCGTCACGACCAAGCCAAAGCCGTGCAAACCAGCGAACCCGTACGAAAAAATTAATCCTCGTCCGCGACTTCCTTGCGACCCGTTGGATACGTGTCGACCGCCTAACCTATGCAGCTCGAATCCTTGTCCAACGATAAATCCATGGAGCGTCCCGAAGTATTGTAATTCGTCCGATCCGCGCAATCAAACGATTCCGTGCGACCATTCACAACCGTCCGAGCCTTTTATTTACAAAAGGCCCCCTTTGGAACCGTACAATTTTTCAGAACCGTCAAATCCGTTCAAGACGATGGACGCCTATCCTCACAAACCTTGGCCTGTGCATAAACCAAGCGATTGGTCGCCGCGTAAATATGTACCACCGGCTTGTGGTGCATCGGATTCTTGCGCACCCTCGCATCCTTGTAGCCCTCGTCTGTCTCAGGGCGAAGCGTACGAATCGCCGTATTCGTCTTCTTGGTAGAATTATTATTATTTTTCTTTTCGCAAATGTAAATTATTTTTTTCATCAAAATTCAGATTTATTTTTATGAAATAATATTTGGCCTTTTATGCTTTATAATATAGGTAAAACAAATGTTGAGTTATTTTTAACTCATAAATTTATTTATTTATTTTATTGTAAATATTTGAAAATTTTAACTATTTTACTATACAATAAAAGTCAATTAATTTATCGCAGTATACAATACATTAAACTTTGACATTATCTCGATTAAAGCATTAAAATCGAGTAGATTATCATAAATGATAGAAAATTTGTATTTTTTTTTTTTTTTTTTTTTTTTTTTTAAATAAAAACCGCAAAAATTCTTTTAGCCAGCCATTGAGTCCGCGTGATCAAATTCTGCCTAGCTCGGACAGTCAACCGAATCCTTGCTCTAGTTCGTGTCATTCACCTTCGTCAACGTGTCCACCCACTTGTCCACCCTGCGACGATCAAAATATAGTGACTCAGGAGATGTGTTCGAGAATCATGAAAAATGCTTATCCTTGTCCGGAGTTGATTTCTTGCGAAGATCCGGGTAAAGTTTAAACGATAATAGTCGCGATTCTCGTCGTAATATTCTTTTTTTTAAACAAAACGAAAATTGTTTTTGAAAAAGATTTTTTATTCGACATCGTATCTTTAACTTCTCAAACATGCGAGTAATAATTAATAATAATTGACAATTTATGCAAGTACAGAATTGATTCAGAAAGAAAACTTCTGGAGGACGTTGACGATATTCGGTGCTTTACCTTTGATTATTTTGACGGCCGGTATAGTGTTCGAGAAACGTAAAGAAGGAAGCATTAAGCCAAGACCTGAATACATACCTTATGATTATATGTATATCCGCACGAAGGTATTAAATTCTATAGAGCGATAGATTTATCATTTGTTAATCTACGCATATACAGATATATCTCCGTAGTGTATGAATGTGTGCAACAGGTGTAATTTACAATGTTATCAATTTCCATGAGCTTTAATTATTTCGTTGAGAACATTATTAAATATTTAAAATTTTTTCATTCTTTTTTCATTAGTTTTAAGTTTATTTTTGTTTTTTATTTCTACAATAACTTTAAATAGTTAAAAAAAAAAAAAAAAAAAAAAAGGTGAGATATAGTCTTAAATCAACATAATTTAAGGAGAATGCTTACAACAATTATTTAGGGCTATACACGCGTTGATTTAAAAATGAAAAGATCCTCTTCAATTTTTATCCAGCCATTTCCCTGGGGAGACGGCAATCACACCTTATTTCACAATCCCATAAAAAATGCCGTTCCTCCGCACGGATATGAAGTGGAAGATCCCAATGCGGTGAAAAAGGTGACATACAATTTAAAGGAAGATCAAGATGAAGAAGACTATGACGAAGACGATGAGGAATGACAAAGGACGTAGAGATTATTTGAGAATATGTTTATTAACGATAGTATATAAAATAATGAAGTTTTATGGACAATTTGCCATTGAAAAAACAAATAGATATTATAAATGACTACACTTGAAAGATATTAAAATTGTCAAAACATGATAAAATTTCGTAATAAAAATTATTTTAATGCCTTTTGTAACGTATTATATCTGCATTTTGTTTTAAAAAATAATAAAATACGAATATACTTTTATGCAATATAACTTTATATAAAATAGTTAAGAATAAAATGAATTTTTATCAAAGAAAATTTCTTATAAAACGTAAAATTTTATTGAATACATTTAAAATATTTTGCACAAGCAGTGAAATAAAGTTTGCGAATTCGAAGAAAAAAAAAAAAAAAAAAAAAATGTCATGCTATTTTACATACATAACCATACTTTACAACTACATTCAAGTTGTTTATAACCTAAAAAAACATATTTCTAAATTATAAATCGGCAAGAGTCGCCGCATAACTCTTATAATATCGATTCTGAATTTTTCTCGTCTGATGCAGGTGCCGAAGAACCGAACATAGGTGAAGCTGGCGAAATGGGCAAGAAATATCGCAATCCCGCGAAAGAAGAAAATTCGACGGCGCGTTACGACGCTTACGCTTCGACGTCTTGAGTGACTTTGCTCGCTGCAACGACACAGTCGTAAAGGTACCAACGGTTCTCCACTTTACGGTAAGCTAAAAGTTTAATAAGACGTCTCGACGTTAGTAGCTTTCATTTAACGCGCTTTACCCCTTTATATTACGCGCCGGCATTCATCTCTTAAATGGACTTGAACGTTTATTGCGGAATAACGAGCTGTAATATTTAACGAGGTATTAATTTGCGATTAAAGTTTTTAATGGATTTGCGAAATTCGACGTTGGGGAAATATCTAAGAGGTAAAAGTGAAAAGTTGTAAAAGATTTAAAAATTTATTATTTATATTAATTAAAGAGATTATACAAATACTTCAGCAGATTGCATTTCTCTCGTTACTTAATTTCAATTTTGATCTCAATCTATTTCTTATTGAAGAATTGTACTGTACATAAAATTTTAAAAATCATTAATCTATCTTAATTAGTTATTGCTCTCGAGCAATAAAATAAAAAAAAATAAAAAAAAAAAACAAAAAAAAAAAAAATATACATATTCATCGCTTTGAATGAAAGCTTGCAAGCGGATTAATCGACGCTATAGTTACGAAAGCTCTTAAATACGCGTAACACTTTTGACGGACAATTTTCTCGACGCGTTCGATGAAGTGTGCACTCATGATTCTCGACGCGCATCGGCCATATCGGAAGCATATACGTAGTTCTCACGATCGAGCTTTTTATTTCGTTTTTTTTTTTTTTTTTTTTTTTTTTTTTTTTTTTTTTTTTTTAACGAGAGCGATGCCAAATAACTACGTCGAGATAGATTTTTCCAAACCGCGAGAACGATGAGAACTGACAAAATTCTTGACCGTCGACAAGCTCGAATTGAAAAAGATCAGCAACAGGTCGGCTTATGCGCCGGTTTTTACTCGATTTGAATCTAACGATATTCGATTAAGTAGTAGTATTAAATTTAGAGTTTGTATTAATGGTAGGATTCGATGAAAAAGACGAAGAAAAGTTTGAGTTTATGGATCGATTAAAAGTTTGCGTCGATATTGAAGATAGGATTTTATATATTTTTAGAAGTAAAATTTTATCGCTTTTAATAATTAATAAATATTTATTTAAGAAACTTTTTAACAATAAAATTCAATGAAATTTCTATGCTTTAGGCAGTGAATAAAAGTTATTAATTTACATTGTAGAATAAATACTTTACAACTTTCTTAATAAAATTTATGCAAAAAACCAGAATTCTCTAACAAGGAGAAAACTATTTTAATAGTTCAGTTAGTTAATTTGAGTAAAATTAATATTACAAAATCAACACGAACATTTGATACAAAAAAAAACTTTGTGAAACGCTATAATTACTGATAGAATATCTTGGTACGAGAGCAACTTTATGAATAAAATTTAAATATACGTATAAATGATAATAAAAAAAAAAACATTTCAGTGCATCATAAATTTTTAATTAAGAAGAGTTAAACATTTTCATTCATTGATATTTAAGAAAATCATTATTAAAAGAGTGTTTTTAAAAATTTGGTTGATAAAAAAATTGTCCAAAAATATATTATTATTAGAAATTGAACGTTAAAAAATATTATTCGTATATATTAATATTATTTATTTTGAAATGACGATAATTCATTAATCATTTGAATCAAAAAGTATCAAATTAAAAATAAAAAAAAAATACGTTACTTAAGCTCGTTATAATAAATCTATTCGAAACTCCTCTATTTCATTGAATAATAACGTCTTTTATCGTTTCTACAAGAGTTAATTAATTTATAGCACAACAACTCTTTTCCATTCAAATAATAATCTTTTTATTCACTTAGCTTCAAACGGCTAAACATAGCTCAATAATATTTCAATTTACTAACTAATTGCGTTCATTAAATTGCACGCTTGAAAAAGATTAATTCATTTTTTTTTTTTTTTTTATCAATTTAACTACTCGTTTTTAATAAAAATAAGAAAAAATGTTGAAAATGCAAAAACTAAAGACGTTAAATAAAAAAATCATGAATTAAGGTTTCGTTACGACTTTCTTCGCTTGGCCGTTGCATAGATACCTAAGAATTAAAGATAAATACACGATTATATCTATAATTCAAGAGACCCGAGGTAAGACAGCAAGTTTTATCTTTTTCTTCGACGTCAAAAGAAGAATATGACTCGGTGGGGTTATTCTTTCAGTTTTGTAGGCCTGTCAAATGAAGAGATTGAAGTCGTAGACAACCTAATCTAAAATTGCTGAAAACGCGTATCACTAAATAGGGATTGATTATTATTGTTTGTGCCGTTAAATATTTGGTTTATAACACTAATAATCGATACAATTTGCCAAGACAACTTATTGAAACTCAAAGAAGATTTTAATTTATTGTATAGAGAAAGGAATACAAAATTTTTTCTTTCCACACCGCTTGAATGACTTATCTCAGCAAAATATAGTAGGAGTATTAGTCGGTGGTTGCTCCGGGAACTTCATCGGCGAAAGCCGAAGAGTTTCAAAGCGTTGCGTTACAGTGTTCTTTTGTTTAAAAAAAAAAAAAAAAAGAAAAAAGAAAAAAAAATGTCAAACAAGCTCGCCTCTTTTCATCCTGCCCTATTCCATTTTTCTTTCTTACTTTCATCAATAAAATTTTCAAAGCCGCTGCTTTGTCCTCTCTATCTCGCATTCTTGTGCCGAGCTTTCGCGCACACGCGTTCTTTCTTTTTCTTTTCTTCCTCTCTCTCTCTCTCTCTCTTGCTCCCTTTCTCGCGCGCGTGCGATGTACAGTCTGTATTTTTTTTTTATAAGGGAAACTAAGAGAGAGAGAGAGAGAGAGAGGAAAGATGATACCTTCGCACGGACCTTCGACTTGGTACGACCTCGTACCGAATATGCGGTTATAGGCTCGAAATAGTCCTAGAAGATTCGTGAGGACTTGTATAACTTTTTTTCTCCCCCTCAGACTTGCGCGATATGCGCGTCACTGCGCGACGTTTTTTTGCACCGTTTAGAATTTCCGTTATTGCTTTGTTTGACACACCCACACTCGATTCGGTATATTTCATTATTTTTTTGCGCTTCATTGCAAACTATTATTAACGTGCTTGGTAAACGCAATGCGATCGTTCAAATTTTTTAATACGTCTAAATCGAAGAAGACTATTTCATAATGAAAATAAGATTGATAATTAAATAATAAGCTTTTGAACTAAATATGCAGATGATTTTATATTTTTTATTTGAATTAAGTATTAAGATTACATTGTATAGATCATTATATGTAAATTAATATTTGATCACAATTTTCGCTGAACTGTAATATTAAAAAGATCTAAACTTATAGTTTAAAAATTCAATTAATAACGCAACCGAATAAAAATCTTTGCCGTATAGCATTTATAATCATCTTGTTCATTTTGTTTGTAACTACTGAATGAAGGATTGAATGTACTAGTAAGTAGGAACGTTAACTTTTGTCGAAATAATCATTCAATTAATAGGAATAATATAAAATACATCTTAATAATATGAAATAAATCAGAGTGAAAATAGTTTTCCTAAATAATATAATTATGACTATTTTTTTTAATATTTTAATAGTAAACACAAAAATCATTCGATTTCATGAAATGATGCAATTAATCGATACATTGTCGTTTATAAAGACATAATTTTCTCATTATTTAGCAAATATTCTTTAATCAACGATTAATTTCGTCAATTCTAGAAGTAAACTTTGATAAAAAATTTATCGAGTCCATCGTCGCTCACATATAATGTCGCTACATCGGCATTGGAATTTTTTCATCTTCTACTTTAAAAAAAATACGCGCCATCGATGCAAACTTATTTATTTTGCTGAAAAAATAAAAAATCCACGATACTGGACGCTTTCTTTTTTGTATCATCGATATTATTCCACGTTATTTTCTATAGCTTCATTATTCTTCGGACACACATGCAAAATAAGGAGCATCCTTGTTGTCGCAAATTATTCATAACTCGTTCCTCGACTTTTTCATCTTTAGCTCAAATTGAGATACACGGATGGGAGAAAAAAAATGTACTTTTTCTTACGAAAATTTCTATCTGCCTAGCGAATATATAAATATATAAGCTCTTATCGTAGCTTATCGTACAGCTAAGTACGCATACATGTATAGGTCTCTAGATCGAATCGATTTCCGACAATATTCTCCAACGACGGCGTTGTCGCCGCGTCGCCGGCACAGTTCCTCGTGTCGTTCGTCGCTTTCCGTTCCTCGTAATTAATGTAACACGCTTTGGGATTCGCAACACTCGCTGAAACCATTCATTAACATTGTGGCTAAAGAAATAAGCTTGTTAGAGGCTTCTTACGTCTACTCTCTTTTTCTCTCTCTCTCTCTCTCTTTTCTTTTTTTTTTGTTTTTTTTTTTTTTTCAGAAAATCCATTAGCTGATTAAAAACGTGTTCTCATTTGCTTTGGGAATGTTTGTAACGGCTAGGATAGACATTTGAATAAGTATAATTGAGACCGAGTTGATCGATGTAAAATATACACAAATTTTTTTAACATAACAGTATTAAATTTTTTTTTTTTTTCGTTATATTTTTTTAACGATGAAAAATAATGTACTTTTTTTTGTTCAAAAAATGTCTAGTAAATAATATTGTACAATTATTATTAAACAGTTGTAATGTTAAATTAATTATGATAAAACATGTTGGCTTAGCGCAATTATTTACATTCATAATACAAGCAATTTTGTTGTTTTATAGTAGAAAAGGCGTCCATTGCGTGTAATAATTATTTTGTCTTGATATCAATAATTAATATACATGTAAAATATTAAGACGTAGTTATTAATGAATCAATATGAATTTATATAAAATCATTAAAGTGACAATGACAATTTACATACGTTTCAAAAATGATGCAAAAAGCACTTAAAATATCTTCTTAAGTTCAGTGTATGTTTACGTTTCGACAAATAGTAAAAAGTATAGCTGTCCAATATAAGAAATAGCGAAAAGTGGAGTTAAATCATATTTCTTGAAAAGGTTTTGGCAACATACCAACAAGAAAGTCATTCAAACAATCGCACAATTTTTAGAAAAACTTTGCTTTAAGGAAACTTTATTTATTCCAAAAAATCGTTCAAAATTACAAAAATTTATTATTATTTTTTTTTTTTTCTTTTTATTTACAACATTTAAAATTTTAATTTTATAAAATAAATAATAATATTCGTAACTTTATGTCAAAAAATAACTTTTACGCGATTGATTTTAATATTTACATCTAAATATAAATATCATATTTGAAAGTTTTAACAACAAACTCAAAATTTATAACGATAAGCTCGGAATCAATGGACCACACACACGGAATAAATAAATATTCGAGCGGCTATAAATCGCGCAATAAAAGAAGTTAAAAAATTACATTTTCCCGGATTTTTTTTACAAAAAAAATTTTTTGAACGTCCACACGGCGATCGCCCTACATTTTCTCAGTCACGCGCATCGTAAAATCCCAACTCCCGGCCAATTCATGCATACATGGATGTGTAAATATATGCAGCTCCGGACGATACGAAGGATCTTCCTTTATATTTATATCTACATATCTTATATGCTGATATTGTAGGTAGGTGATTGTGCGTCATCTCAACGAGCGAAAAATTTTAAATTCTTCGGTAATGATAAATTTTCGATATTTTACAAGCGGAACGAGGAAAAGCACAAGAATAAGCGAATTTTTCAGATTTTTAAGAATATTCCGACGACCTTTTTTTTTTTTTTTCTTTTAAAAATAAAAGTAATGCTCATTTAACGTATCGTTATTTACGATAAGATAATTTTTATTATTATATTTCTGCGCCTAAACTTTCATTTTTATTGTCTAAATGGAAATTAAATGGAAGAATACTCGCAAAGTGCTTCAATTGTCTTTGAACACGTAATCCACCTAATCTTACAAAGAAACATTTTCGTGGAACGATGAATGACGAACACACGTTAAAAGAATATCATTCAACGATTCTCGTTTCCGAAAATAAAAAGCTTCGTACGCCCCGACAATAACAAATGCAATAATTAGAAAGAGAGAAAAAGAAAAAAAAAAAAAAAAGAAAATTCTTCCAAAAACATTAAAAAAATATAAAAACAAAGGGTGAACTACTGTGCTACATCTCGAAAGTGCTGCTGGCTACTGCTATGTAACTACCGAAAAAGAAGAAAAAAAAAAATAAATAAATAAATAAATAAATAAATAAACGACTGATGAAAACGCACAAGAAAACGAGAAAAAAGAAAAAGGGGGGAAAAGCTCGCGTCATACGTCACCGCGGGCGCGCAGCTGCTTTCGCGCTTTCCTCTCCAGCTTTCTCTCTCTCTCTCTCTCTCTCTCTCTCTCTCTCTCTCTCTCTCTCTCTTTGCCTATTCCTCGCTTGCACGGTTCTTCCCTCCTCTTCCTCTAGCTCCCGGTTCACGTGCTCACGCGGGAGGATCGATCAATAGAAGAAACGCCCGTCGACGCTCCTCTTTCCCTCTTTCTCTCTCTCTTTCTCTCAGTCTCTCTAGCTCTCTTTTATCTATCCCCTAACCAAGCCCTCTTTCTTTCTCGTTTTCTTCATCCTCTTCATATTCTTCTTCTGCTGCTTCCTCTATTTATCCTTCTTAAATAAATAATATATATATATATATATATTTTTTTTTTTTCTTATTTATTTCCTTTTTTTCATCGACTAAATTTGTTTCTTTATTTTAATAGTGTTTTTTGCAAGTGTAAATTTTCCATAGATCATGTAAATTGTATTTACAAAGAAAATTTTTTATGCGACGCTTTATTGCTCGTTTTATTTTGCAAAAATATTTCATTTTCTTCACTTGCAATGTAAAATTTTTCATTTAAGAAATCGACGAATGTTGACAATTTTCCCAAGCCTAATATTATATCAAAAAGATCATCATTTTCAATAGATAAAATTGAATTTTTTAGCTCTTTGTGCTTTTTGTAAATACTTTTTCTATTATCAACGTCAAAGCAACGTTTTTTATCTTATGAAAAACAAATTATTACATCTATTACTATTATTACAATTTCTTTTTTGGAATCATATATTTAATTACGTTACTTCTGCGAATTATACAATCGCAGCTTTCTATTTTTGCTTTAAATTCTCTTTTTGTTTTTTTTTTTTTTTTATAGATTTTATAGATTTTTCTTTGTCGAAGCATTTTTTTTTTTTTCATTTATTACGTTCGGCAGTAACGATGCAGTCAAAAATCAATATCAAAAGGGAATCTGAAACAAGATTTGCATAAATTCTGAAAAAACTTTAATGAAAAACCTTGCACATGAAATTAAAACTTATCAACGACCAAAGATTTTAAAATAATTAAGGATAAAACAATTGTTTTTATTCTATCAATTAATTACGTTTGAAAAACATTGTTTAAATTTGCGTGACGAATATAGAAAATCGATCGTGTTGTGTACAAAATACGTTTTTACGCTAAGTAAAATGTACATCTGCATAGAGATTAATTTGTGTTCTAAAAATTCGTATAATGTAATGAGAAAGTAATGATTTCGAACTTAGTTACACAGGAAGAGGCAGTGAAATGTAATTAAAAAATTAATTTACAAAATACTTTTTGATTTTACACACTAGGGCTAAACGATTAAAAAATTCCAAAAAAATCTTAAAGTTTTATAAATCAAAGAGTACGAAGAGATTAATTTTGATTGTGCATAACAAACGTGTCGTACTAATGTTTAAGTAGAAATTGTCGAGTATGGTAAGACACATTGAAACATTTTTTCGCACGAGTTTATTAAAAATATACACTAATTATTATGTAAAACTCGATTAAATTTTTCGTTATTATACTTTTTTGATAGATTTTTTTTATTATTTTGTTTTGAGGGTTTTTAACCTCACAAATTTTTCGTGCACGAATAAAGCATAAAAAATAAATCACAATTTACTTGTATGTATAATCGCATTCGTGGTAATTATTTTGAAAAATATAATAACTATTAGAATTGAACAAAAGAATATTTAATCATGTTAAAAAGTACATTTAACTGCTCTTGGGCAAATACTTTTATAAAAACCATAAATGTCGTATCCTAGTAGTAAATATACCATTAAGAATAATCGCGATTTCTTTTAAAAGCATTTCTACACAAAAGAATTGATGCAGTGACGTTTTGTAGACCAGTAAATTTTTGCTTACGATAACAAAAGAAAAAAAAAATTCATTTTCTCAAAATCACAAAATCCATACGTTCGTACGTTGTTTCTAAAGTCGCCCGTACACATCGAGAAATAAAAAGTTCACCGATCAATTCCATTTTCATTTGAACGACAGTAAAATAAATAATAAAAAAAAAAAAAAAGGAAAACAAAAAATATGGCACACGCATACGCGTGTAATCCCACGCGCTACAAAGTCCTCGTTCTACAGCATCCTAGAAACTCACTTATTTTCTAATCTCTCTCTCTCTATATATCCTTCTTTCATCGATATAATCATCGGACAAAGCATCGATGGCACACGCTCGCATCCTTTATTTTTTTTCCCTTGCTCCTCGCGTTCTAAACGCGCTGACTCACGCTCGTGGCGTACACATCGTGCACGAGTAGAGAGTTGGAGAGGAACGCGCGCGGATTACATATACACACACACATACGCAGCACAGCAGTCGCGCCGAGGCTCGCTTCCTCGTGCGCCCGCGCGCGTATCTTCCTTTCGCCCCTCCTATAGCTCTCGCACATCTCCCTCTCTTGGACGAAGGGAGGGCTGGCGAGTTACCCTCTCCGCCGGGTAACTCCGTGGCCGCCGCGGCTGTGTCTATCTCCTCTCCTCGGCTGTTTCAGTCGGTCGGCGCGAGCCACTCGGTCGACACGCGCTCTTTCGCGATAAGCTCTGTCTTATTGTCGGCTGCTGGATTATCATCGGAAGCCGATCGTTATCGCTTCCTCGTCCCGGTGCTCTTCGTCTAATGTTTTTCAGTGACGCGAGTTTTCGTGCGCGTGTTTTTGTGCCCGTAAGTTTACGGGGCCATTAGATTCCCGCGCCGTCTATTCGATTGGCCTTTATTGGACACTCGGCTCGCGCTTTCGTGCATACGAAAGTTTTTAAGTAAAGGAAAGAAAGGGAGAGAGGTCGAGAAGAAGAGAGAGAGAGAGAGAAAGCGACGAGGACTGATCCGTGTAATTTGATTGAGGGGAGCGGAGAAAAATAACTCGGGTCTTCCCTCGAATACGTACGTATTCGATAGCGTAGGTGAGAGAGAATTACACTGGAATCCGCTGCTGTTGCACTCCGGTGTATAAGTGTGTACGTGTGCGAAGACCTTGTGCGCGCGACACGTTCTTGCCAGTAAGTGCGCGCGCGTACACGCGAGCATCCCTTTCCTTTCCATTTCTTTTTTTTCTCCCCCCCCCCCTCCCTCTCTCTCTCTCTCTCTCGCTCTATCTCTCTTTCCACCTGTATTTTTTTTTAATTTCATATTTTTTCCGCGCGCTTTTACTCGGCAGCGTTTGTTTATTCGTCTCGTCGACGCTTCCGTTGATTGTTCTTTCTCTCTGCTTCTTCTTAGCTCTTTAGCAATTCGGACGTTAGAGACTTTTTACTTTGGTTCCCTTGGGAGCAAGACAGTGTCGAGTCGATCGATATCGAGAAATTGATATTGTACTTTGAAACATAATTAAATTTAGATATAAGATTTTTTCATTGAAAAATTTTGCAAACTATTGGTTTTTGTTATTTCTTTTTTTGCTTTTATTTAGGAAAGAAAAATTAAAATATTAATATCGAGCAATTTTAGTATATCGGATTTTTTCCATTCGGTTTAATTTTTTATATAATATTAAATTAGCAAAGAATATTATTGAAAAATATGTTTAAAAACTTAAAATATTTGATTAAAATCTATTATTTAAGAATAATCATTGAATATTTATTGTGAAAAGAAAATGTTTAAAAAGTATATCAGTAAGAATTATTCTTGATTTTCATCCCACTTTGTATTGCTCTCTTTTGATAAAAAATAAACCAATATCCGTCCCTACTGTATAATTATTTTTATCAAATTTTTTCGTGAATAAAATCAAAGTCCTACGGGCTTTTGAAATTTAATCCGCTTGGCATTGCGTTTGCTATCCTATTTTTTTCTTTTTTTCTTTTTTTTTTGTTTTTTTTTTGCATCGATTGCATTCTCCTTTCAAAAAGGAATCTTGATAGATTCCGTAATTTTTTATTTTTTTATTTTTTAATAAAAGTAGCGTATTTTCAAAACGATTTTGAAAGTAAAAAGAAATATTGGAATTTAAAAAATGTCGAAATGTGCCAATCCTTTATATTCTGCAAGACTTATCGTCTCCTTATTATAAAATAGAACGCACTATTGGATTACTTACTAATTCAAGTGAACTAACTTATATCTTTTATTTAGTGGACGTCTTCATTTTAACATAAAAATTTTTCACGACACGAAGAAGAAAAAAGACAATTTTATATACGCGCGTGTGCTACTTAAATTTGTGTAAGTCTCTATTAAATGGTGCATACGTTTAATTCATTTATCTCGACGAGATGAAGATACGTCGAAAGAATCGACATGGAAACGATAACGAAACTGCGGTTAACCCAAGGGAATTTTCCTGCCGCCGTCCGCCGCGATTTTTCCCTACGTGGAACAATGCGTGAAAGTGATTGTGAGTACCGAAAAAAATCTTATTCCTATATCGAGCTAAATGAATTTCTTTTTCATTATTATTTTGTTGAATATTGTTGAATTTTATGATGATGAAATGTGTTAATGAAATAAAAAATGAAAAGAATGAGTTAATTTCTTTTACACGACGTAAAATTAGCAACGAATTATTTCTACGTTTATTATTCATAATTTTGTATAATCTATTACATTTAAAAATATTACTAGATTTATATACAGTAGACTTACAAATATTACGCTATTATAAAATTTAAATATCTCGTTTAATTATCAAGTAGGAATTTTATCATTACTGAATATATGTTCATTTTTTTTTTTTTTTTTTTTCTTTTTATCAGTAAAATTTGAAAAAAATGTACAATAATATTGGCATTTTTCAAATAAGTTAATCAAGAAAAAAAGCAAATACGACGTTCAAGACAAATTTTTAAAAAATCGCGTTTTAAAATATTTTTTAAAACATTGAAATTATTTAAAACTCCCATCTAAATTGTATTTTATTATTTTATAGAAGAAAAATTTATTCAATATTCAGAAATAGTTTGAATATTATAAAACTTATTATATTCAAAATGTTTATACTTTGCTTTATTCAAAATCTTTATTTTTCTAAAATAGTTTACAAACTATAATTGTTGTACATTAATATTTATAATTATTTTCCTTTCTTTTACACAAAATTTAACCATTTTCTTTATTAAATAATAAAATAAATTTAATAAATTGATATTTAAATTCAATCAAGAAGTAAAACACAATTATGGTTTATGATATAGTTAAATTCCAATATAGAATTAGTATAGTGAATTTTAAATAAATTATCTAACAATGTTTTTAACTTATATTACTGCTGTCAATTTAAACTGTGCACTAAGTTTACTTTCATTAAAACTTAATCATTAAAATTGATAAACTAATTGTCGAAAAATTAAAAAGCTAAAGGTCGGTAGATTAATAATCGATTCAAAGACAAAAACGTTCAACAAATCGTCGACGCAACTTTCTCGGAATCGTTAACGCGGAAATATTGCGGGAAAGGAACCGAAAAACGTATACAAAAAAAAAAAAAAAATAATAACGAAGAAAGAAAAAAATCCAACGCACAAAGGCTATTCGTATTCCCCCTGGTGCGCTTACAGCTTCGATGTCAAATCAATGGTTCGACAAAAAAAAAAAAAAAAACTTTTAATGCACGCATCGTTAACATCGCGAACGACCGAACATAAATTTCATCGATACATTAATCTCCGAATACACACATATACATAGGTACACATTACATAGAAGCATAACAAGTTTCGATGCCGTCGCTTTGGCATCTCGACCCTCTTGAGATTGCCAGGAATGCGTGTCAATTATAGAGCGGGGTTTGCCCGTGAATTTTCGTATAACCAGTCATCTGATTTCGTCTCGTTTCCCGCGTAATTTTGAATATTTAAACGGCGAATTCATTTTTTTAAAGAAAACAGCGTAAAATGAAATCTTTTTTTTTTTTTTTTTTTAACGTCGTTTAATGAAATTGATATAAACTTTTTTTTTGTTGTTTATTTTTAACAAGTCAGCAAGTTGAATTATGTATTTGAATTTTTCACACGTGTTGGTTGAATAAATACTTTTGGTATGTTGAATTGCAGCTTTCTTTAATGAACTGAATATACCAATTTTATAAGTAGGTTAAAAGTATTAACATAGATTTAATTACTCGATAGAATTTGTTTCTTAATTATTTTCATGTTGTTTTTTTTTTTTTTTTTTTTACAGTTGTATTTGTTTTTCTGAATATCTAAAAGAAAAATTCTTAATGGTTTAAAGTAAAACTTTTGTTTTTCCCTTTAAACACGTAAATCGCAAATTAACACGTTGTATGCCAGGTTAATTTTACATGGCCTACCAAACGTGACGCAAACGTGAATTTTTTACCTGACTTCGCCGTTTTATGTATTTATATACAATATATAAATAAATTTTATACATTTATATTATTATACGATACTATGCAATGCAAACTTTCGCGCCGGTCATCGGTGATCCCAATCGTAATCAACGTGTTGAATTCCCATTAATTTTTTTATTTAAAAAAAACTACATTTGTTAATATGTCTTTAAATATTCGTATAATAAAACTTTATATTTTTTCTCAAAATCGATTATTTTAAAATTTGAATTTTCGGATTTGTTGAAATGAAAAAAAAAAAAAAAAAATTTGAAGGGGAAAAACTTTTTTTTTAAATATATACACGTTTACCGAGTTTTTTTGTAAAATTCAAAGAAGCTCATTATATTTTAAAAAATGTTGACTTTAATCTTAAAAATTTTTAATAATTATTTACTTAAGCATTCAAAGTAAGAAATTAAAGTGCGTTTATCTATTCTTAATTAAAAATATTTATATTTATTAGTTTTCCAGTATATATATTTTCTTCTTCTTCTCATTCTTTATAATTATTCTATGAAATTTCAAGCATCTTTTGCAAATTAATGAAATATAGATCAAATCAAAAATATTTTTAAAATATTTATTAAATAAAATTCAGCGTAATATTAATAATTTGATTGAATAGTGTGCATACAAGTTTAAACATCAATGAACAAAGAATAAATTAAAATAATAATGATAAATTTCACTTCCAGTTAATTTCCATTAACGACAAGTCACTTGGAAGAATTCATTAAAATTATCCATTAATGCCACGCGAAATTTTCGACATTTATACAAAAGTAAAGTAACTCTCATCATGGATAATACCAACAAGTAGACAAACATTCACAAAGTAGCGATACTTATGCCAGAAATAAGTTTCCCTCTCTCTCTTTCTCTCTCTTTCTCTCTCTATGTATAATACCATCGTGCGCGCAAAAAATCGCTATTATATCCGTCTAACTAAAAATGACTCGCGTGTATACGTGTACCGGAACGTCGAAGAATGAAAGTCGAACGACCGCGCCACTTGCGAAAATAAAGAGCGTAAGATTGAAACCACAGTTTGTAGGATTTTTTTCGAACGCTTCTGTAACGAATCGAATTTCTCATTTATTTCCTTCGCTTTAATAAACACCCGTTAAGTTATCGCGCGAATCGAATAAGTTGAAAGATTCACGTTTATTTCGAAATCCTTTGCTTATTATCTCTAACTTTCATTTCGACGTCGAAAATTCTACTTTTATTTAAGGTGTAATGATGACTGATTAAAAAAACTGCTCGTTCGAAATCATTTTTTCATTTAAACTGTCGAACTTTCTGTCTTAAAGTTTTCGGATAAATCTTAGTGCTTCGGATACTTCATATATGAATATTTTAAAACTTGTAATAAAATTTTTACTTTTTTGCGTTAGCTCTTCGGTTAATACAATAGTTTAAAATTATCATCATAAACGTGTAATTACTGATGCAGAAATAATACAATAGTAATAAGTTTTGCCGGAGCAAAGAATTTATGCTTTACCATGAATTCAAAGACAGTCTTTTAACATTTAGTAATCTAAACTAGTTCAATAGAGTACAATTTTCGAGTTAGATCCAGTTATCGGCAATCGTTGAAGAAATCGGCAACGATGAGTAGTCTATATAAGAGAATTTTACATATGCAGTGAAATTGTATGCAGTTAATGAAAGTTTATTGGATAATAATAATAATATATAACTCACATTGGCTGCACTTCATATTTTTATTTTTCAAAATTATTTTAAAAACAAAAAACCTCGATCAGTTATATTGTATTTTATTTAAATAGATAAAATGATCATTTTTGTTAAAATTTTTAATCATAATATAAGGGATGAAAATTAATCCCACATTTGATAAAATACTGTATTCTTATACTTTTAGAGTAGGGTAACGATAAATTTTTGTGTTAGAAGTTAATGATGATTTAAGCATTTGCAAATTCACAGCTATTGACATTAGAATAACTTTGTTTTTGAAATTAAGATTTTTGAATTGTGTAGTTTTTGTATTAAATTTTATACACTTCAGTTGATACTATAAACATATTCAAATTTACCTTTACAGCCACAACGTTAATTTTATTATTTTATAAAATAAATTCAAAATATCGTATCATATGTTTTATATATTAAAATCTTATAATGTCACAATTTAAAAGATTTCCAATATTTTTTCGATAACTTTTGTTTTTAGCAAATTTTTATCTTATTTATCTTTCGTTATTTTACTTCTTTTATATCGGATGACGATTTTTTTTTTTTTTTTTTTTTCTTTATAACTATCGCACATTGATTTTTTTTTGTGCTTGTTTCTGATAAAAAAAAATCAGATATATTTATCGATTTTGAATTTCAGACAAAACTTTTTTTCTATTTTTATAAATTTTATAATTTTTTTTCTTCCGAAACGCTTACATAATACGGTTACCTTATTAATTCAACTTTTCTTCTTCGTCTCCATTTTCTTTTATTTTCAGTCTTATCTTTTATATAAATCTTTCTTCTTACTATCCTTGTCCAGCCCTACGAAAACAGTTTCATCTTTTCTATCTCATTTTCCATAATTTCATTTTTATTTACGCACACTTTATTTTTTCTTACGAATTTTCCTTCTTATATAACATTACTCCTTAATGTTTTTCTTCTTTTTCTCGTATGTAATCGTTAGTTTTTATATTTCTTAAGAAATGTATCGAATTTTGTCGTTAAATAAAGTAGGTTTCTTTAACATAAATTATTCTATAACTTAAATAAATAATACGTAAATGTAAAATGATATATTTTTTATTTGTTATATAAAAAACACAAAAAAAAAAAAAAAAAGAATTAAAATCTACGTGATGCATGTAATAAACACGAATTCAAACTTGTTTTTATTTTAACAAGGTAAATTATGATAATATTTTTATGAAATGTATACGTTCACATTTATTATTTGAATTTATTTTTCATTTTTAATAATCATTTATTGTTAATCCCCACAATGAAAATTTTAATTAAAAAAAATACCCTAGATATTAGATGTGAAAAATATAATATTATTATATTCCTTCGATGGACTAGTTATCTCATTTAGTTTTAATACAAATAACTTTCTGGAACAAAGCAAGTTCGATTAATCCTCAAGGCTTTTTTTGCCGGACTTAAAAAAATTTAATAAGCTTAATTAGAAAACTACAAAGCCTTGTTGATGCCATTGTTGTACTTGACTTTAACCCTTGGCTTACGAAACAAACAAAAAAAAAAAAAAAAAAATTCAACTTTATTTTAAAATCGATTTACTAGATACAAAAATAATACAATTAACAATTGGATAAAGGCAAATTCCAAGGAAATAAAATGCAGCGGTTGCTTTTATAACGAGCCAGTAGAATCCACTTGATGTACATATAAAAAAAAAAGCGAGCGCAGAGAAAAAGTTCGTGACAAGCGGCGAAATTAAATCCACGCTAAAAGAAAAACAAAAAAAAAAAAAAAAAAAAAGAAAAAAAATAACCAAAATAGACCCAAACCAAGAAGTGACTAATGAAAGAAAAGCTGAAGTTACCGCTTTTAGCGTTGGATAAAAATGAAAAAACAAGAGGGGACCCGCGCTTAAAAAAAAAAAAAAAACAAAAGAAAAGAAAAGGGAATAGAAAAAATTCAATTGCCCGCACTTACATAGTGTATACGTATACAGATAAAAAAACGTGAGTGGATCACGTGCTCACATTCTTTCTTAATGCCGTTTTTTTTTTTTTTTTTTTTTTAATAACGGAAGGCTAGTTAAAATTTCCAGCCCTAGTTAGAACAAAAAGAAACGAATGTGTGAACGTTGAGAGGGAGAAAAAATAAAAGAACAAAATGGATAAAAAAAAAAGGGGTGGAAAAAACGTTATACGTGTAGGGATGAAATACAATACACGAGGCTCTTTACAATTGTAAATATTTTTGTAATTCAGCCTTCGCAGAAGGTAATTAGAGGATATACTCCGATTTAGTCGGTCGATGTAAAGCGGAACAAATGATTTTTCAATCTGTATTTTTTATTCAACGGAAGGAAGGATAAAAAATTTTTATTCGGTAACAACATTGTGAAAATGTCATGAAAATATTTTTAGAGATGGTTACAAATACAAAATTGATTATTGAGATAAGAGAATAATCAATAAATTAACTATTAAATTTAGTTGTAAATAGAATTATTTCTAAATCAATGCTGTGTATAATACAATGCTGTACTGTTAATTATTCGACGGAAAGTGTTTTCAATAAATTTGCCTTAGATCAAAGAGTATATTTCAAAGTTAAAGAAGTTTATTTATAATGTAGGAAATCATACATATGTATGAGTAAAGAAACGAGCATAAAAATCGAATTAGTTTGGCATTGATGTAGAATTTCAAAGCGATAAAGGCTCTTAAAATATTCCAATCGGTACACTCGCCGTAGCGTTTATCTCGCAGAAAGTTTCGTAAACGTTTGTCAGTAATCGTCTTTTTTTTTTTTTTTTTTTTTTTTTTTTTAATTAAAAAATTGTCTACGCTTCGTTGAATTTTTTGTTAAAATCGGTTAACTTTATTCTTAAATATAAAAGTACTTTAAATACAATGAAAAAATAAATAAATAAATAAATGAAATAATAATAATATATCGAAATAAATGTAGCAATGTAATTATCTTGCAATTGATGATAATTAAAGCAAACGCGCAAATTTTCTCGATGATGTACATTTATTATCGCATCACAGTTTCGAAGCTGAACCGTCACGAACGCGTACTCATCATTGTCAGATACCGAACGAGACACGCTGATTTCATCCATCTGCATATCTAATAATTGATTCCATCACACGTGTGAATATTGTAACTCGAGTGGAACTATTGCAGATTATTCGCGGTTATGGTATTACAATTTTCCATATTTTTTTTTTTTTTTTTTTTTCTTTTTACACACGTTAATGATCACTACGCGCATGTTTTTTTTTTTACGATAGAATAATTAAAAATTTAACTTAGTTTATTCAAGAGCTTAAAGGTGGACGCAACGTATTAAATTTCAACGCCAAATTAAAACTCAAAGCTCTTCGATGCACGAGACGTGAATCTCAAAAGAGAGAAGAAAAAATTAAAGGCTCTTCAACTGAAAAGTCCTTGTGATGAAAAACAACGCAATATCCGCATTGCCAAGCACACATACACATACACACAAACGCATTTACTTCCAGAGAGAGAGAGATATGTCGAGTACCATTAAGTCTGAAACACCATTAGACACATCACCCCGAGTAAGCAATCTCGGTCGACGGCTGGTAGAAACAAAATGAGAGACACGGAGCAAAGGGCTGCGATTGTTTAAGGAGCGGAAAACGATGCGCACGGAAATACAGTTGTCGTCATTGACGTTACACTCCGCGTGCATGAAAGAAAAAAAAAAGAAAGAAAGAAAGAAAGAAAGAAAGAAAGACAAAAAGAAGAAGAAGAAGAAAAAGAAAAAAAAATACAGAGAAACAGACTAAAAGTAGGCCAGACTCTCTTGTGGGACAAGGTTTTGCGTAAAGAGAAAAAGAGAGTGAGAGGGAGGGGGATAGGGGGGAGGGGAAGAGGAGGGGAATGCACTGGTTAACGCGTAAGTAACAAAGCGAGAGGAAAAGAGAGGGAGAGCTTGCAGAGAGACGGCACTTGATGAGCTTCCGTGCTAGAGGTATCGGCGCGGTGTGTCTGCTCTCTTTATCTCAAACTCATTCTCTCTCGCGAAGCCGCCGCGAGAACTCTTTCGTATACGTATACTCTCGCGCGCTGCGAGTTGTTCTCGTCTATCCTCGCTGTTGTATTGCTGAGAATTTTTATTTTTTTTATTTATTTATTTATTTATTTATTTATTTATTTATTTTTTTTATTGGTTTTTTATTATTTTTTCATTATCATGCAAACGTTGTTTTTTTTATATAAGTCTTTTGTTTTATATTAATAAATATATATATATTTCGTGCTCGTGAGTTTTAGTGTGCTTTAGTTTTGTTTTTAATTTGGTGGTACGTGTTATTGTCATAAACGTAGCATTGTCGACGCTAAACTTACTTAATTAACAAGGGAAAAAGAAAACTTGCCTTTCTAATATGTGATAAAAATTTTAAAAGTTATACGATATCTTTTGTTTTATTATTATTTACACGATTCGCATGACGATGCGAAGAAATGTGCTTAAAATTGACTCGAATATCTTTTTAAACTATTCGTCTTCTTTTTTTTTTTTTTTTCATGCATGCGGAATGAGAATTTATATAATTATTCTCGTAATGAAATTAAGCTCAATTAAAATAAAGCTTTTCTATAATTAAGTTTTCGTCCAGATAGATTTTAAAGCACAATGTCTATGATATATTAAAATAACGAGAAAAAAATTTTTATTGTCGTTTTTTTAATAAAAAAAATTGATTAAAATAAGCTCCAAGTGTTTTTTACATTTATCATCAAATATTTTAAACTTTGAAAAATTAAAAAATTAAATTTTACAATTTATAATTATTTTTACAATATTTCGTAATAGAATATGCGTTGACATTAATTGCATGTATTTTAGTTGCATAAAATCTAATTTATTGATTGATTTTAAATTTATACATTTAAAATTACTCGTAAAATAATTTTAATTAATTTACAAAATTTCTGTAAAGTATATTAATACACAAGTGTGAATAAAAAGCAATATTATTAAACAAGAGACAATAATAATAATGCACGAGAAAAATTACGTTACGTTTAATTAAGGAATAATTATAAAATATTTAAACTTAATGTTATGTAACAAAATGATTAAAATCTCAACGATATATTAAACATTTCTTAGCTTACGAAATTCGAAACATCAACACGACGCATTATTCCCTGCCTATAATATAAACCTCAAAAATCTTCGCGCCATTAGAACCCATCCGCCGAGCGATCTTAATTTTCGAGATGACGTACAAAGGCTCGCGCATGCCACATTATACTATATACCTTGCGATTGTTACCTTTCGCAGAGCTCCATTCTGCGATAGCTCGCGTAACGTTTATTAAACAACGAGCAATGGAAATGCAACTTTGTGGTTACTTTGATATATTTATAAGGTGCGCTAGCCCTTCATCTACACTTAACGCACCTCCCCCCCCCCCGTTGTTTCCGCTCGCGGTGCTGATTTAATCGAATTATTTATCGCGCGCGTTTAGATCGTTCGGCCGATCTCGTTCACCCTACATTTTTATTTACTTTTTTTTTTTATCTTTTTTCTTTTTTTTATTTTTAAGTTTCAAGCGTCGCGGGAGATATAATTGATAGATTGAGTTTCGAATTTTTCTTTTGCAAAATACTAACCCTTAATTTTAATATTTATTTTTCTAAAATTTTTATACAGTTACACATATCAGCGTTTAAATCTACATGCCTTAATTTTTTCTGTTTACAAAGAGCAAATACTTCCGTCAATGCTATGAACACGAATATGATAGTATTTCGGATTCCTCGTATTATTAAATAAATAACGATTTCTTTTATAATTTCTTATAAAATATTTATTTTACTTGCACAAATACGTAAAAGCGCATTTCATTTGTTCATTTTACCATATTAATTTTAATTTAACTTTTATAAATTATTTCAAATTTCAATCATGATAATATTTCACTTTGTTTTAATTACAAATTATTAGCCATTTTCATTATAATTTTTCACGCTTGTTTAAGTTTATTAAAATACACATCGAAAGCCATATCAAAAGTATATTTAACCTACTTTATTAACAAATATTTATCGCGTTTAAGTTTTATTTTTTTATTTTTATTTAAACTAACGAGAAAAAGTAGTTCGTTTTAAAAAAGAAATTCTGGGTACTTTGGCAATTCTGAGTACGTAAACGTGCTCCTTCGATATTATCAAAATTTCAGGGACTTACTCGGATACTTCGATTGTTCTTTTAAAATTTTTCAGCCTTTTGGAGAATTTTAATTTCTAATATGATTAAAATTTTATCAATGCGATTTTCGTAACCATATTTAAACTCTTTTTTTTTTTTTTTTATTAATTGTTTACAATAAGATTAAAGTGTTAAACAATTTTACTGATTGAATAGAATCAATCGATAGTAAATTTGAAAAATAATTTATGAAAATATTTACTGAATGATATTAATATTTATTTTTTTAAATTAAAATTTTAATGAATATAATTTTCTAACGTAAAATAATAAACTAACTTTTTACTGTATAGTAACTTACAAACATACCACATCATTAAGTATTCAAATGCTTATAATGTATGTTACATGCAAGTCTATGTATAAAAAGTACCGTAAGATATATCTTTATTTACATTCTATAATCAAATACAACTTTAAGTTTTTTTTTTTTTTTTTTTTTATTTTTTTTTTTTTTTATCTTACCGCAATTCAAGCGATCAATCAAGCCTTGCATGATATAAAAGTCTTTTAAATTTCCAACTATATTTACATTTATTTAAATTTTTATATATCTTAACAATAAAGAAAAATTTTTTTTACATCTTTCGACATATTAAAATTATTAAAAAATGATTCATATTTATGGTATAATTGAAACGTTACGGTTGATGAATAATTCAAGTATTGTTCTGTTACAGAGATGTGCTGATAAAAAAGAAAAAAGACAGGCAATATGTTGATTAAGGAGTATCGAATACCTCTTCCACTTACCGTGGAAGAGTACAGAATCGCTCAACTGTACATGATAGCCGTGAGTTCTCGTTATCTTTTTCATTATTCAACCGAGAATCGTATAACCTCCTTTTTTTATTTCAATTATCTTCCTCATTGCTCAAACTTTAATCGTTTTAGTACAAATTTACATGTATTTTTTCATTTATTTATGTATTTTCCAAGCGTTTATATATAAACGAACATATATGTTTGCTGTAAATTTTAATTTTAATAGGATTTTTTAAAATTAGTAAATATTATCAAAACTTTTGTTCGAAATTCCCTTGGAATAAAAAATAATCTAATACTAATTATATCAATTCTATATACAATTATTTATATTGAAAATTAATATGCGCAATGTTATGTACTAATTATATGAAAAGAAACTTGAAATTATTTTCAAATTATTCTAACTTTAAAATATTTATTACCAGCAATACCAGTAAAATATTTCAGAATTTTAAATTTCAAAAAGTTTCTACATTATAACACCGTGTTCCCATGTATTTCTTTGAATTGTCAACATCGATAAGAACAATCGATTATTATTTCATAATTCATGCATGGTTTTATAAATAATTTAAAATTTGTAATTAAAATATTGTAGCAAAACGAATAAACGTATTAATCACATTTTAATTGAAATTTTCAATTGGTTTAAAGACATTTTGTAACATTACAATTCGTTAAAGTCAAAAATATATAAATCTTTTCATATCGAAAAAATAAAATATTTTAAATAACGTGTAAATAAATATTCACATATTTATTGAAAATAAAGCATTGATTAAGTAACAGTTTAAAAAAAAACCAACGTAAAGTGTATTATATTTTATTTTAACAAAATACAAGAATTATTTTTCATTTTTTTTTTTTTTTTTTTTTTTCTCACAAGAGATATAATTCTTCATTTTAAACACATATTTAAAACATTTTAAGACAAAATTTTTCCTCTAGTAAAACAAAAAATAACGCTTTTATTAAGATGAATAAATAACCGTCGCTTTAGTAAAGTTAATTTTACTGCATTATTCTAAAACTCTTTATTAAAATCCTTTAATTTGTTATAAAAACATCAAAGTTTAAACAAAGGTTCGCTTATACGTTCAATATTCGTTGAATTTATTGCAAAAAAAAAAAAAAAAATACTGGATAAATAACATTTTGTTTACGTCATTTGCGATAAAACAATATATTTTTTCTCTTATAATCATTAAAAAATAGCTATAACCAATGCAAAATATTAAAAAAAAAAGGTTTTACCAAAGATATTTGCGCACCGAAAACACGTTTTAAAAATAAAAATTTTTATAATTTAATTCATCGCCTGAGAGAACGTGTCTCGCGTCTAGAAATATCGCGGATACTATAGTGACAAACAGAAATCGATATCTGAATTTAGAATTTTAAGACTTTAAAGTATACTTGTAAAAATTATAAAAAATTTCAATAAACATTACGTTGATTATTATTTTAATAAAAAATTACGTTTTCGTAATATAATAATACTAATAAGATAATATTTTTAAATTAAATAACCGATGAGAAAATCTTAAAATGTTATTTATTGAAATATAATTGAAATTTATTTCATAAGCTTGTAAATAACAGATCGTTAGTATTTTAGACCACTGGTAGGACGTCATATGGCGTCAACTTCTGACTCGCACACATCCATCCTTGATTGAGGTCCTACCTAGTAGGCCTCGGAACACTTTTATATGGGAAAAATCAACTTTTTATTTTTTCAAAATATTAACCGGCGGTCTAAAGGTTAAATCGATTTAAAATAAAATAAAAAATTGTGCAGTTAAAATAATTCAAGCAAAAAGTTAAATCGTCTCATTTTTAGAAGTTTACTTTATCGAATCGTTACTTTATCGAATTACGTTTTAAATTCGATTGTTTTCCTTGGTTATGTTACGCCGTAAATTAAAAAAAATATAATTTTTCTTTTATATAATCTTTCCAATTGTTTTGGGTATTTCAGAAAAAATCCCGAGAAGAGAGCAAAGGCGCGGGTAGCGGCGTCGAGATAATCGTAAACGAGCCGTACACAAACGGTCCCGGTGGCAATGGCCAATACACCCACAAAATCTACCACGTGGGCAGTCACCTGCCCGGATGGTTCAAGAGTCTGCTCCCCAAGTCTGCCCTCATGGTTAAAGAGGAGGCTTGGAACGCTTACCCATACACGAAAACCCGCTACACGTGTCCCTTCGTCGAGAAGTTCTCCGTGGAAATCGAGACTTACTACTTCCCGGACAACGGCCACCAGGAAAACGTATTCGAGCTCAGCGGTAGCGATCTTCGCAACAGAGTCGTAGGTCGGTACACAACCGAATTTTTTTTATGCTTCGCTGCTCCGGGAACAGTTTTAGTATCGTTAATTATTCAGAAGCGTCGTCTCGTCTCCGAGAGGTTAAATTTTATCCCGGTCGATCGAGCTTTTTATATAAACTATACCGTCGTCGTCGTCGTCGTCTTTCTTTTTTACGGATACTTCGAGAAGTTTATCTTTGACAATGGTATATATGTACATATGAATCAGCCGTTCTGAATTATTGACTCTATTTGTGAAATATAACGATTGTTTTGTTTTTTTTTTTTTTTCCTCTTTAATTTTATGTGTTGAATACTTAAAACGATGTTTTTTTTTTTTACTTTGCCTATTCTAATTTTAATAAAAACGTTGGAGGCTTTATACAGAATTTAAAATTTTTTCCTTTTATACGCCCACTTTTTTTTCTCGGGACATTAAACTTTTATTTTATACAATGTACGAAGTTAAAAATGTTTACTATGTTAATGAATAAATAAGTTAATATCTACAACTTTTATAAATAAAAGTGGCAAGTGTCGCGTTTATATGGAAAAATCTTAAAATTAACTTTAATCGATAAAAAAATAAAATATCAATTAATAAGCTATTTAATACTTGTTTATTTTATTTGTATTATTAACATCAATCTATAATTAGAAATGTTTAATATATTTTACATATTTACGTGTATATTTATTTGTTCATTTTTATAAAAAAAAAAAAAAAAAAAAAAAAAAATGTAATAATATATTCAATTCAGTATCGATAATTTATTAATGAAATTTTCTTGCAGACGTGATCGACATCGTTAAAGATCAGTTGACCGGAGCTGATTATGTGAGAGAAGAGGATCCGACGCTTTACGTTTCAGAAAAAACTGGAAGAGGTCCATTGATGGAGACTTGGCTAGCGGACTATTGGGCCGAAGTCAGAGTAAGTTCATTTATTTCTCTTATCTAACCGACTGGCTACTTTAGAAGCTTTCTGAAAATAAAATATTTCCTTTAAATTCCTTATCTTTTCAGCGCTTCTCGAAAGATTCTTTTTTTTTTTTTTCCTTTCTTAATACAACTTAAAATGCAAATTGCCGTATGATTAAAAAAAAGAATTTCAAAAAGACAGTGAGCTTGCGTTGTAAATGAAGAAAAATAAATTTCGGTATGATAAAAAATACACTTTAATTATTATGAAAATTGACATTTTTTAAATTATATTATTAAAGTAAATTACTGTTTTGCGTAAACGATAAGTAAGTTAAGATTAATAATACTTTCACTGCGCCGTGAAATAATCAGAAAAATCAGAATTTAATGTACAAATCAGTAACATTAAAGTAATATTATTTAATTAAATTATTTCTCGTTGGAAAAAAGTAGTCTACGTTATTTAAAACCGTAACTGCGACGACTATTTACAAATACAATATCGTCAATTAAGATTAAAGTAATAGAAAAAAATTCGAGCGTAAAAGAAAGCGAAATATTATGAAAAAGTTTGCCAAGACGATATATATATATATATATATATATATATATAAAATTTACGAAGCACGTAAAACGCTTAAATTTTCTTTACTTTAAAAATTCATCAGGGAAAATCTCAACCCACTGCCTCGGGAAAGTCACTGATGTGCGCATACAAATTGTGCCGCGTCGAGTTCCGGTACTGGGGCATGCAGACAAAACTCGAGAAGTTCATCCAGGACATAGGTGAGGAAGAAAATCCAAAAGAGTATTAATGTAACTTTGTACTAAAGGAGAAATAACTTCTTCGGTACTACCTAAGTAATAATTCTGTCCTAGTCGGTGTTTTTTTTACGAAGTGCACTTCGTCCGTTATTTAAGATTTTTATTCTTTATTACGTGGATTATTATTTCAGATTTTTTTTTTTAAAGTTTTTTTTAAAGCAAACGTTATTTACTCAGTACATAATTTTTTTTTTTTTTTTGTTTTGTACATAATAATATATATATGTAATCATTTTTATATGTTTTAATTTGTTTATCTAAATTTGTAAGTTTCTTATACTTATAGATTTTTGCTCCTCGACAATTTAAATAAGTAATTGATTAAAATAAACATAAGCACCATATGAGCGATTCTAATTCTATGTAAATTGTAATGTAAAAAGTACAATTTTTTCAAACGTCAATTTTATAAAGCGCTGAGGAAAACAATGGTGCGAGCTCATCGTCAAGCGTGGGCCTGGCAAGACGAATGGGATGGATTAACGATGGAAGACATCCGGGAAATCGAGCGACAAACGCAGTTGGCTCTGCAGGCGAAAATGGGTCCGGCCGAATCGAACGAGGACCTGGCAGACGGCGACGACCAAGACGTCGACAACGTTAACGCGACAATCACACCCCAGGACTCGGAACAGGTTGCCAAGACACTCGCCGCGACCTTGGGTAGCATCGAGAAAAACGAAGATCTCCAGAGTCCGGCTTCGCTTAGGAAACCGTCCGATATTCCTATTATTAATACGGCCGTTAGTTCCGAGGGCGAGAACAGCCCCGAAGACTCGCCCACCGAAGTTGTGCCTCCAAGGTACTTTTTTATAAAAATCTACTATGTTTTTTTAATATTGAATGCTTGGGTTATTAATTTTATTTTTATGTTTTGTAAACGTAAACTTTTATTTACAAATCACCATATGTTAACTAATATTTTCAAATTTATTGATTAATTGCTTGATTAATGTTTAAATTTGCGTAATATCCGATAATTTTATTTTTATATAGAGTTTTACAAAATTTACAAAATATATCTATTTTTTTAAAAATATTTTTATCACAACTCGAGAAAAAAAGATCTTTATTACATATTCGTTCACAGAAAAGTCGAAAAAATTACAAAAGCCGAAAAGGACAAAGCGTGGAAGAAAAGCAGTTCTTCTTTGCACTCGCCAAGTTCGACAAAGAGCTTCGATGCTCAGATAGCAAATTGGCGTATGGAAAGTATCGTGAGAGAATCGGAGTCTAGTAGTGACGATGAATTTTTCGACTGTCAAGGTAAAATTCACCACTTCAAGTAGAAAAAAAAAAAATTTGATACCACTTTGTACTTCCAATCTCTCTTTTTCTCTCTTTCTTTCTCTTTCTCTTTCTCTTTTTTTTTTTTTTTTTTTTTTACTGTCCACCTCTTCGAACAGTCATGAAGGCTAAGGCATGGCTATGATTAATCTTAGATGATAGATTTTCGAAGATTTTGAACTCTTGTTCGATTTATGACCGAATGAGACAAGCATTCGTATTTTTAGAGCATGACAATATTTCAGCATTACTACAATTTGAATTTTCTCTTATAATCATGATTAAGCAAATTACTGATGCCGAAATTTTGACCTTTGTATTTTTCTATTTTTACTTTAAAATTTCTTTTTTTTTTTTTTTTTTTTCCATAATTTTAAACTTTGTTAATTAAGTTCACGCGATTGTTAAGAATTTATTAAAGTTTTAATTTAAAATTTTTATTATCATCTATTATTTAATAATATATTATAAACTTTCAATTCAAATTATTAATAAGGTAATAAACTAGAATAATTTTTTAATGAAAACCAATTAAACAAATGTTAAAATTTCGGAATCAAGTTAAAATTATACTAACATAAATAATGTATGCTTGGTTATTACCATTAGATTACAATTAGATACCGTATTTTAATATCATCATGAAACAACACAATAATACGAATAAACCGATATGCTCTTATTGAAAAAAAAAAAAAAAAAGAAAAAAAAAAATAAATTTGCACAATAATCACTAATAGAACACAAATTTTTGTAGCACGAATCGGCATCTTAAGATGTTTCTTTTTTTTTTATATGCATTCTTTCTTTGTTTCTTGTCGCACGCGCAATACTACAGCGGCAACCGGGTTCATAATACCTACTATATCAAAAGGTAGGAATTGTAGATTGTATCTTTTGATAAAATCGTAGATAAATGATGATTTTTTATTAGCAAAAAAAAAAAAAAAAAAAAAAAAGTTCTTCCTTAATTATCCATTGTGATTGACTTAGATATTTGGTTACATATATGAAATTTCTACTTGCTTTTAATTCTACTTATGGGTATTTTGATAGATTTATTAATTAACGATTACTAGATATTCGATAACCCAAAAACTTTTTACAATTAATTAAGAATATTTATTATTATTAAAATTTATTCTTATTATATAATTTCAATCTTAATTTAAAACAATTTTTCAAACAAGATTTTTCTTTGATTTAATCTTTAAATAATTAATTAAACATAAATAATTTCATTATTATAGACAATTTATTTCTATGATTTGATCGATATTTCATAAAGTCTGTTTGTCAAATGGAAACTCGACATTGAAAATCATTTTTTTTTTTTTTTTTTTTTTTTTTCTATTCAATAAATTAGAGTATCGCGATCGATGAAGTTAACGCAGAAAAATGTATACCTTTGAAAAATGTTTTAAATTTTAATCACCTTTAAAAACGTTTTAACATCTTATATTACCTATGTATAGTTACACCAATATTGTATGTAGTATAATCATCAGAGTCGATTGAGTTTTCACGAATGTTTGCAGTATTTCTATTTTCATATTTTTTTAATATTATTTATTATAAAATGAGAATTAGAAAACGAGTAAAAAGATATTATAGTTTTTATTGAAATATTTTAGTACTTGAAAGAATTTTGAATTAATACGAAAATTAACTTATATTTTTGATTAAAAAAAGAAAAGGTAAAAATTGAATGCATGAATATACGTAAGTATAACTATATATAGAAAATATACGAAAGGCAGAAAAAAAAAAATAAAAAATAATTAAAATAAATAGATAAAACAAACGTTTCATTAATTACATTTCTATGTTATATTTAAACAAGAGTATTTACAGAACATTATTCCTCACTACTCTATTTGAGGCATGTTTTTAAGCATGGCAACGTTCTCAATTAATCAGCAAAACAACTAAAGTATGTGCATTTCCATATAACACTTAGCAATAATACTGTATTTCCACTAACTTTATCACTAAATAATTAAAACATTAATCACACATCAAAGAATAAATATAAAAAATAAATTATTTTTTATAATAAAAAATAATTGTCGATTGAGCTTGATTTTTAAATAAATTTATGGCCCAAATAATGTATCTCACAACGATTTCTACAAAACACAAAAGTTTTAAAAGTAAAATCGTCGTGCAATTAAAAGTAAGATAAAAAAGCAGGTTGAAATTTCTGATCACACAGAGAACTTTGAACTCGAAGATAACTCGTCATTAGCTAAATGGAGTTCTTTGGATCTTCTAGCGGAAGAGGAGGACTCGGCATCTCCGACTATACCAGATCCTAATAAACAGGGTATGTATTTAACCACGTTTCATTCGACGTTTAATTTTTCTTCACGTTAATTATACATATGTATACAAGTGCAAAATTATTTTGCAAAAAAAATCCTTCTTTTTTTAATATAAAAATCAGCAATTCATTCATCGTGTGCATCGTTACGCGTTTTTATCTATTTATATATATATATATATGTATATATTTATTTGCATGAATTGTTAAAACAAAAAAAAAAAAAAAAAACAAAAAAAAAACATTCTTATATCCAACTCTAGTTAAAAATTACAGATTACATCGTTACATTGTACTGAATCATTTCGTGAATTAAATTGTTTTTTAATACATTTATTTTTTATATAATTATTTGTCGATACTTATTTATGATATTATTTGTCATTGATAATGTGAAGCGGACTTTTTTAACTAGAGTTCGAAAAATTGTATTGATACTTATTACTTTTATACTTATTTAACTAGAAATATGTAGATGCGAGGTTAGTTGGATTAAGAAACCATTTGTTTTTCAGTAATTTTTTTTTTTTTTTTTTTTTTTTTAAATTCTCATTCCACCTTCACCTTTTAATTATCATTTGCTAATTGCACTCATTTTATGCATTAGCCTTCTTACCACTAACTCATATGCCTCTTAAGCATGATCACAATACTCTTTTTACGTTATTATATCTGTTAACTTAAATATGTAACTTATTTATCAACAAAAATTTTAACCAATCATATCAATACGAATTCTACGAGTCTTGGGCAAATAATAATTTTTCATAAATAAAAAAGATAAAAATTATAATGGCTAATAATCCAACAAAATCTCATAAATGATACCGCGATAAAAATTCTAATTAAACGATCTGTGATAAGACTTTCACGAAAAATTTGTTACAGGAAAAATATTGGTATCAGGAATATTGGAAAAATAATTACTCGATGCCCGAACACACTGGAAAGAATTATCTTACAGAATGTGCAAATATTTTCTGTAAAAGTTGTTTTATTTGCAATGTGAATAAAATACTTTGTTTGAATAATGTTATGGAAATTAATGATTTTTCAATTAATAATAAAAATAACATAATAATAGTGATAATTATGAAAATTATTCGTCGTATAATTAAATTATCGATTATATATACCTGTTGGTTTTGAATTATTAAACTTCGGTTTTAGTATTTTTCATCATTTTTATAGCTAATTTTAAACATAATAACGAAAAATATTTTGTATAATACCGATAAATTAAAACAAACATTTTTGTCTTTTAAAAAAAAAAAAAAAAAAACTAATTTTTTATTGCGTCTTCAAAATAATATCATAATTTATAAAAAAGGCTTTTTACTAACGTAAGTTATATTCGGTATATATTTTCTTTTCACACTTATTTTGTGCTGTTAAAAATATGCTTAAATAACAATGATCTTCTATTTGTAGTTATGTGTATGTTTTATTAAAATACTGAAAGTTTTCGATCATCGCTAACTTTCAATGACAAAGACGTTTGCATCTGCTTTTATAAATATTTTTAAAATTATTATTTGTATAATAAGAAAATTATTTATATTCTATTCACGCATTGCTATCAATCATATTTACACTTAGATTATGCATTATTTGTGGCTTTTAACTTTAATTTATATCATCTTTCTATACATACTCCAAAAATATTATATATTATTATCTGGATGTTTAATCTATTCTTATATATAATTAAAATAGTTACCAAAAGACAATAAATATTTCAAAATAATAATTTACTGATGATAAAAAAAACTACATCATAGTTTTTTAAAAGATTTTATGAAAATTTAATTACAATTGCACGTTCAACAGTGCATCGAATTTCATTTACATAAATTAATATTAATTTTTAAACATAAAATTCTAAAAAAAAAAAAAAAAAAAGAAATAAATAAAATTATGAATTACTCTTTAATGTAAAATAGTTATGAATTCATTGAAAAATCTTTCTGTACATTACACATTTTAAAATTAGAAACTGAAAAATTTGCATGCTATTTTATAATTTTTGAATTTTAAATTTGATCACAATGATTTATAATATCATATGTTTGTATTTTTATACTAATTATTTTAATTTTCAGAGAAAATTTGATGTATTATCATTCTACTTTCGGTAATAATTTGAATTATATTTTTGTATTTATTTTTGTTCACTCTATCTTTTTAAAAAATTTAGCGAATAAATTATTTATTCAATGCTCAAGTAACGAATACGAGCGTATAAATTATTAAAGCTGTGATAAAATCGGGTTGAATAATAAAATTTCAAGATACAAAGTGACGTTTTTAAGATAACAAAATATAAAAAAAATTTCAATCAAATTTTCTCTTTACAAGCAAAATAATATTAAAAAAAAAAAATAATAATAATAATAATAATAATAATAAAAATAATAATAATAATAATCTTCATAGCTAATTAACCGATAAACGTTTAAAAAAAAAAAAAAAAAAATTATAGACGACACGATATTCTCCCCCACGTACCTGCAGCGGGTGGCGAGCGAACGAAGCGGCAAACGTCTGCAGATACGCACCTCGGCGAGCATCGACGTTTCCTGTCCAGCCTCACCCCAGCATTCACCCACGCGTCAGCCCTGCAGTACGACGGTCCTCCTCATCGTTATGCACGCCGGCAGCGTTTTAGGTACGTCGCGTGATTCACCCAACCTCCGAAATTACGCCAATTACGTCAATTTCCTCTCCTGTGTTTTCATCGTCCAACCTATATATATATATATACCCCTACTCCTTCTCTTCTTCCTCCTCGATATCGAGCTTTTTTTTTATAATCGTTTATACCTACTTTTTAACATGCTTGTATTTTTTTTATTTAATTTTGTAACGTTGATTCGAGTTATTTATTTATTTATTTTCTTTTAATATATAATCGAAAACAATTATATATATATATATATATATATATATATATATATATATGTGTGTGTGTGTATATATTCAATAAATTATTTTCTATTTTTAATATTTATTATAAAAAAAATTTTAATTTGATTCAGTGCACAATAAATTTATAAATTTTACGTTCATCGTTAAATAATGATAAAATTATTTCAAATGTCGCATACAAATTAATTTCACATAATTTGTGTAGAGCTTGAAATTTATAATGGGAAATTTTTTTTTTATTTTTTTTTTTATTTTTTTTTTTTTTATTTTTTTTTTTTTATTATTAACAAAACAATCATTGTTTGTTTAGATGCGAATGTAGATTTAACCGCTAAGAAATCAGATATTACAACGTTCAAAGGAGCTTTCGAATCCGTTATAAGACAACACTATCCTACGATGGTTGGTCACATAGCAATCAAGTTTGTTTCCTGTCCATCGATTTGTACTGAAGGTCTTGGAATATTATCTAGGTAATACTAAGTTTATCGATAATCGATTTTTTACTTTGTTATCAATTTTCTTTATTATTATTATTATTATTATTATTATTATTATTTTTAATAATGAAATATTTAATTTTAATTTATATAACAGTATACGTTTATTATAAATCAACAATTTTACGATAAAAAAAATGATTGCATAAACAACTTTCGACTATTTTTTATCAACAAAAATTAACCGAAACAGTACAACCAATTATTCTTGCTTCGTAGTCTCAGTCCATACAGCTTCGATGTATCGCCGTCGTGCATGGATACACCCCAGATAACGCACGATACAATACCAATCGGTGCAATCCCATTGCTGGCCTCCTCGACTCCGGATTATCAAGATGCAGTAACACGAGTCGTCAACGGTGCGAACCAAGTGTATCAGGAGTTTATAAGAAGCGACGAGGGTAGAGGATTCAACGGTCAAGTATCTTTCATCGGAGACTCGGTTGGCTCTATCCTCGCGTACGATGCGTTATGCAGATCCTCGCAATACCAGTCGAGACACGACAGCGAGAATAGTATATTGGATAACGACAGCCACGAGAACAATGGAGGATGCGAAGACGGCAGGCATCTATCTGCGCCCTCGCCTAGAAGGAGATCATCGTCGACGAGGTATTTTCAATCGTTTGTTTACGAAATGTGTATAAATGGCAACTAATTTATTTGTTAATTTATTCATAGTTTTTACCCGTGGAATAAACATAGTAAAATCAATAATCGATTACGTAGGGCTCTTAAAACGTCAATTTTTTTTTTTTTTTTTAATTTTAAACTCTCTGTAAATAATAAATTTCTGTTTTAATTTATGTAAATTTAAATTTATGCACATTGAAAATTCGCGTTCTTATAAACTAACCGTAATTAATGTAAATAAATAATTTCATACATCTAGCGACAATTCTCATCAATGCAAGCTCGATTTCGATGTGGGCGAATTCTTCATGTTCGGTAGTCCATTGTCATTGGTGCTAGCGTACAGAAAAATCTCATCGTCGGGTGAGAAAAGTATAAACATAACTCGACCATGCGTAAATCAAGTGTACAATCTATTTCATCCAACCGATCCTGTTGCTGCTCGTTTGGAACCATTGATCTCGGCGCGCTTTTCTCTGCTACCCCCGGTAAATGTTGCACGGTATCAGAAATATCCTCTTGGTAATGGTCAACCTTATCATTTGCGTAAGTAATTTTATTAAATATATATTTATTCGTTGAAGCTTTTATTTTTAATAATATAATTTTAAATATTTGATTTTTATGTTAATTTTGAATTTGAATAAAATTATTTTGCAATATAATTGTATTGATAAAATGTATTGTCTTGAATTTTTTATAATTTAATTTTACGTAAATCCATACATTACATGTGCAAGTATTAAATTAAATTATATGGTTACAGTGGAGACAGTACAGACTAATCCTCAATTGTTTGCCGATGGATTGAACGTTCCAAATGTTACAATGTCTCACATAAGAAGACTGTCGGACATATCGATCCATAGTACTATGTCCGGTATAGATACCGTACCTCTTCAAGCTGTATCTTCTCGTATATATCGCACTTTGCTTCAGTAGATTAGCTTTATTTTTTTTATTTTTAAATGAAAATATACTTATTACACGCTTATGCTTACAGTTACTCAGAAATGGTGGGGCAGCAAGAGGATAGATTACGCCTTATATTGTCCCGAAGGACTCGCAAATTTTCCTACAAATGCTTTACCTCATTTATTTCACGCAAGTTATTGGGAGTCCTCGGATGTAATTGCGTTCATCGTCCGACAACTTGGCAGGTTTGACCTGCAACTGCTCGGACACGAAGAGAAGGAGCTTACCGGCTTCCGTCCAGGCCAACCTCGAGAAAAATGGAATAAGAAACGTACCTCGGTTAAAGTTAAAGTAAGAATTGTTTTTGTTTTTTTTTTTTTTTTGTTTTTTTTTTCTTACAAAAAAATTTGAAAAATTTGAAAATATTTTTATCATAAATATAACAAATATTAAAATTAATACAAATTTTATTGCAGAACGTTGCAGCTAATCATAGAGCAAATGATGTTATTGTTAGAGAAGGTGCACCGCAAATACTAGTAGCTAGATTTATGTATGGTCCTATAGGAGTAATTGAATTAACGGGTAATTAGAATTACATAGTAACTTAAATTTTTAAAAATATTTGCTTCCTGCATAACGCGTTAATAATGTTTACAGGCGAAAAAGTAGATATTCATATAATGAAAGATGTTAGGGCGGGTGAATGGACTTTCTTTACGACTGAAGTGACGGATAAAAATGGTAGAATAACCTATCAAATTCCGGAAGACAAGACGTTAGGCTACGGACTTTATCCTGTCAAAATGATAGTGAGGTTGGTTATCTTTGTTTTGTAATATAAATAATCATCAAAAATTCAATTTTAATGCTCTTAAATTTATAAAATTTTCAGAGGCGATCATACATCCGTAGATTTCTTTATGGCTGTGATACCACCAAAAACAGAATGTGTTGTCTTTAGTATCGATGGTTCTTTTACCGCAAGTGTATCCGTGACTGGCAGAGATCCTAAAGTTCGAGCGGGTGCTGTAGATATTGTCAGGTAAGTAAAAATTTAATCATTTTCTTTGTAATATTTAACAAAAAATTTGCCAAATTTCATCGCATCAAATGTGTAACTTCTTTTTTTTCCAGACACTGGCAAGAACTAGGCTATTTAATAATTTACATAACTGGGAGACCCGATATGCAACAACATAAAGTTGTTTCGTGGCTTTCGCAACACAATTTCCCACATGGTCTCGTATCTTTCGCAGATGGTTTATCTACCGATCCTCTAGCGCATAAAGCTGCTTACCTTAAAAACTTAGTCCAGGTAAGTTTCATTTAATTGCAAATAATTTAGATACTTTTTTATAATGTCTTTACATAACAAGGTATATTTAATTATTTCATATTATTATTATGTGCAAAAGTAGAAATAAAAATTATTTATTTTAATTATTATTTCAACATCGATTAGCTTAAATAGTTTCATTATTTAAAATCCATATTATTTATTATTTTTTATTAAACATTTTCTATAGAATTTCAAAATATTTTTAATGATTATTTAGGAGCACGGAGTTATAATTCATCATGCTTACGGCAGCAATAAAGATATCAGTGTTTACACGTCGATAAATCTCCAACCCAATCAAATCTTCATAGTGGGCAAAGTGCCGCGTAAAAATCACGCACTCGCCACTGTTCTTCAAGAAGGTTACGCAGCGCACCTAAGTGCGCTACAGGCACACGGGGGCTCGCGACCTGCCCAAGGCAATGCGCGTATGGTCATACCAAGAGGGCAGTTTGGTCTGCCCGGTCAGAATGCTTCCCTACGACGTAGAAGGTGAGGATAAGCGTTCGTGAATATACATATCGGATCCTAGCTTTCTTTCTTTCTCTTTCTATTTCTCCGTACTTTACTAACGCGTAAAAACTCCAATGTTTCACCGCTCTTGGAAGTCTCTTTTCTTCCATATTTATTATTGTTTACGCCTTTTTGTTGACGGTAAACGATGTACATTTATATACATACTATTAAAAGTATGTATATATACATTATTGTCCAGCGCGATATCCAGCTTTCCTTTTGTGTTTTATTTTACTGTTAAACGCGAGGTGACGGGTTAAAGCGTTTGCGTCATTTTTTACAAATACGTTGAAAAAAAAAACTTCGCGAGATTATTAATCTTTAACAATGGGTTATATTAATTTTCACCAATGAACATTTTTATTTTTAAATGTCATTATTTTCTTGATTATATAATTTATAGTTTTTAATGGATTTTTTTTTTTTTTTTTTAGTATAATTCGTTTAAAAATATGTTTTCTATCAAGGATAGAAAATAATGAGAAGAAAAAAAAAAGAAACATAATTCTAGGCGGTACAGTAGACATGTTTTAGTAAACGTAGGTTGTTTAGTTATGCATATACAAAGATGATTTAATCAACTTTGACTTTTCAGATATTTAAAATTATAATATGTGTTCTTAATTGATTGAATAAGTAATTGTGCATTGTTTATGCAGCTAATTTACTTCCTGTAAGTATGTATCAATTGTATAGTTTTAGAATGCAAATAAAAATTTTTAAACGTCAGTTAGACGCAAAAATAAAAATTTTTGATAACTTAAAGAAATTTTTATTAGCGCTCAATAGTTTTTTGTCTATTCTATTAATAGCAATAGAATTTTTGTGTGCGTATTAAAGCTTTAAATGTCTTTAAAGTCAAAATAGATAAAATCAGCTGATAAATTTATGTAGCTCTTTTAATAAAATATAACGAAGCCGATTGATTTATTGACTATGGACTTGCGACTCGTTAAATCATTATATATATATATATAAATATTCACTGCACGTTCTAACATACGTGTACTTACGTACGTGTACTTTGGTCAAACAAGAACGACTCGCTGGTTTATAAGTCCGCAGATCAAGCATTTTAATTAGTGGAACCGTTGAAGTGTGATGATATATAAAGCCAGTGTGTGTGTGTGTGTGAATATGAGCCTCGGCTCTGTTCCAGTAACGACACAGCGGTCAACTCGCCGGCGCGCAGCAGTGTGTACTTAAAAGGAAAGTCTACCTTAGTCACATCTAACACACGCCTATTATCTACGTACAATTAACTTACTCACATTGGTAACTATTCTCGTCTTTCTCCTTCTATCTTTGCTATTTTCCCCGAGTTGAATGTGACAAGCATAGGTAGATAGATTGTCTCACGATCTGGATGACAAAAGTATTAAGAATTATTGATTTTTCTACACTTCCGTTCTTTTAGGTGTACATACAGGCGCAGTTGAGCATATACTTCCTGTACTGTTGATCGACTTCTTTGATATATTAATTGCTTTTTTTATCATAAAATTATTATTATTATTATTTATTATTATTAATATTATTATTGTTGTTATTACCCGAGTATATAATAATACATAATCGAACGAAAGCCTGAAAATTATAATTTGGTGAATGCTGCTATTGATTAAACATCCCGCTTTTAAATAACCAATTTTTAAATCAATCATATTTATATGCGTATTATAATTAAAGCATGAGTAAAATTATAATTAGAAAAGTTAAACGAACGTCCATTAACGCAAGAACTTGTGCATGTAAGTTAAAACCCAACATTTGCCAAATTAATATTCTTAGGATTTTCAAAAAAAAAAAAAAAAGTCTCGATATAATGTATAAATCTCGATGATATAATAACCACTGGCAAGACTTTGAAAAAGTTACAGTTTCAGTGAGAATACATATATATACATACAATGTTCGCTAGTGTGAGACAGTCTCTATCTGTCCCCTGAAAGCTTTTCAATCATAGTTCACCCACTGCCTTATGTAATCGTGTAAATATATACATACATATGATTAATAAGTAAGGTTAGCAGATTCGACGTATTAAAGAAAAAAAAAAAAAAAAAAAATTAATTAAAAAAAAAAAGTAGAAAGAAAGCTTACATGTCTCTGTCGCGGCTTATGAGCTTCTTAAATTGCAGGTACCGGCTGTGAGGATATATCGCGTTCAGCCAGCGAAATAGATTATAAAAATGAGCAAATAAAAAAATAATAATAACAAAGCGACGTGTATCAAACTGAGATACAGAACGACGATAAACAAAACAATCAGAAAAACGATAAGCGATAAATAAAAATTATAAATAAACGATACGAAAAAAAAAAAAAAAAAAAAAAAAAAAAAAAAAAACTATCAAGAGAGCGAGAGAGCCTACAACTTCTGCTCTACCACTACCGTCTACCGTCATCCCGCTGCGCTCTCTTGACTCTCGTTACTTTTCTAGTCAGCCATTAAAGAAAAGAATAAAAATATTAAAATTGTGTCCAGGATTTATGGTCGATCGGTCAGCAAATGAGTTCAGTTTAACATTAAATTCCTGGATCGAAATCTGGTCTCACTTTAGCGACCAAGGTAAATTGGGAACTTCGGTTATCGTGTTCCCAATAGACGTTTTTTTCCTTTTTTTTTTCTAATTTTTTTTTTTTTTTTTTTTTTTTTTTTTATTTATTTTTTATCTCTCTTTTTTTTTATATAAATGTCTTTGTGTTAGACGAAACGTTCGAGAGCTGTCTTTCCACCAAAGTTCGTAAATGTTTTCTTTTTCATTAAATGTTGTGAACGCGAAAGTTGAGAAGACGAATCGATAAAAATATAGAGGAATATAAAAAGATAATTTTTCTGTTATTAAAATTTTTAATTTTCTTGTAAATACAAAAAATACTCATTTTATTTTAAAGAATATTATATTTTCATCGTCAAATTTTTTGTGAAAATTATCAAGTTTGTATGTTGCATATTAACGATTATTGATTAAACGTTATAATTACATTGAAGATAATTAATATCAATTTTAATAATCAATTTTAATATCAAATATTATTAAATAAAAATGAGTTTACCTAACATTATTATTTTTATGAAAAATTCCTTTTAATTTTCATTTTACGTACGATAATTGCATCATTTAATAAAATAAAAAAAAAAAAACTACTTTATACCTAAAGCCCTTTTTAACCCTCAAGAGGAGCACTGGGTTACGCTAACCCAGGGTAGAATCTTTTTTCGTCAATTTTCATTGCATTTTTTTTTTATTTTTCATTAATATTATAAAAACTTAAATTTTTATTTATTTGTTCATGAAATATTCTTATTCTACATCGTCCGACGAATCGATTAAAAAAAAAAAATTCAAAATTGATCAATTTTATAATAAGATATAAGTGGTCAAAGCTAGCCGGGTAATCTCTACCCATGCGCTCCAGTTATGTTAAGCTGCGATAGTGCTCCACTTGAGGGTTAATAAAATTTTTATCGAAATCTTCTCACAAATATAAAAGAACAAGAATTTAATCTTTACTTGTATGTGAATAAACAGCTTTAATAATAGTTGATTATTTTTAAGCAATAAAACTTGGTGGTAGGTCGAGCCTTGTCACTGCTTGTTTTAAAGATAAAAATGACAGCACGAATAAAAGTGTTATAGTGCTTATGAGAATTTTTTGTCCATATATATATATACGTTGCACGATGATATATATATAGATGTGAATGCCGTTTTGTGATAATAAATTACATACTTGCAGTTGATGGACATACGGTGTAAAATTTTGGTAAAAAAAAAAAAAGAAAAAAAAAAAAAAGGAATAATTTATAGATATTCGATACTTTTAATTAATTGATAGTCATTATTATTTAGTTGAGTTTAAAATAATTTAGATGATTAGAAAAAAAAAAGTTAGCTTCCCCCATAGATGAACGTTTCAGTTTAACAGACATAAATGCAATGTTTTTAGATTTCAAGCTTTCAAAGTTCAGTAATAAGTGCAATTATTTCATCAAGTGCTTTTAAAAAAAAAGTGCATTATGTCATTTTAAACCATAAAGTAAAGTAAGAAAAAAAAAAAAAATAAATAAAAACAATCAACTGCTTCGCAATATAAAAAGGTATAATATACATCGTATCATATCTTAGATTATCGCAATATTTACGATCGCATACATTTTTCATATCTTAATCCTTTAATGTCTTATTTAACGCTCAATAGTCATTTTGATTTTACTCAAACGTCTCTGACGTAAATCAAAATCATTACACGCAATTATTTCTACTTGCTTTAAATTACATAAACTTTAAAGGGTTAATTTGAAATGATTGTACAGTAAAATGTATAAAATTGACATCAAAAGATTTAAAATGATGTCATTTACATAATGGCAATTATTTTATTTTACTGTACATTTCATATTTATTAATTTTTTTATTCATTTTTACTATATTATACTATTACATTATATATTGTCAATACCTGTTACTTATTTTCATTTCTAATACTACTTTTTTTTTTTTTTTTTCCATTATTTCCTTAAGTATTCCATACTAACAGGTACATTAATCTTCGCTGCTCGTCATCCAACAGCTTTTATATATACAAAACTCTCTTTATGCATTGTGTCTGTGGAAATGTGAATTTAACGCTTTACAGATACGCAGCCTACAAACTCCTCTTACCCGCTTTAAAACTTGATCATCGAGGTACATAACAAACATAAAATATATTATCATAAATCTGCTCTTATACTTTTGCTTCTTTCACGTATACGCTGCAAACATTACTTTTGCCTTTCAGATTCTATCTTATAGTCTTTTCACTCACTTTAATCTTTATTACTTAAGACTTGGGTTGGAAATACTCGCTGTAAAAACGCTTATTGTTGTAAAAATCGATACATAAAAATGAAATTTTCATTTTTTATACGATCTTTAATAAAATATTTTTGACATTTTAATATAAATTATAAATTTTCACATATTTATTAACATAAAAAAAAAACAAAAGAATAAAATTATGCATCAAAATAATTTTGCTGCTGAATTTTTTTAACGTTTGTAAAAAAAATCTTTACTATTTTTCTTAATAAAATATTAATTGAAGTTGTAAATCAATATCTACAATTTCTCTTAATAAAATATAAGATCGCAGTGTTTCCAACATTAGTTCCAACAAATATCTAAAAACATACAGAAATTACACGATACATACATATATTGATTGTTGATAATGAGTGTCCGCTTAAAAAATAATTGTGATGATGATTTATATATATAAATATAGGCATATTTTTAGAACTTTTTATTCCTTAAATTATTTTATAATGTTTTTCATTTTATAAATTTTTTTTTATTATAGAATAAAAATTTTCTTTATTTTATTTTTTTTTTTTTTTTATAGAAAACAATATATTATTGTAATTTATGCTTCAGACTGTGTTGAAAAACTGAATACATCAATTTGTATAAATACTATACATAACATAACATATTTGGTGTAACGTAAAATTTTTTAATATTTAACGAGTATTGTGTGTCTTAAAATTGTTACAAATAATCAGTAATTACTGAAAATTTGATATTTTAAATTAAATACATTTTACATTTTGTGTTTTTACAAAGGGAATACAAATTTTATTTTTAATACAATTTTTATTACGTAAAAAATATACTGTACTTAATTTTTTGAATGCTTAGTAAAATTAAATATACAGAAAGAAATTAAATTAAAACTATAGATTAGATGTCAATTTTCATTTTATTAGTATTATTTATACAGAAAAATAATACATAAAGAATAATAAAATAATTTTTATAAATGTATATTAAAATTAAAAGAAGTTCTAGATGTTTGCCTGTACATCAGTGGAATAATGAAATCAATTATTGTTTTATATATACGAATTTCAATGTTTCAAGCAAAGAAGGCACTGCTGCTTGTTGTATATGCCGCACAAATATTAAAAGTGATTGAAAAATCTTTTAAATTAAAGTTTAAATATTTAATATTTCTAACTAAAGATTTTCAAAATTTTTGTAATGTCGATTATAAAATTAATTTTTTATTAAAAAAATTAAATATATATATACATATACATAGTTAACTGTATGTTTCATCTAGAAAATCAAAGTATTTCACGTTATCGTTCGCTTTAGCTTAGTAAGATTGAAGTTTATTGAAATAGATGAATTTTTTAGCAAAAAATTATTTTTATGTGGTAAAAATTTCCAACATTTTATTTACTTTAAATAATTAACTCGATAGCATTGTAATATTTTATTTTTAAACATTCTCTTCCTCGATAAACAAGTAATAATCACTTGTCAATGGAACTGTCTTCTGAGCTAAGGTGAAAAATTTCACATCTTTTACGTGTTTAAACATAGACTAGGCCACGCATTAACGCACGCCGTTATAGTGAATAAGTAAATGAGTAACGCCAGTCGAGACGATAGTACTTTAGAAGTGAAATTTATTTAAAAACGATAACTCCGTGAAATACTTGCTTTTGTGTGTGTCTTAGCTTACGATAATAGAAAAAAAAAAAAAAAAAAAAAAAAACAATAAACCAAAACTCGATGCAAAATGGAAAAAAATAGCAAGAAAAAAAAAATATATATATATATACATGTATATATATTTATATAACGAAAATATCACGGAAATACATAAATTTACAAAGACTAAGCGGAGGTTAAATTTTAGGTCGGCGAAACGCGCGATATCCCAGCCAGTGGAGAGTAAATCAGCGAGTCCTTTGGAACGAAGTACGAGCGTAGGTCCGTCAACGTCGCCTCAGCAGCAGACGTCGCCGGGTGTCGCGACCTCCAAGTCCAGCGCTCCCGACAAGTTATGACGATTCGCACGCTGTCGCTCGTTATTTGAGCCACGGCGTTAGAAATCGTTGCGCTTTCTCTCAACAATAAGAGAAAAACGCATACCTCCAATTTATGATAGAGAAGTATCAATAGACATATATATATATATACACAGATATGTTTGTATGTGTGTGTATATGTATCGTAAATTACGACCGACGATGGGAAAAGAAAGAACTGTAAGAGCGGCAACTCGCTCGCTTTATTGTTTTCTCGTTTAATTTTTCTTTAATCCGATCTCAGTAACGTAACTCGTGTTGTCGGTGTGGCGTGTATCATCAGCTGACTAACGCAAAGAGCTTCTGCGAGTGAGATTGTTGATGATGATGATGATGATGATTCGTAATGCGTTTTATTGCTTTATTCATTAACGTTCTCAGACGGATAATTGGCATGGAAAAAATTTACGATCGAAAATTTTATCATATGCTTTGCGTTATTTGATTAAAATTCATTCGAATTTTATTCGATCGCCTTATAAAATCTGTCTGTGATTTTGACGTGACGATGCTTCAACATTTTTTAATAACGATAACGAGAGTTTTTTTTTTAAACTTTCTTGGTTTTAAAATGAAATAATTTATGCGTGTATTTTAAAAGAGGTAATATTAATGACATTTTGATTTTTATGATATCAATAATTGTACGTTTTAACATTTATCGATTGTTTATGCTACATAGTTTTTAAAGAAGCATTGCATTTAATGATTTGTATTTAAAATTTTATCGAATAACGTTTAAAGTATAATGAAAAAGTCTTGATTGATTTTTTAAAACTTACAACACCTTTTATATTTTTGTACATTATTTTAAATTATAAATGCAGATATATTACGATAATAATCTTTTATATATATACATTTTTCATCATTAAAATGATGTCAATTCATAATGAAATTTTTGGTATATAATTTTTACGATTCTTAGCTATTAGGCGAGGTTCCAGTCTAAAAGTATAAATAAAATCCATTTAAAAAATTTTTTTTTTTAAATTTTTAACTTTATAATTTAACATTTTAGTACCTTGATGTTTAGATTTTGAATAGTAAAAAGTAATTCTGATACCTGAAAATTTTTACATTCAATTTTAAATGAAGAAAATCAAAATCGATATTTTTTTTCAAAAACTGGCCTTTTCTTATACTTCTGAATAGGAACCTCCCCTTGGATCAACATAAACATAATTTTTTCTAGCATATACCAAAAAGTATTTAATCTAAAATTAAAAAAAGAAACGTGAAAAATTTACAGCTATTGCAAATTAATAAAAAAAAAGGGGGCAAATAAGTGTAACGAAATGCAATTAAAATTGCATACTGCATCGACAAACTCACTGTGGATTCTTTTTTATTTATATTCTAAAAAAAAAAAAAAAAAAAAAAAAAAAAAAACTAAATCAAGGAAATGATAGAATTTTTGTAACAAACCTACAGGTAGATACGCAATTAATATTTACAATATAAGTGTAAGCTATAAAAAAAAAAAAAAAAAATACATTGCAAGAATGATTTGCTAGATAGTTGAGTGAGAATGCATCGAATAATATATACTATATACTGTATGTGCAGCAAATAACAAGCTCTGATCAAAGTTTATTTTTTATACGTAAACTATGTGTTTCGTTACATATATATATATACATAAATGGATGGTGCCTCGATTACCTCTTATATTCCCTCACGTTAAAAATTGGTGCGTTCGCATAAAAAATTATAAAAATCAAAAAAAAAAAAAAAAAAAAAAAAACATACGAAAATAAAACGATGTAATTGCGGCACTGGTGATAAAATTAGCATTCCTGACGATCATTCTTGTGACACTTTGAATAAAAATGCTAATTTGTAAAACTCAAAGATGCATCGATGCCATATTTTAGCTTTTAAGATGTAAGTATTTGTTAAAACTGTTACCTGAAAATAAAAAGAAACTTCTCCTTGTTGTTGCTAAGACACGAAGATATATTATACATGAATAAACTGTCTGATACGTATATAGTAACTCGATAACAAAATAAAAATAAAAATAAAAAAAAAAATAAAAAAATGTACATGTTGCTACAGCATTAAAATGTGACAGAAGCACAGTTTCATCGGTAGTATTACATGATCTCTCTAAAATACACTTTTTTTTTTTGAGCAAACAAAAATAGCGTAACGCTACTAATGAACGCCATACGTAATTTTTGCGGTGCTAAATTGCAATTATTAATTTAAAAATTGAACATATGCGTTTGACTAATCATTTCTCGCGTATATGTATGTAAAAAATACGCTTAATTTCATTAAAGAACTTGAAAAGATCATTTTTTTTTTTTTTTTTTTTTCATTATGCTCGTAAACCCGATTGTAAAGAAATACTTGAAAACAAATAATAAGAAAAAGAATATTACTTGTATTTTCTGATACTGTTGGTACAAAAAGTAAATCTCGTTATTTAAGATGGAACTGTAACGCGCGTCATATTGTAAAAATGTAATTATGACATGCATCATCGTAAAGTTAATTTAAAAAAAAAAAAAAATGTTGTTCAATAAAGATTTAGAAAATTGTGCACTTCACCGATTAGTACACGAAAAATTGAAGAGATGTGAAAAAAAGTAGGTGTTTACAAAGATACCGGTTATTAAGAAGTTCAAATAGTTGTAAAATAGATGTTGCACTAGATTTATTCCTTTTATTTATAGTCTTAATTAATTAGAGTATATGATGATCCATCCATTCGTAATGGATGTTTTGTTCCATATAGCTAGTAAACCGCTGTTCGATTTAATCCACTTAAGAAGTACAAGACGAGTGAGAGCCGTTCAGCTGGCTCAACTCAAAATCGAAATTAAAAAAAATAAATGAATAAAACAAAGAAAAGAAACAAAAATAAGCATCACGTATCTCATTGTGAAAACCATCTCTGGAAAGTGCGCGATGCGATGAACTAATTGAACATAAAAAAGATAATTTAACACTGATATGCATACTGACTGTTTGTATTATTGTAATATGACACGAGAGTAGTCCATACTATAATAATTATATAAAAGATAGATACATATATCTTCATATATGTATTAAAATATCTCTAGAAGGATAAGCGTCTGCAAAGAATATTTTAATTATGCGAATAGGTAATTATCGTGAAGTATTGAAGAAAAAATAATATTTTTATTAGCTACTACTTTGAATGAAACGTAAAATAATTGTTAATTGACATTCATTGTTTTATATTTTACTGTTCTTGTTAGCTCATCTTATGCATTTGACAATTGCTAAATTGAATGTATTCATTTTATTGACAGCTGTTGATAACTCCTGTTAAAGAATTTATATGCGAGTGGTGTATGTGTATATTGAATTATTAATCTTTGAAAATAAAGCTAAATCATTATTACGTGACTTTTAATTTTAGATCCTATATATTTTCCAATTATTAATATTAATTATTTATATACTATACTAATCGTAATAATGAATTGTATTATTAATTAATAAAATTAAAAATAAGTTTTATTGAAAATATATTAATTTATTTATATAAATAATTAAAAATAATTTAACTTTAAAATAATTTAAATGTAAGATCGACACCTATATTTAAATCGAAATAAGTTAGTTTCGATATATATCGACGTTTGAAAAATTCGGTTAAATCTAGTTTTAAACTTATACACTCTGTTTATAAAGCAATAAATATATAAATTATAATAAACAAATGCTAGCTGAAATAAAATTGTATTCTCGAACGAAAAATTTAATATTGTACTAATAATGTCTACGTTAACTCCTAAGAATATTAGAGATTTTAAAAAAAGAAGAGAATTTTCAAAATTCCAAGAAATTTTAAGACAGGTTAGGACTTCGAAAAAATTTTAAAATTCAAATTAAAAAGCATATGTTTTAATATAAGTTAATAATATAAATAAAAAATATTTTATATACTGCAAAGGCTCTTAAAACTGATTTCAAAATTTTTATAGAAATGCCAACAACAAATGCGAGAAAGACGATACCAGTTGTATAATAAAAGGAGGACTAACTTACTTTCTTCTAAGGATGTGCAAGAAACACTAACAGAAATTGTTCGTCAAGAATTTAATAATTTGGCTACTACAGAAAAGTCTGATATTACCATAAGTACAAAAAAAATAATTAACAGTCCTTTAAATCAAGATGAAGCTTTAAAAGAAGAAAATGAACTTATTGCAGAACAAGGTTTTTTGAAATAAATTTTTTATTTTTCTATTTTATGTCAAAATTTATTTAATTTTATGTAGAATTAAAAAAAGTACTTTGCTGAATTTCATAATTTTTATAACTATTTTTGATTCTCTAAAAACTATACTTTTAATTATTAAAAAATACTATTAATTATTTATAAATTATTTTTATAATAAATTTTTTTTATGATAGGATTTCATTAGAATAAAAAGTGTTTATTATAAAATTTTAATATTTACAGAGCAATGGTTTTTGCAAGAATATGAAAGACTGATGAATAGTGAAGAACAGATGTTCGATATGCTTGAAGATGAAGTTATTTGTCCTATGTGCCAAAAGGCATTTCTAGAAGAAATTCCTGATTTTATAGTATGTAATTTATGTGGTTTCAAAATTCGAAGTGAAATTAGTCTTAAGAAATTTAAATATAACTTAGAATTATATGTAAATAAGCACTCAGAAAATTGTCTTAAAGTTCCTGATTTTTCACTCACGTTTGAAAATAATAATACTTCATTACGTATCTCATGCATAACTTGTTCAAATTATTTTTTAGTTAAAACTCTAGAAACTTAATTGAATTTGCAGTTTCATGCATTAGATCAAGAATTAAAAACAAAAATTTTGCTGCAGTCAAGTATACAAAAAAAATATAAAATTCAGACCTATTACATTTAGTAATTAATTATTTAAAATTCATATCGTTTATTTACTACACTAAATTATTAAACTCATAAAAGACAAATATTTTTTAACATATTTAACTCATTTTAAAATAATTATCACCATTAAATTGTTATCGCAAACGTAGTATAATAATTTTTTTTTTTTATATTAATGTATATTTTAATGTGTAAATGATTGGCATATAACACATAAAATTCAACATTTAAGTTTAGTTTCAATAGATAATTATAAAAATCTGTGATAGATCTTTCAAGATACCTTCAAATTTCAAATATTTTCATGTTTAAGATTTCTGCAGGCAGATATTACAGAAAATTAACTTTAAAATGGTACATATTTGATTATAGAAACATATAGTTAATTTGTTTTAAATCATATCTCATAAAATAGAAAAAATTCAATATTATTTTGTTATTAGTGTATAATATATTATATTATAATATTAATGTATTATACTTATTTAAAAATTGTATATATGATGCTAAATATTAGTATACATTGAAAATAATATTATAAATGATTATTTTGATAAAAATTTATTCTGAATTTATAAATAAGTAATAAACATTTCAAAATGTGTCAATGATGATGTGTAATTTATTTTATTTTTTAATAAAAAATATAATTTAAAAATATTAAAATTTCATTACTGCATGAAACCCAATTTTTTACTTTGAAATAAATATAAATGAATAATAATAAAAAATTAAGATGTTTTATAACACTTGTAAATGTTAATTGTAAAAATTGTAAATAAAATTTTGTTCAGTTTAATATATTTTTTAAATTTTACAAAAAATACAAACGTACAATATTACTATATAATACATGGTAAATAATACATGGGCTGAAATGTCCCGGGATTTTTAATGAAAACAAGCGTTTTTTGGGCAATGTTGTATTTATTCTTAAACATGATTGCCTTCGAGGGCGATACACTTAGTATAGCGATTTTCTAACATTTCGATGCCCTTTCTGTAGTACGAAACGTCCAAACCTTCAAAATACGCTTCGGTTTCCGCGATGACTTTCTCATTCGATGTGAATCTCTTTCCCTGGAGCCACCGCTTGAGGTTTGGGAACAGATGATAATCCCTGGGGGCCAAATCTGGAGAATACGGTGGGTGAGCAACCAATTCGAATCGTAATTGGTCCAATTTGGCTTTCGTTTTCAAGGACGTGTGTAACGATGCGTTATCGTGATGGTACAGAACTTTTTTCTTCGCCATATGAAGTCGCTTTTTCTTTATTTCGTCGTTCAGTTTGTCCAATAACGCAGGGAATATAATAATTCCCTTCTGAAGGTAATCGATGAAGATTATGCCATGTACATCCCAAAAAACGGAGGCCAAAACCTTCCCGGCCGAGCGTTAGTCTTTTGGCCGCTTTGGTCGGCTTTCGTGGTTTTTCAGCCACTCTGCAGACTGCCTATTGGATTCAGGCGTACGGTAATGGATCCACGTTTCAGCCATCGTCACAAAACGTCAAAAGAAGTTCGCTCGATTACGCTGCAACAACGCCAAACCGGCCGTTGAATCATCACGCGCTGTTGTTTTTGGTCGATGGTCTGCAAACGCGGCACCCATCGCGCGGATAGCTTCTTCATGTCCAAAACATCGTGCAAAATATATCCCACCCGTTCTTTTGAGATGCTAACGGCCTCAGCTATCTCGCGCAACTTCATTTTACGATCATTCAAAACGATTGGATGCACTTGCTTTACGATTTCTGCATTCGTAGCCTCTTTTGGCCATCCAGAGCGAGGTTCGTCTTCGGTGCTTGTACGACCAATTTTAAATTGACTAAACCACCGATAAACTGTTGTTCTCGAAGGAGCAGATGTGGGACAACATTTCTTCAACCATTTCATTGATTGTTCAGAAGTTTTTCCAATCAAAATACAATGTTTAATCAAAATGCGATATTCCTGTTTTTCCATTTTCTTCACGAAAGCGAAGGTAGCGAAACTTAAACGACTGTAGCTTGTAAATAAATGAACGAAATGTCATGAAACTTCACACATAAACATGTTCATTTTCTAGTGGCATCGCCTATTGAAAAATCCCGGGATTTTTCAGCCCATATAATATTTAATTTAAATTTGTAATTATTATTACAAAAACTAATTATCAAAAAAATTAGATGTCACAACATTGTGCAAATTTTTTTTAGTAACACAATTTTAAATTAATAATTTTTCTTCTATATATATTTAATTTTTTTTAATTATTTTTAAACATGTAAATTTTTTTCTATGTGTCTGTATATATATATATATATATATATATATATTATATTCACGTATTTATAACTGAATCGAAATAGTGTTTACCTATATGTATGTATATATATATATATATATATATATATATATATATATATATATATATATACATACATACATACATACATACATACATGTAAACACTATTTCGATTCAGTTATAAACACGTGAATATAATTTTAAAATGAAGGTTAGGTTTCTGAAATCCGGAGGGAAAATCAAGTTTGCATTGTTCAATGATGAGGTAGCATGTGCTGATTGAAGAATCTAAAAAATTAATCGAAATTAAATGTATTCAAATACATAATTTGAAATAATTTACTGATTATGGCTAGTCAACTATTAAGTCCTAATAGTTCAATTAAATTGAAAAATATTAACGCAGCAAGAAGAATTAAAAATGGGTCACCAAAAGTGCGAGAAGTTCTTCGACAGGTTAGAAATAAGTTTATATCATTATCTAAACATTAGAATTTTAATATATTTTATTAAATATAAATATAAAATTTTACTCAAAATTATTAGAGATGTCGTCAGCGAATGCATGAAAGACGAAATGAATTACTTATGAAAAGAAGACAAGGATTTACAAATTATTCGCAAGAAATAAAGGATGCTTTAACAGATATAGTGCATGAAGAATTCGACAATGTTGCATCTATGGAATGGACAAATTTATATGAACAAACAACCAATTACTCTATAACAAATCAAAGCGATTCACATGCAATTGAAAATGAACATTTTGAAATTCAAGAGGAAATTGAAGGTAATTTCAATTTAATGTTGTTTAAATAATTATATAACATATATTATTTGATTTCATTATTTATTGAAAAAAAAAAAAAAAAAAATGTTTCTATTTAAAAATTCTTTTTTCATTACTACTTGAATATAATCTTTAATAATTTTATATGATTTATTTACATTTATTACTTAAAGTTTATAAAAATATTCTATGTTTATTTGTTTGTAATATGTTTAGAACAATGGATACTTGAAGAATATGAAAAAATATTGTGGGAAGAAAAACAATTATTAGCTATGTTTGCTGAAGATATAATATGTCCTATATGTCTTAAAGGATCACTTAAGGAAATTCCAAATTTTGCAATATGTGACTGTGGCTTGAAATTACCGATTCAAAATGGTTTAAAAAATTTAAAACAAAACATTCAAGAACAAGTTAACGCTCATTCTGCAGCATGCTTAAATATTCCAATATTTTCAATTTTTGAAGATGGTGATACTGTTTCGCTCTGCCTTTCATGCACATCGTGTGATATTTTTGCATTGGTTTGAACTTATAAGGTGAACAAAATTTAATTCTACAAAGAATAAGTTATAAGGTTAATATAAGTAAAATAGATATGTGATATTTTATATGTACAAACCCTTAAATATATTTATTGAACAAAATATTATACTTATAAATCAAGTATTTTATAATTAAGTAATTTAATAAGTAGAAGTAAATGCTAGTTCTTAATAATTTTAAATTTTCTCCTTATCCGAATATTTATTGTATTATTTTTTTAATTGTTTCTGAAACAAAACGAAGACTAAAATCTCATTTTTATAGTCATTATTGTATTGTTTCTATGTACAAAAACAATAAATAATCCTAATACTACAAAACAAAATTATTTTTAAGAATGTAATTTGTATCCCCCTAAAGCATAGATCTTTTATCTATACTAATAAATTTGGTCATGTTAATTTATAAAAACATTTTAAAATAAATTATAATACATAAAAGCTATTATTGATTATCATCAATTTAAACAAAATCACTATAATTGAATTATCAATATGTTAATAATTCAATAAAATATAATAATATATGTGCCATTTATAAAACTAATATTTTGAAAATAATTGTAAAATAAAATTATTTACAGAAATATTTCTAATGATAATGACCTTGAAATAAAACTAACTACGTGTATTACAATTACTATATAGATTTTTTGTTTGAGTCAATATTCCCGAAATTTTAAATTTCCATTCCGTTTAGCTGTTCGCAGAACTGCGTCGTTTACATTGTAATCGGCTTATACACAGAACTTGAGATTGATTCACGAAGTATATAAACAATTTTATTATTTTGTCAATATATAATTATAATAAATAATAATGTCAACAGCAACACTTATAAAAAAAAGTGTAAAAGTAAGATGCGGTAATAAAAAAAATGATTTGACAAAATTACGCGAAGATTTAAGACAGGTTAGTTTTAAAATAATTTTTAAACGATTAAATGTACACTTTATAAATAAAATTATATTAAAAAATATAGATGGTTTAATTACTGCATAAAATTACTTCTTCTAGAGATGTAAACAACGAATGCGAGAGCAACGTGAAGAATTGCTTAATCAAAGAAGGTTTGGCGTATCTTCTACTGATGATGTTGAAATTAAAATAAAGGAAATATTTCATGCAGAATTAAATGATTTAGCAACAACAGAAGATTATGATGTACATGAAGGAACTGCTGATGTTATAAAAAAAGCAATCGATAATACAGAGTGTACTGAATCACTTACAGAAGAAGGTATATTATCAATAAATTCTATATTGCATTATTTATAGAATTATTATTATGATTTTACATCGTTTTATATTATTTTGTTATTATTTTCGCTTAATATTGTTGAATACTTTAATTGTTTAAAACATTTATTCAATATTTTTTGACTATTGTTTAATCCCAAAATGTAATCTATTTAATATATTTAACATCCAAAAAAATTTTTGTTTTAGCAAAATTGATTGTTGAAGATTATCATAAATTTAAAGAGGAAACAGCAATTCTATTAAAAGAAGAAAGTTGAAAAGTTTATTTTTATAGACTCAATCTGGAAAAACGTTATCGACCATCTTTTTTTCACCTTTGATACTTAATATACCTCAATTGCATGTACCTGTTATACCATTTTAAAATGATATTCATCTTAATAGAATCTTATTTATTTAATAATTTATAATATTTTATAAAAATATCTCTAGTCTCATATGTATGAGATACTATATGTGATAAAATATATTAAATCATGAAAAATTTATAGTTTATGATATAGTCAAAAAATAATTTTCTATTCAAGATTTTCTCTGGATTTCCGAAAAACACTCCTTTAATATGAATGCATTTACTTCTGGCTTTAGTCGCCATTTTGTAGGTCTTCCTGATCAAGGATCCGATTTTGATCGCTCCGAGCCGCTCGACTTAACTGAGCTGCTAAGTATTGATTGGTCTTCATGTCTTGAAGAGGCAGTTTCATCGTATAAAACTTTACTTGAATTTCAACCTGATGATGCCCCTAAATTTTTTGAATGCCTAGAATCACAAGATATTGGCTTTGATGCTGAATGTCAAGCCTTTTGCAGAACGATGTTAAAGATTGACATTGCAGCAGGTGTGTTTGAAGATCCTACCATCATTTCCATGCAAAAGAGAAAATTATCTTCACCTAGTTTTAAACCTTTATTGTATTTCGATTCCATTGTTAAACTTGAAGAATGGTTTGAGAATATCGTTCCAGATGCAGGTTATTTCTGTAAGGAACTAGAACCCTATGGTCAGGATTATGGTTTGTACCTGGATTCACAAACCTCATAAAATAATTTTCTATTCTAACAAAAAAATTTACAAAACTATTTGTTATATAATTTATTATTTTTATATAACAGTTTAATGATACTCGTATAATTTTTTATGTGCGAAATTCTTGTGAGTATATAGTTATATAAAAATTTGGCAGTGAATGTTTTTTAAAATTTTATTATTCAATAAAAATAATTACAATGTATAATAAATCCAATATAATTATATTTTTGAGGTTTCACTTATTTAAATGTCACTCATAGATAAATGTACAATAAAAATTCATTCAAGTGCAGTTTGAAAACATTATATTAACAAATTTCTAATAGTTATAAAAATTATCAATAGTTATGTGTTAAAAAATTTAATTTATTTTATGTGAAAAAGCAATAATAAAGTAATAATTATTCTGCAATATGAGTTATTTGATTTATTTAATGTATAATATTTTCCATGTCATGATTTACTGATTTACCGATATTAAGTTTAGAAATTATAATTACTTTTTATTTCAGTAAATTCTTAAATCTCTTTATGAAAATTAAGAATGATGATTTTTAATTTAAATATTTACTGTGTATTGCATTTTCAGAAAACGTATGAAAACGGTTTAGGTATAAATTATAGTATTGAAAAATATGTGCATAGTAAATTGCAGAAAAATTTAAAATTATTTTGTATTGTATATTATTAGCAAACTTAAAAAAAATTATTGTCGAATTTTAAATGAAAATTTAATAAAATAAAAAGATTAAACTTTAATATTAATTGTAGATATCAAGAAAACACATAATTTAAAAAATTGAAGGAAAAATTTGATGTATTTTGTTTTATAAATACATATTTCTTATTTTTGAAGTATTTTTAAATAATAAAAATTCTTTCATTTAATTGTACATTTGAAAATTAGATTTAAAATTCATCAGAATTTATTAATAATCAATATATTGGCTTGAAATAATTTAACTAGTTTTTAAATCAAGCTTTTTATATTCAACAATAATGACACATTTGGTGATGTACAAAAGTTCTTTACAGTTAATACTCTATCTAAAATTGGACTGTAATAAGTGTTTTTTACATTATCACAAGAAATTTTATAATAAAAATCTCGCATTACATAACAATGTCAATTTAACATATGTATAATTTGTGAGTAGAATGTGTATAACAAGTTCCATTGGAGCCCTTTATCTTACTGTAAAAATTTTACTTTATACAGGCACACTTCTAAGATTTTTCCCATGACGAACCCGTAAATACAAATAATCTCTAAAATTGGTTATAATAAAAAAAAATGTTAAAATCTATGCTATTTTACAAAGCATAACAAACTAAATATACATCGTCATATTTGAAATCTAGTATAGATCGCTTTGTAAAAGTTTTTTCCGCGTACACCATGCCTTTCATAATATAATAACAATTTATCTAAGTAACATTTGCAAAACTTACGCCTCCACCACTGCGTGAATTCTTCAATATCTTGTATGAAATTATAAGATTTAAATTATTAACTCTAAAGCATTAAATAAAAAACATTACTTTTTGCAAGCATTTTTTTAAATAGATTAGCTTTTGTTTGCTTGCATTAAGTATTGTTTCCATTTCCTGTTCTAATAAATTTGCGCATACATATATAATTTAGTCAAAATTTATAAAAATATTTTTCAACAGTCAGTCGTGAAAACATGGTTTTCTAGATTGACTTTGTGCAAAAAATGATTGATTTGAGAATAGACTGAAAAATGTGAAAACTTTAATTCAAATATGGAATGATACACATTGAAATTACGATTATATCCTCAATCAATGTAAATTATTAGGCAAGTGTTGGGCAGATTTATGTTAATAAAATTTTCGAAGTAACATTTTGTTTTTACATGTATAAGTATATGTTTGCATGAAAAAATCATTTTATTTATTTATTTATAAAAGCTGAAAAATAAAATTTTTTTTCAATGATTTGTCAGTAAGAAACAAAAAAGCATTGTAAGTCTTACACTGTTATTATTAAAGTGCTCTTGACAATTTTTTTTTATCCAAAAAAAGTCTGAAGTATTTTAAAGCAACGAACCGAATAAATCTTATATTTTATATTATATTTCTATTGAAGGCTGACTTCGAAATGAGCGCAACATGAACCGTAGACGTAAACTTATTAATTATTAAAAAAAATATATCTCTCTATATTTATCTTTACACGCGCATTTGTCTTTTTCTTATAAAAGAAGTATAACTATATTTTTCTTTTTGAATTACTTTACTAACTTTTTAGTAAGTAACCATAAATCAATATCTAAGAAATTGCACTTTTGCTATGTCCATTAAAAATTAATAGACTTACAGAAGCAAAATCTTCAATATATTTGGCGCGTAAAAAGACTAATGGTCTCTGTACAAATAATATTTCCCTGCAATTATATATAATCTGCGGTAACTGTCTTTCTGGTTTATAAGTTTCGTATCGAACTTGGAGAACGAATTCATTTACGAATTCTCACTTAAAATATACACGTTAATTAATTCCATCACTGCATTGACTTCCGCCGTTCATTCTGGCTTACGGCTGCAAGTGCCTCTTCTGGTAAACGAGATGGATCGTTAAGAATATCAGTGGCTGTGCACAGATACCTCAAGGAATTGAGGACAGCTATAATTGAGATAAATTGTATTGAAACCTTAATTACCTTTTGACTTTTATAAATTTTATGATTGAATTTAATCAAAAATAAAAACAAAAAACTTGTAATGCCACAAATAAACAACTCTAATAGTACATTAAAAAAAATAATTTCATAAAAAAGAAAGTCTATTAACATACCTGGCCTGAGATCAACTAAGGAACAGTGCTGTTCCACCCACAGAATTGTTGTCCTGTATAAATCTTCTATACTTGCTGTAGATACAGAAGTGTTGAACGATACCATTAGAGGTTCTAATAACACACTGAACTGTATTTAAAACAGATTAAGAAAAATATTAATAGTAAGATAATTTAAAATTTTTATTTTTAATTTAATTTGAATTTTAATAGAAAAATTTAAAGGATACGATCCAAAATTTCCAATTATCTCGTGTACGTGTTCTGACATATTCATTGAACATTTCTTTCATTTTATTTGTTCTCTGTCTTGACACCGGAGCGCCCGTAGCAGGTAACATAGCTTGACAATTACTACAATTGTATTGAATAAATAAAGTTTATTTTTGTATAAAATGAAATATTTTTAATAAATAAATGATATTATTAATATAAAAAAGATATAGCGGTATACATTATTATAACTAAATATATAATAATGAAAAGGTTAAAACCGAGCAGGAGTTTTATTATCAAATAATGAAATTAGAAATGAAAATAAGTTACACTTGAAATTTACTTATTTGTATATTTTTAAAAAAATACCTTATTGCAGCATTAAGTGAATCAATTTGTGATCTCAATTTATCCATTTCATCCTTTAATTGATGTCTCTCTGAGCGTAATAATCGTATATAATCTGCACCTTTCTGTAACATTGCTGCTTTACTCATTTTAGTATTTGGATTCTGACTTAGCTGAGGAATAAGACTATACAGCATATCAAAGCCATTTTTAATATTATAACGACGTTTTTGTTCTGCATGTATGTGTCCAACACGGCGCTGTTCTTTATATTGACCTCGTTCTGGTTCACTTTTTACGTAGACTCGATTCGGTGATAAAGGACTTCCTATGCTCATTGGACTATGTAAGGGACTTAAACTTAGACCCTGTGGACTGTGTGCAGTTGAACTATCTTTTGGTGAATTTGGATTGCTACTTTGTGACTGATGTGCTGCTTGACTGGTTGTATTAAGAAGTGTTTGTTGACCAGGGCTTGATTGTTGCAATGTCTAAATTTGATTATATATTTATAAATATGCATTTTCCTTTTCAAATTTGCAAAATAAGGGAATAAATATAATAAAATTTTTAATTTTCATTATAAAAATCGATTAACAAAATAATTTTCAAAATATTTTTTTGAAATTTTTTAATATGTCGAACACTATACCTGTTGCTGTCCTTGAACTTGTACGTTGGCAGTTGTGTGCATAGGTTGTACGGTTACCGGTGTACTCATATGATGGGTACTGTCAGTTACTTGCGCACCAGACGATAATGTCGATGGTAGCATCGGCAAAATATGTTTGACACCGACAATCGGTTGAGCAGTAACTTTATTAGGACCCGCACTCACCGTGTACAAATTGGAAGCATCTGCAATAACAAAAAATAAAAATAATTTAGCTCATGAAATTATGTAATTAACGGATCAAATTATTTTTTTTTTTTTTTTTTTTTTATGAACAAAATAAAAATTCTATGAGATATTATTCTTACTATTTGTGAGTAAATGTGCAAGTAAAACGTTATTATTTAAATTTAAAGCTGGATCGCTGACTGCTGAGACTAGCGGAGGTGGGTGCATCCTAGGGGCTGACAATGAAGAGCTACTCCGTGATCTACTCCTCACTTTCATTTGGTACTAAAAAGGAAATGTTAAATAATAAAAAGTTATTTTTTTTTAACACAATGCATTTGAAAATTTAATTGTGATAAAATATTTATAAAATAAAATTTTATTGAACTGCAATCTTGTAGTTCCTGTTTAATTAATCAATCATATTATTATAATATCAATAGTTTTATTTTACTAAATTTTAGCACATCTTTTAATATTTTCTAATGCTCTATTATTTTATTAATTAGAACGTTTAATATCTCGAAATGTATTAGTTTTTTTTTTCTCAAATAAAAAATCGAATCAATTAAAAGTCTTACATAACTAATTTAAAATCTATTGAAAATAATTGATAAAAAGCAAAGACAAAAAAAAAAAAAAAAACCGTGTCATTTAAATCAAGGACCAAATAAAAAGAAGAAAGGACGTTTAAAAAAACGGACTTTTGGCACTGCGAAGATCTCCTCCTTGTTGTCGACTGGCGCGGCGACAGGCCGCGGCAGCAGTTTCGTCGGATGCAGAGCTGGCGCCGTGAGATCGATCCCCGTCGGTTTGCACTGCAGGAGTACGTGCTGTTGCACCGGCTGTTGGGCCGACACTGTGACCACCGGCTGCTGTGCTGGCAGAGCCTGCAAACGAGCAAAGAGTGAATAATAATTGTTGTTGCTTGACAAACAAAAGGGGAGGGGGTGAGAGAGAGAGAGGAAAGGATAGCTTGCAGCTTTGAGAGAGCACGCGTAATTTTTCTTGGCCGAGGTCGCTACGAACTGGCCATCGTGTATATTCTAAGTACAGAATCGGTAGATACAGATACGTCACTAGTCGAAATTTTAATTCGTTGACGTACCTAAGTCGTTGAAACGTAATATTGTTGTCGATTGTATTTAGAAATAACTCTTGCGTATACATTTAAACGTTTCAAGATTATAACTATAACTTGCTTCTACTTTTTATTTTACTTCTTCAATATAAATTGTTGATTTGAAAAATCTATTCTAAATATTTATTAAAACTTACTATTTTAAAACTATATATTTTAATAAATAAATCAAAGTTATGCATTGAGTTTGCATTAATTATTAAATTATATTTATAATTAAGAGTGTGTCTATTAATTAAAATAATATTTAATTTATTACATAAATTGCTATTAAAGGTAATAATTTTTGATAATTAATTTTAAACAGTTAACTGCTTTTAAAATTTTAAGTAATTTCCTAAATTTAAATAGTTTTAAATCCTTAAAAATTCATCAAATGTTTGCATTAATTAAAATTTTAATTTAATTAAAATTTTAATATAAATCAGCAGCTGTATTTTTATATATGATTATACATAAAAATTAATAAAAAGAATTCTTTTTTTTTGTTTTTTATTACCTTAAGATTATTAGTCGTAAATTTGCACTGTTGCGCGTCAAAGGTCTGCGCGGGCGGTGGGAATTTATATCCTTGACTGGCAATCTTGTTATAAGGCTTGCAAGACAGAGTAGATTTCATTTGTTTTTGAATAGGTTGAGGTTGCTGCTGCTGTTGCTGTTGCTGCACCTCTGGTGAGGAGAAATTCTGCTGTTGTTGGCTGATAAGAGTCTGCACATGTTGATTGCTCTGATCGGTAAGAGTAAGCTGTAATTGCCCAGAAGAGGCTGTGAGACTTGAGCTTTGTATTTCCATTGCATAGTCGTGCTGCGGCGTTTGATAAGTCAGATGCTGCTGTTGTGCTGTCACTGTTTGAAACGTTTGTTGTTGTTGTTGTTGTTGTTGTTGTTGCTGCTGTTGTTGTTGTTGAGCCAATCGAGAATTCCTCAAAGAGGTTCTACTCTGCCGAGATTGTTTTTCTCTGATGGGTTGAGGTTGTTGTTGCTGTTGATGTTGCTGCTGCTGTTGTTGCATTTGCTGGTCGTAACTTTGTTGAAGTGAATTGAAGTTCTCAGTGATATTGCTACATGAAAAGATTTTAATTTAATTAAAGTATCTTTTGAAAATATTCAAGCTAAGTTGAAAATTAATATTTATTATATTTTTAATTATTATTATTTTTCATTTTCATATTTGAACATTAACATTTTATTTTAATTATTGTTAATTGATAGAAAATAAAAAAATTCTGTAGCTAATTTTAGTATTTTAATTTCTACTAATAAAATGTTTTTATTATTATTAAAATATACATTAATTAATTAAAGTAGTGAAAAATGTTATCGTATAATTTTTGAATTGTTAAATGTAACTAAGTAATTAATTACGAATATTTTATCACAATTTTGAATTAAAAATTAATTTTCTTTTTGCGATAATAAAACGATTTTTATCATGCCAGTAGTTTAGTATTATTTTTTACAATTTGAATATACAATGTGTAAAACAAGAAGGAAAGAGATAAATTTTATTAAACGAAAATGTTTCCTTCTATCCAAGCTCTTGAATATTACGAATATCTTACTATCTAGAATAATAAGAAAGAAAAGTAAATAAATAAATAAAAAAAAAAAAAAAAAAAAACAAAAAAAAATAAGTAAAAATTTTTCAGTAGCGCAATAAACTCACACATTATTCCCAAAAACTCCTGGCACCTCAGTCTGGGCCTGAGTGTAGATCTTAGCCGTGTATTGGAGATTCTGCATACTCGTAACCGTGGACTCCTCGGTTTGCATAGACTGAGATCCCGATGCGGAGTCGGGTACCGGCATGATCGTGGCGTCGCTCATCTCGCTCACCTGATTAATAGGCCCCATGAGGTCCAGCTCGGGATAATTACCGGTAAGCGAGCCTCCATGAAACACGTCCTCCTCCGGTACAGACGGTAGTCGCGCGTTCAGAAAGTCTGAAAATAATCCGCGTCTCGTTAATTTATTATTCCGATTGTGATTTGTAGTGTATATACATATATATATTGATCTTACAAATTTCATGAATATTAAAATATACGGGTTTGTTAATGCGATCGCTTGCATATATAGTTTTCTCCACGTGTTAGATTTGCAATGATTGTTTGATTCATAAGCTTTTGCGAGTTGATCGTTATGAAAATTTATTACATATCAACTAATTTTTAAAGATTTTTAATGTCGTCAATTGTTAAATTTTTAATGATATTAAACTCTTAGTGAGATTAAAAATGTAAAAAATAAATTGAAAACTTTGTCATTTTTTGTACGAACGATCATGATATTCTCAACGTTAATATATTTTTACGTAATTCCGCAAAATTCCTTGGTTTTAAAACTTTTCATACGAGACCTAATCATTTTATAATAGTTACCTTGAAGGGGTGCTATCGTATCTATAAAGTCGTCCAGATTTGGTTGTAATGGCCCCAAACTAGGTTGAATAAAATCTGCCAAATTCGCTCCTCGAGCTAGAAATCGTACGTGATTCATTTATAATTCTAGCATATTATACCAATAGTTTATAATATATATATATATATATATATATATATATATATATATAATGAGTTTGATAGATTGTTTCGTAAACATCGCGAACAAGATAATTAAACTTGTAATTTATTATATTACAATTGGTTAAAAAATTTAAAACTCCAAGTGACACTTGCCAATTTCACGTGGATCGGGAAAATACAAGGGTTGATTGGAACTTATGGTCGAGAAAAGTGTGTCGGTCATGAGTTCCATGTAATCCTCGTCAACCATCATGTTGTGGACACCGTCTCCACCTCCGGTACCGCTGGTTCCGCCGTACGAGTTGCCCGTGCCGTACATACCGGAGTTTCCCATACCACCGCCCCATTCCAGTGTGTCCATCGATTCGAGCTGAAATAGATGCGCATCGATTCATCGTTCGATCGGTATTACTTTTTTTTTTTTTAATATTTTTAAATTATATTACAATCTGTATCAGTTTTAATCTTAATGGTTACGAGTGAATTGCATTCATTTATAATTATTAACAATATGTTTTTCTTTTTATCGCGATAAAAAAAAAAAAAAAAAAACAAACAAAAAAAAATGACGGGAATACGCTTTTAGCATAAACACGATTTTATTATTAAAATTTGTTCCAGCATAAATACTTTATACAAAGATAACTGTTACCATTAACGAATAATCTAATACATAATGATCGGTTAAAAAAAAAAAAAAAATCGATTAAGAAACAAGGTAATACATTAAATTCAACAATACTTCTACTACTACGATATTATGTTAATAGAGCACGAACGACGCCTTTGAATTATCTAAATTTACTAGTCTACATAATAACAACGATCGAAGATAGAGAATGAAAGAGAGACTTTGCAACGCAAATTAATCCGCAATCCGTGGTGCTGGATTATATATAAAAAGTAATGAGTCTATAACGTACCATGTCGCTGCCATCTTTGTTCGTCCAACCGAGAATTTTGTTCCGGTAAAACATGCGCCATTTCTTGTACTCGGCCGTAACAGCCGCGAGTTTTCGTTTCCAATATTTTCCTTCCAGGACGACTGCCTGATAATGGGAAAAAAAAAACGATGGGTCAATTTGGATTTATTTTTTTTTTTTTTATTTACTTTTCTTTCTTTTTTATTTTTAATACTCTTAACTGCAATAATTTCATTTTCTTTTTTTTTCATTTCTCTTTGTTTTTATTCTCCATATCTTTTTAATATCAATTACTGTTGTCAGTTTCAGAAAAACGAGTTTCAAGCCAGAATACTGGAATAGATCAGGCAAAATAGAATTTAAAAGGTTTTAAGTTAAGAACAACATTTAATTTTATTTTTTTTTTTTAATACGCATTGTAAATTAATTTTATTTAATTAATTATAATTTATTTTATTATTAAAAAAAAAAAAAAAAAAAAAAAAAAACTAAATTACAAAAAAATTAAAAAATTCAAACTGATAAAACACAGACAAACAAAATTTAAATAAATTAAACAAATTAATAAAAGTTAATAAAATTTACTTAATATTGTAATATTAAACAATATTGCAGATGTAGTTTAGGTGTAGTTCTTACCTCAGGTTTATTATGCGTGTCTACATCAAGTGGGGATGCGAATTGACACACTAATGTGTTTTGCTTCAGTATAACTGAAAATAGTAGAGGGAACAATTTTCAACAACCGCCGCAACAAAAAAATCTACTTTTTTTAATGACCCGTGATTTATGGATTACAACAAAAAAAAAAAATAAATAAATAAATAAATAAATAAATAAATAAATAAATAATAAAAAAAAAAAAAACAAATTAAAAAAAAAGAATTTTTTAATTATTGTTTTTCTTGATAATCTCTGATAATTTTTGCCATTGAAAAATTCTTCAAAACTGATTTTGTTATTTTATTTTATTACAATAAATCACCTTTGGTAATTAAGTGAAATAATAACAAAATATAAAAACGTAAATTAAACTTTAAAAATTTATTAATTATTTTAATGTTTGATTTTATTATTTCCGTTATTAAAAATTATATGAGTATATTGAAAATCATCAATTACTTAAATAAAAACAATCGAAAATTACTAAGAAGAAAAATTAATTTTTTTTTTCTTTGAGTATACGATCAATGAATTATAAATTTCAATATACTGGTTATATTTTTTAAATAAAAATCATTAAACTCATAGTTTAAAATTAAAAAAAATTAAAAAAAAAAAAAAAAAATAAATAATATTTTTCAATGATTGCAATCGTGATTGTTTATACTAACGTGATACCGAGAGGCATCGATGACTTTATTTATTTTTCACACCCACCGTAAAGCGTTCATAGAGAGAAAGAAAGTTCCGTGCGCAAATAAAACGATAAACAAGTGTGTGGTGCGACGTATAGCGCAATTAGACTCTCGAGGGGATCAAAGAGAGAAAGAGAGTCGCTCACGAAGTAAACCCGACTTCAACAACCCTCTGCTCGCACTCGAGGCTTTCGTCGGGCTCGTACGTCCCGATGCCGACTTTCCGATGACGCATTTTGTAAAGTGGCCGGTAAATGCTTCTTGGCTGTTTCCCCTCTTGGGCGACCGTTTCATAAAACGCCGCGAAATCGGCGATCTAAATGATGATTAATTAATTACGCTTGAAAATTTGATGTTCTTTTTTTTCTTTTTTTTTTTTTTTTCAATAAATTATTTTTCGGATTGATTAATATTAAATTAGAAAATAATGCATTAATAAAACAAAAATTATTTCAATCGAAAGAATATTTATATTTATTAAAAATAAATAAATTATGGTTTTACGAAACGGACCCCTGACGCTTCTGTCTCAATCGGTAGCAGCCCCCGTAGTCGCTTGCCAAAGCCTCTTACCGCTGCCTAAACAAACCCACAAGATTGGCGAACGCGCCAACTTCGAAAAACTCTTTTTTTTTTTTTTATAAATCGCGAAAGTTTTCAAGTCTATATTCAATTACGCATTCGACGCAGAAACGATCAAAAACTATACGAAAAAAACAATTGTAAGCTTTAAGGACGAAAAAAAAAAAATATATATATATATATATATATATATAAATTAAATAAAACAATATATAAATAAATAAAAAAGGGGAAAAAAAACAAAAGAAAGAAAAATATATAAAGCCGGAGCGAAGTTGGCGAGGTACCGTCGCGCGGTTAACTGAGTGTCGGAGATACGGAGTCTTAGATATCGGACTTTCTTCCGTAATCGGTAGAACAACGAGCGGGGCTTGGAGGAAAGGAGGTTGACTTAGCCACGAGACGCTCGCGTGAATCGCGATTCTTCTGTTTGTCTTGAACTTTGCTCGGCTCTCGTCGCATTTTATATTTCTTTCATCTCTCTTTCTCTCTTTCTCTCTCTCTCTGTCTGTCTCTCTCTCTCTCTCTCTCTCTCTCTCTCTCTTTCTCTCACTCTCTTTCGCTCCTCGTTAAATTTTACGCGTTATCGCGACTCTGTCCGCGTCTCGTCTTTGAATTTTTCTCTTAGCCGCGCGTGGAAAAAACTCACTAGCGTGCGCAAATAATCCGCTTTACTATAATTTTTTATATATGAATTGAAATTTTTACGAGAGAATCTTATCGCGATTGTCGATTGAATGTTTTATATTTTGTACACTTTTCTTTTTTTTTTTTTCATGCTTATTGTTTACGATTTGAATTGCGTTTTTTTTTTTTTTTTTTTTTTTTTTTTTTTTTTTTTTTTTTTTTTTAGTAATTTTGTAATCACAATTGGGGAAAAAACGTTTGAGATTATTTCAATGGCTTGTGATATATTTTGTTTTATTCAAAATTTTTATTTGAATCTATTTTTGGGACTATGTAAAAATTAGTATTTCGAATTTTGTGTAATAATTTCAATATTTGTTACAACTACTATTTCGAAATATTGATTCTTGCATTTGAGTAATTAAATATTTCATTTTATTTTAATTCCGCATTTAAAATAATAATTAATTAAACGAACAAAAATTTGAAGATATTGTAAGATGATAAGATTTGTTATGCGAAGAGTTGCCCGATGCGAAGATCGATTAATATTATTTTACAAATGTTAAAAGTATTTCATTAAAAAAAAAAAAAAAAAAAAAAATATATATATATATATATATATATACATATATATGTTTATTTGATATGTTATCAAATCATCAATTTCTCGCTCAAATTTTTAAGAATTTTTCTTTTTACAGCATTAAATTTGCATTTTGAATGATTGGACTTTTAAAATATATTTAAATATAAAATTATAATCCAATATAAAACATAAAATTTTCTTCTAAGGAATTTAAAACAATTTTTTTAATAAAGATGAATACTAAAAAAGCCTGTTTATCGATATTTTTAAAAATTTTTTAATGTATTAAATAGAATGCAGTATAAAATTTTTAATTAAAAAAAAAAAAAAAAAAAAAAAAAGAAAGAAAAGATTAGATAACGAACTACGTGAAAAAAAAAAAATTTTAATTGATAATGAATATACACGAGTAATAATTTTTTCGTTAAACGTTAATAATGCCTGGCGCTGCATTTTATTTACGTATTTATGAATGAAAGTATCAATCAACGATTGGCATTATGAAATGGCTCAAACTTTTCTATAAAAATTAATTGTAATAATTAGCGCGAGTAAACGTAGTAATTTTTCTGTAAAATAAATTATAAATTTCGATAATGCTAAAGGTAAAGTTTTATATTTCAGGAAAGAAAAAAGATGCACATCAATTTCAAATTTTTTAAAATTTAGTAATCGCGTCTGCCATATTAACGAGTGCTATATATATATATATAATCGTGAAAAAAAAAAAAAAAAAAAAAACAACGCCGCGGTACAAACGCGCCGCGCGCGTCGACGTTTAAACTTCATCGTCGAACTTAACGAGGAAAGGAATTTGTCGGATCGCAAGGTGAGGGAGGCAGTCGTCGTTCGATCACGGCGAGCTTTCACGACACGCTAACCGAAAGTCAAAAAGATCGAGTACCTTACGAGAATTTCAATAAGCGCGTTGTTGGACTAGATCGGTTTAGCGATCTCGCGAATTGATTAACGAATAGGATTTAGTCACATTGGGTAGTTTTTTTTTTTTTTTTTTTTTTTTTTTTTTTTTTTCTTATTTATAATTTTGACTTTTCCTACGGTTACGGAAGGACTTTGTATGGAGCGAACGTATACTTACATTGCATGTGCCAACATCGCCAGATGACGTTGTTCAATCGGATCTTGTCCTTCCATCTGAGACGGATACCTTTGAAGCGATTCCACTTGGGCGACGTCAGCTTCTGTCTGGAACAAATTCGAATACGTTTTCTTGTTAAACTGTACCGATTTTATTATTATTATTATTATTATTATTATTATTATTATTATTATTATTATTATTTTATATCTCGTTTAAATTTTTATTCATCATCAAAGTTATGAAATAAAATTAAATCTAAAATCTCATTATTGTACTTTATTAACGAAAGACAATCATAATTATTTAAAAGCTGTTATTATAAACAGTAGGAATAAAAGGAAACGTAACGTTATTGATTAATTAATAACAGCATTAAATCTACATCATAAATTCTGAACGAAGCAATGATTAAATTTATAAAAAATATTTTCATTTCATTTCTGCGCATAAAATGCGCACGTAAGAATATATACTTTGAAGCTATTATATGAAATATTAATAAAAATAGTTTCACTAGTTTTTAATTTTTAAGTTAAGTTTTATTGTTTATTATTATGACGAACACTTGAGCAATTTCTCGCAATTTAGCAGAATCCAATCGTAAAATGACTACGCGTTAAATTTTCTAAACCATGTGATATAACTAATCGTTGTTTAAAGAACAAGTTTAATTTAATAATTTTTTCCTATCGAACAGTTGTATGAAAAAAAAAAAAAAAAAAAAAAAAAAAAAAAAATGGTTTAAATCGTGTTTTTTTTCTTCTTTTTCATATATCATAGTAGTTTAAAAAGTTGTATTTAACGATCATTAAAATTGTAATTCCATTTTTATTGTGCCATAATTCATTAAACAATATCTCCGAGTACAAAATATATACTTTTATTATTATTTAAAATTTATATAAAAATGAAGGATATCGAATTTATACATAAAACGGATTGAAAATTTTCTTATCTAAAGTTATGCGTGTTAATCATGATTACGTAAGTAATGGACGATATTAAAAAATTGAAACATTTTATAAAACTACGTACAATTAGAAAAAAAAAATTTTTTTTACTCGAGCGTGTATAATACTTTTATTCAACTAAATTATTTTTCAAATCGATTCGTAAAATTTAAAACTATTTTTAAATGTCAACGATCTTGAAAAAAAAAAAAAAAAAAGAAAAAACGCATTCGATGTTAATCGTTGATAACGGCATCGGTATATAAACATGTGTACATGTACATACGTTATTACATCGAAAGAGTAATTTTAGCACAAAAATCCATGTATGAAATTAAACGAATAAACATCTCGTAACGATAAAATTGCAAGCGCCGATATAAAGAACAAAAAGTCAAAAGAAATCAAGCTTTCGAGTAGAGATCGACGATAAGTAAGCAGGAAATGTCGTATGACATTTGTATATCTCTCCTCAAGTAAAGCTACTATATTATATATATATACTCTTGTTGTGTTACACTCGATTATCAACTCGAACGTATATCGGTAATATTACGATGGATAAACCGAGAAAATTTTTGTATACGTGGATAAGTCTAGCGTCGATACATTTACGAGCGCGAAAATAGCAGAGAGAGAGAGAGAGAGAGAGAAAGAGAGAGGGAGAGAGCCGCACGAGCGGCGGCAAGATTTTCCGAGTTGGAAGATTTCCTCTTTCTTTGCTCTTCTCGTGCGACGTTTTATCGCTCCTCGCTTCTCCTTGGCATTAGACCCTAATAACTCTTACTTTGTATATGTAACGCTATTTTCAATTTTTGTTTGTTGATAATATTATTTTATACGCGAGGTGGAGTACTATACACACACACAGCTGCCAAGATTTATGAAAACAGCCAGATAAGTTAAACAACGACTGTATAAGTTGTTTTCAATTTTTTCTTTTTTTTATTTTATTTTTTTATTTTATTTTTATTATTTCTTTTTTTTTTTCAGCAAAATTCTTTTAATGGCGTATCAAATACTTGTGGGTTATTTTTATAAATGGTATAAACAATATAATTGTATAATAATTTTAGTACATATTATGGTTGGAAAATGTAACTTTTATAACTTGAATTAAGTATCATTTTAATGCAAAAAAAAAAAAAAAAAAAAAAAAAAGGTATCGCCATGATTTCTTTTTAAAAATTTTAGATGTTATTGTTAAAACTAACATTTTTTTCTTTAACTATAATCAAAGATTAAAATATCTTGTGATTAAAATAAATTAGTCGTTCGTAACATTAATCAAAATTTTATTAAAATATTTAAATTTATAATTGTAATTATAAAATGAAAGAAAGACGATATTTAAATCTTAAAAATACGTTTTTTTTATTATTCGACGTAGCGGTAGAATCGTATTTTTATATGTATAATTCTTAACGTTTTTTTAAGGACTATGTAACGATTAGATAAGGTTAACGCTAAGAGCGTGCGGTAAGTAAGAGAACGTTTCAATTTAAGATAGATAAATACAATAAAGTTTAAATTTTTGATCTTTAAAATACAAGAGCTTTGAAAATTTCATATCCTTGAATAAATTCTTATCTTAAAATTTTGTTAATTTTATGAATCGTTAAGCGCTTTGAAATATTTGTTAAGTTAATATAAGATGTATCGATAAATGCGATGATTAAAAAAATGTCTTATCGTACATTTATCAGAAATAATAATGAATAAATATATATACATTCATACGACTAAAAATAATTAAACAAAAAATAACGTTTTATTCATTATTGAGGTATTATTTTAACGCAAATTTTACCAATACAACTAAAAATGTATCATTCGAATATAACATGTGTAACATTTAGGTATAATTAAAAATTTGTATTATTTATTATAAAAAAAATTTTGTAATTATTTTTTAAACTAATGTTATCTTTATTTGCGCATTTCTAAGTACTTTATTATTCTAAGTATATAAAGAATTACCACCTGTTTAAAGATTTCACATTAAGACACGATTCTCGACGTCAATATAAATATTTGAAAAGCTGCTGTTTTATATATATCGATGTTTCAAATTAATGAAGTTTATTGTAAACAGTTTTTTTTTTTTTTTATTTTTTTTTTTTTTTTCAACAAATTGTAAATATAAATTATTGAATTGATAAAGCTAATGTAACATAGATTTAATCCGTGAATTATCACTACTATTATATTATTTTAATTATTTCATCTTATTTTATAATCTATAAATTTTAATTTAAAATACTTTTTTTGTGGAAATGATGTGAGTCGTATAATTAGTTTTGTTTTCCTTTATCTTTTAAACAAACAAAAACATATATCTTAATAATTCATTAAGATCGTATAATTTTATCACTATTATTTGTTACGTTTGGATGTAAAACAAACAGAAATCGATAATATTATTTTCTTCAACTAAAACATGTATAATTTTAATAAAAATTATGTATGATTTACAGGAAAATTATTGCAAAATAATCTTTGGATAAGGGATACAAGCGATAATCACTGACTGTTAATCAGCAGCACATCGCCGTTTTTTTTAACGGCGGAAAACAACGTACATTAAAGTACGAATGATCAGCTGAATGATTTAATTTTAGTCTACCGTCTGACAAGTATGCATCTTCTGCACGTTTACATTCGGTCTGACTGAATAGATACGGTTTAATTAGATGTTATATTTTTTTCAAACTTTAACAAATGTAAAATTATTTTTTTGAATATTTATTTATTGAGTAAAACTTGAATAAATAATACGAGAATACGTTTTTTAATCGTTAAATGCATTTTATAAAATATTTCAACTGTTAATTACAGCTTGATGAAAAATCATTGATGAAAAAAAAAAAAAAAAAAAAAAAAAAGAAGAAGAAGAAGAAAATTGTTAAATATATCTTGTTCTTATCAATAGATACAAGCAATAATCGACTTATAGCGGAAACATTAAGTACCGATAATGAAAATCGAGCCCCTATATGATAAAACGTACAGAGGCTACGTGCATAATTTATTGAAATATTGATTTTAATTTTTCTTTATTACTTTATATATTTTCTTCGCTAACGTATCATTCTTGATAATATCAATGGAATGTTTCGAAGAAGACTTTTTTTTTTTTTTTTTTTTTTTTTCTATTGCGACATTAAAATTTTTATAACCTAGTTTTTTTATAAACTTTAATTTAAAGTTGATAGAAACTGCTGTCTCGAGTATATTTATGTAAAATAGTGCGGCTTTCGTATAGTTTGCAATATTTTTATGAAATTTTACTTTCTGTTAAATAACATTGCAGTTATAAACCACTTTTACGGAAACACTTTTAAATTTTATAGTAAAATATTATTTATACTTTCAGCGACAATCTTCGTTCTTTATTTAAGTAAAGTCTTGGTTCTTCTTTGAGTATATTAAAAAAAAGGGATCTAACAAAAAAAAAAAAAAAAAAAAAAGTAACCAAATGGTACATTTGACATTATAAATAAATAATATAATTGTTCCATATTTATCGAATTCTCAGTGACAATTTTATTCGAAAAGACAATAGGGGCTAAAAATTCATCAAGTCAAATGCAACCGAACGGAAGAAAATATAAGTATACAATACAAAGTCGAGTGAGTCGCTCGACGCTGCACGAGATCTCACGCATGATTGTTTACGGTTAAGAGAAAAAATAGAAAAACCGTTCGCTACAATTCCGATCTACGTATAGCTTGCACAATTTTCTACGTATGTAATCTTTGTTGAGAATGTTTTTTTTTTTTTTTTTTTTTTTTTTTTTAAATAAACGGATTGAGCCGCGTGGAAAAACTTTGATTGCTAATTATATTTTGAAAGAGATGTTTTTAACGATGGAATTAATAATTTTAATCGTTGATTAAATTGTTAAAATTGTAAGTATGGGTAAATGAAAAAAGTATATTTCCACTAGAAATAATAGTTTTGTGATTGCGTTTAAAACGTGTTTATTAATCCTTTACTTGAAAATCGTTCAAATTTAATAATATTTTGAATTGTAAAAAAAATAAAAATAAAAAAAGAAAAATAAAAGAAAAAAGATAATAATAATAGAGAGAAAAAAAAGACTTTATCTATAGAATAATAAACATTTTATGTATTTTAACGCTAAAAGCGACGAAGTAGAAAAACGTAAAACGAGCTTTGCTACACTGCACTCTGACCTTGTTATCAAAAAGACTACACACACACACAAACACACACAGTATATATATATATATATACACACGTGCTCAAGAGATATACAATATTGTCAGCTCTATGAACGTATTTCACGGAATGCAACAACAAATTTGTATATAAACAAAGTTAAAGTTTATAAATTAATTATAAATCAAGCGAGCAAATTTTCTTCGAATAAAAAATTTAACCAAATTGAAATATCAAAAATTTACGTTCACTTACGTAAGTTATAAATTATATAAGTTCCATCATCGTCGACTAAAAGAAAAAGGAAAAAGGAGAACAAAAAAAAAAAAAAAAAAAAAATGTTTCACCGAGCGAACGAAAATCCAAACGTCGCATTATAATTTTCTCTCTCCCCCAAGAGGCGTCAAGTGCATGTGTGTGTGTGTGTGTGTGTGTGTGCGTGTCCAAATCTACATCAAATAAGAAAGATTCACTTTATCGCTCGTCTCGTTCGGACGAGCCTTACCTCCTTCCACGGAAGCTATTGGCGTTTCTCCGCCTCCGTCGCGTCATCGCGGCTAATATTTACTACGAAAGTGCTTGTGCGAATAAATTGAGAGAGTACGCGCGTGTTTTATGCCGTTAATGCGAGTAACGCGGTAACGTTTACCAATCAAGACGACGGACAATACAAGTGCGACCCTTGTATTTTGTCTATTATTATTTCAACTTTGTTAGTACGTATACGCATATCGAGAAATTTTAAAAAACGGTTTATATACTTATTATACGTAAAAGCTCCTTTTTTTTAGCTTAAAGTTACAAACTAGAATTTCATATAGGTAATAAAAGTTATGAATAAATTATACGATTGCTATTAATGCGATTATTTTCATTTTTAAATTTGTTCTTATTTACCTGCCCGCGTGGCTTCCATTTTTTAAATAAAAACCTTCTTATTCTCGCGAGTTAATTACAAAACTATATTACGGAATATATATCATCGATATAGATGAACAATCTAATGATTTTTATTTTTTAAAGCAAATAACAAATGGATCATTATAAACGCTTTTATAAAAAATATCGCGTGTTTGCTTCGATCAGATGACAATTTATAATTTATTAGATTACATTTGATAAAAGTGAGATATATATATATATATATATATATATATATAATGTTTGGGATTACTTTTTTCTTCAAATCAATCTTGTTAATCTTAAAAGATTTTAAACCCGATCTTCTTTTTATGGCATATTTATTAATTTTTAAATTTCAGTTTGAATCGTCGTTAGAGTTCATAAAACTTTTATCCAACTAATTATCTTTTTTTTTTATTTTTTCTTTTTATATATTTTTTCTTACAACTTGTTTTTTATCACATCAATATAAATGGCAAAAAGAAAATTTCATCTTGGAAAGATTCTTTCAACTAATTCATTGTAAATTCAAATTTTTTATAGTTAATCGGTGTAATCGGTTTACTAATTATCATAAATGGAAAAATGTTACCCGAACAAAATCTTTACTGAAAATTATTCCGAAATTTTATAATTTTACTTATAATCCATTAAAAGATTTAAAAAAATAAAAAAAAAAAAAAATAAAAAGAATAAATGTTAGGTATATACCGTCGTAATAATAAATATATTTTGGCGCTTTAGTGAGGTTAACGATGTCAAAGTAACGGTTGCATTTTAGCTATTTTCAACATGGCACGGACTCTGTTAAGCTCACTCGTTTTAACGGACGATTTTCCAACTCCCATTACCTCATATTCTATTTTAATAAAATTTTCAAACGTTTAACTTTTAAATTCAATTATCTTGCGTCTTATCAGCGCTTTAACCCTTATATACTTTAAGAATAAGATATTTTTATCTACAAATCAATAAAATATGTTTTAGGAGTAGAAGAGATTGCAATATTTGATTTTTATGTATCTACAATGAAATTAGTTTGCGTAAAACTTTTCAAAACAATTCTCACTTACGAACACATTATTCGGATATTATATTTTAACGCTTATGTGGAAATTAATTATGTTTTATTATCCTCTGAAAAATTTTCATCGCATTTAAAGCTTTCATCTATTTTCTAAGAAATATTATTTAAGCTGAACCATCATCTACATATAAATTTGTTATCTTTTAAGCAATGTCATTAATCAAGGATTTTCATTTTCGTCGTCTCTTCTCTAAAACGGGTTTTCCTATCTATCTTTGTTCAAGGATATTCTGCATTTCATTTTCCTTTTCCACTCTTACGTATTTTTTGCGCTTTTCTCTCTCTCTCTCTTTTTATCATTTCGACAAATACACACCTCCAAAATACTCAGCTGTAGACTATAATTCTTTGACAAAGTCTACGCCATCAAGTTTCAATTAGATATAAAAGAGTCTTATAATAATTAAAGTATGTTTCACTTATATTAATTATTATGTATATGAAAAATTGAGTTTCTATTGATACATTATTTATCTAACTCATATGTATTTATATATTAAAGTATGTAAACAAATAAAATATAGAAAAAGATATGATTAAATAATTAAAAAATTTTTTATTTAATAAAGCAACAATGAGTTGAGTATTATAGGAAATTAAACGATATGCTTAATGTATATTGTTACTTGTTGTATAATAAATGAATTAATTTGTAATAAAAATTTTACGTATTCTTTTACAACAATAAATAAAATAATGAAAAATAAATAACATCGTAAGTCGGGTGCCAAAATCACGACGACGATTAAATCGGATTCGTTTTGATCGTCGTTTTCTTTTTTTACGGACGGTGACCCAGCTTCTTTTCGTGCCATCGAAAGAGACAGAGAGAGAGAGAGAGAGAGAGAGAGAGAGAGAGAGAGAGAGAAATTCTTCAGCGAGCGAGAAAGAAAAAGAAAATTCGTTCCACGCGCTTTGGAATGACTATACCGCGCAAGTACACGTACGCTTCGTGTTTTTTATTAGATTTATATATATATTCGATTCTGGTATGACATCATACGCAAAGCCTTCTGTTGTAAAAGTAAAATACTCAATTTTAATCCATGGATTATAAATTTTTGTTAAAGAAAATTTGTTTTTTTTTCTTGATTCGATATTTTTCTTTAATTAAATCGTTTTTAATTTTTTTTCAACATTTACTTTTACTCAATTTTTTTTTTTTTTCATTTTTCTTGCGATGGTATGATTAAAAAAAGAGATCAAATTGCTTGGAAAAAAAAAATCTTATATATTTTATAATAAAGTTTTCAACATGAGCGCAAGGAAATGATAATTTCTTTTCTAGCTTCGACCAAAGACCTTCAATGGCCTCGACCAGGTATATAAAAGTCGAAGAGAAGCGAGAATACATAGTGAAAGGGCATTCACTCGGCTTCGAGTTTAGTAGATAAACGATTACATCAACCGCATTTTACTATATAGTCACGTTTTCTTTTTTTTTTTTTTTTTTTTTTCCAACGACTTTATATATTATTTCAGCTTCATTCGATAATACTTTAATTTCTTTGTTTACATATTAATATATTAATAAACTTAATTATTATTATTATTATTATTATTATTATTATTATTATTTTATATTATTTAACAAAAATACTTTGTAATAACAAAATAAAAAAAGAAAAAGAAAGAACAAAAAATCGACAAAGCATCCGAAAAACTTTTCACTCCAAGTAACTCAAAAAGGGACGGAGGGGAAAAAAAGTCTGAAAGCAGACGCGGCGCTGTGCGATATTGCAAGGCTGCTTTTAATTGTAGCGTCGTAGCAGCGCGCGAACGACTGGACCTAGAAGGCCTCACTTTCATTAATTCAATTGGCTTTTATCAAGCCAAGCGAAGCCGATCGTCGCTAGCGTAAACGGAGCTGCATGTGTAAACAATCCCTGGGTCTGTGTATCCATATATATATATATATATAGACGGAGAATATTTGCCGTTTCTTACGTATATTTTTATATTATATTTGCTTTTCGAAGATGAATCGATTTTTATGGCATTCCGTCTACCGTAAAAATAAATTAAATATTCTCATGTAATACAAAAATTTTAAGTTTTTTCTGTGATAAATATTTAATGTTAAATATTAGAAAGATATTCGTTTACATTATTATACAATACCCCTAAAGATAAAAACCCAACGTTTAATAAAATTTGAAAAATAACAACGTAAGAAAAAAATACAACCAATCGAACGCAGACGAAAGGCATTAATTTATAGAATATAAAATCGTACACAATCGCGCGCGCACGGGCTGCTATTGTTAGCGACTCGTTTGTCTTATAAAGAGCGCACACGAAAAAAAAAAAAAAAAAAAAAAACTTATAAAGTCTCTTTCTCTTATCTTCCAGGCGATATAAACGTCGCGCGAGGAGAGTTAAGCGCGGAAATATGTTGTTTCCCCCTCGCTTACATTATCGATGAAGAGAGAGAATAACGACCAAGTCAACAGGACAGGTTTCAATAATTATCGAAACAATGCTTAACTTCAAAATTTTCATCTCGATGATTAAATTTTTATTTATTATAAATATTTAATGCTGTGTATTGAAATTTTTATAAAAATTTGGATGAAAAAAAAAATTTGTTTTTTGTTTTTTAATAAATAATGTATCTTGTTTATTATATTTAAACGTGTATCTGCTATGCCGTTAATTAATGCAAAATTGATAAAATATTTATTAATAGAGTATTAAACAATTATTCATTAGTCTATTAACTTCTATAATAATTACGGAAAATTTTATTGTTTAATTAGACAACGAACAAATAATTAATAATAAATAAATAAATAAAAAAAAAAAATAAATAAATAAATTGGAAAACATAATGGAGACGTTCGTTTTTCTTTTTTTCTTTTCTTAAAATAGTATCGATAAATTCTAGACACTGATTCGTAGATATGTGGAACACAGAGACCGAGCTGATCCCTTCTTATCGAATTTTACACAAGCTTAATTTTATCCGTATCTGACAAGCGATTACGATTTTCCATGTTTAGGTTTTAAGTAATCAAACGCATTTTTAACGAATCGAACGACTGGCAATTAGTTCACTATTTTTTCCGATTAAACAATGCTATTGATAAATTTATTTTTTATAAATAGTCACGAGCTTAAACGATAAACGATAATAAACGAAATAATAAAAAAAAAAAAAAAAAAAAAAAAAAAAAAAATTTCTATTTACGTTAAGTAATTAATCCGATTGAATTTTTCTTAACGTTTATTAAGATGTTTAAAAAAAAGCTCTCTAATTATGCAACGTTATTAATGATAAGTGACAATTACATTTAAAAAAAAAAAAATAATAATAATTCACGTAAATGGTTATTATTTTTAAATTACTCGTTTAATCGAAGACATAATTATCATATTAATCGATCGAATGAATAATACTTGTTTATTTATGATAAATAGCGCAGTAACATGCGGGTAAAAGTTTTCAGATAAAACATTGCATTTGTTCGAAATTGACAAGGACGATTTGAAAAATTTTACGAAAATAAGCAAAACTTATTTATTCGATTGCATATATAACTACTGCATTTCTTTACGTTTTATTTATTTTTTATTTATTTATTTTTTTCTTTTTTTGCACGCAAAAAATGAAAAATCAATTCCGTAAGAATTGAGAAAAATTCGGCAATAAGGGGAACAAGGTGCAGCTTACCTGTACGCGAGTGACATGCACTGAAAGAGTTTATTGAGGGACGTTTCGATGCTGAGTTGTTGCGAGCTTTTGTCGGCGGACGAATTACTGGATATGAAACGCTCGAGGGAGAAACCAACGGGCGCTATTATGGCGACGCGCGCGGCTTCCTCGTCCGGCACCGGTACAGCGAGCTCGTCCTCGTCGTCCTGTGCCTCGGCCTCGAAATCCGACACCATAAAGTGCCCCGAGTGTATCGTCTCTCGGGAATCTCGGCTCTCGTGCTTCATCCGGTGATGACTCGTCGTGGCTTGAGTCAGCGAGAGATCCTGGTGCGTCGTCGCCATCGGGGTGCTTTTACGGTACATCAGCTCGGCCTGCATTTTTATTTTTGTCTCTCTGAAACATAACGAGGCAAAGTTTTAAATGTTCGTTCCTAATACGTTGTCCATTGATATAGTTTGTTTGTTTATTTTTTTTTTCTCATTCAAGAGTTTTAATAAATAATTTTACGCAGTTCAAGAATACAGAAATTTACAAGTAAAAATAATTAAACAAACGCAGTTTTAGTAGGATGAACGTATAATGCCTTAAAATGGCCGGAAATATCATGTAATTAACAAAAACGAGAATTCTCGGCTGTGACTTTTCGAATATCAATTTATGTATTCATCAATATCTCTAAATATTTCACAAAAAGGTAAATTCTTAAATTGAATATTCATTTGTCTTAAACGCTTGATTATAATTGTATTTAACAAACAATGTAGAATGATTACTACTTTTTTCTAAAACTTTTTTTTTTTATTATTAAATGTTATTCAATAAATAAATGAATTACTTTTTATTAAATAATATGCAAATTAAACTAGTTTTCTTTAAATCATACATAATTTGAATGCAACACCAGTAAAATAATTTGTTTTATTTTTCATGCTTCGGTAAATAACAAAATCCATTGATTTTGGAGGTTTAACCAAAAAACAGGATAAATAAAATTTAATTTAAATGCATGTATGCGTATATATCTACACCATTGTTTATTTCAAATTACGTATTAAGGAATTATACAACATTATGTTATGACAATCAATAGATCACAGAATATTTTAAAAATACTTCTTAATTGTTTTACTTAATTACATTCCGTTTTGTAACGAAATATATGCAGTTTAATATTTGATAAGTAATGAATAAATTATTCATTGATTAAATTCAATTTCAGTTTGTGATTTTTCATACAAATTTTTATAGTGAATAAATTTTATTTAATTACTCGTCAAAAGAAGTTGACTAACCTCGCTAATTAGAACGAGACCTTAAAAATATTTTTAAATTCTTTCCGTTGCGGAATTTATTGTAAAAATCTACTTTGAATGAATCATAAAAATTACTCCGAATTTTCAATATTATAATTATTTTTTTTATTTTTTTTATTTTATTTTTTTATTTTTTTATTTTTTTATTTTTTTTTTTTTTTTTTAATTAACAAACATGGAAATATAAAGCGTCAGAAAAATGATCCACGTAAATATATATAAGTATACGAATATTCGGTTCTGACAACGTGATAATTGCTTCTTTATTAAATAAAATAATAACTACATTAAAAAGTAATGCTATTGTTAGCACGTGCACACAAACAGACAACTATCGAATGGTCAGTGACTTTGTTTGCGGCTGCAGTATCGTCTCGTACTAAATTTAAATGCACGAGGCACTATCGACCCATCTATTATCATTAATAAATGAGCGACACTACGCTACACATAAAAAAAAAAAAAAAAAAAAAAAAAAAGATAATTTGCTACATCGTTTGCTTCGTTTGATTAAAATTGCAATTATCGAAATTAATTGCAGCAATAAGAAAATCTTTTTTTTGAGAATTTTTTCAGTTGTAATTTGATTTATATATATTTAACAAAATAAATATTAAAAAAAAAAAAAAAAACATTTTCGTACAAAGATTAACGAAGGGTGAATTTTGTGTCATTGTTTAAATTAAAATTGTTAAAAATAATTTTCATGCATATAAAATGCAGCTACGTTAAAGCTCTGTTTCTTATCCTTGTTAACGTTACGAGCGAACGCTATGATTCCAAGAATATGACGTGTTCCGTTTCATTATGAAGTTCACTTAAAACTTGTTAAGTGACGTGTTTTAATCCAACTTTGTTTTTTTGCTCACTTGCACAAGTTGATTCTACGAGTAGATTGGTCATATTTTTGCGGCTTGTTTTGTTAAAAAACTTTATGCGATATAGGTGGGAAAAGTTATCGCATGCATCTAATAAAGTTAATCGGTATGCGCTTGAACTTGAAAAGTAAAGCGTTTTATGTTTTATTTTTAATGAAATGAAAACTTTAGCAAATTTTAGCTTACAAATTATATGGATAATTATTTTTTTCAAATTTAACTTTATAACAATGAATAAATTATTTTCTTTAAAATAAAGCAAACAATAAAGTTCATTCGATGTATCGAAAAGAAGCGAATAAATAATTGTTGTAAGAAATAAAGACGACGTACAATGAACATTCAATTTAAATCAGTACGCCGTATGTAGAAGTATGCTAGCGATGACGCAAAGTTGTTGTAATTAACGTTCAGGCATATGGAATAATTGATACACTATCAAAATACTATGTATTATCTGAGACAAAAATTTTTACAAATGAGAAAGAGACAGAGAAAGAGAGAGCGTATCTGTTTCGATCAACTTTGATGTACAATCGCATACGCGTGCTACAATCGCTATCTTCGTTATCTCTTATTTTTTGTTTTTTCATACATTCTTACATTACACGTACGCATATGTACAATATGTATAATCTTCGCATTAAACGTAAGCTGCGCTGTTTTGTCATTTAAAAAACATAAAAACTTGGTAAATTATCTCGCTTCAACTGAGGTCGTAACAGTATGTTGAAATTTTTGTCGATTCTTGCCTTTATTCTTCTTGCTTCTTCTTTTTTCTTTCTTTCTTTCGTCAAACTTTTTAACTTTCAGCACAATTATGCTCGTGATTTCTCAATAAAGTCATTGCTACATCTTTACCTAGATGCGAAATTTTTTAACGAGAACGTTGTTGAAACGAGCCAACAAAGGTCAAGGTCGTGTTTTTAGCTTTGATTTTTTTTTTTTTTTTTTTAATTATATTCAATTTTATTATTTTGATAACATTAAAAAAATTATTAATCTAATGTAATGAATAATTCTTATCGATTCGATTATTTATATCCATGGGTTATTATTAATTTACGTATATATTCCATGAATTAAAAGATTTTCAATAAAATATTAAATTTTTGTATTAATATTTATTTACATTTAACATGAATATCAACAAATGTAAAACGTACCGTTTTCACAATTAAAAAAAATAATATTTATCAATATTTTACAATACCGACATACCGTTATGTACGGCACTCGCATCATCTGAAAATAAACGCGTGTTATTTGAAAAGAAAAATAAAAGAAAAAAAGTCTATGTGCAAATAAACTCGTTAAAAACGTTATAAAAAAAAAAAAAAAAAAAAAAAAAAAAAAAAATAAAAAAAACGAAAGTGAAAAAGAGCTTTAAGTAGAGACGAATCGGTAAACTCGCACGAGCTTCCGGCATCGTCAGCTGATCGCGCGCGCAGCAGAAGTAAGAAAGAGAATAAACGCGCGAAAAAACAAAGTCGACACGTGTGCGACGGAGAAAGAACGCGAAGGCGCGATCCGATCGATTTCATTCTTAGACGAGCGTGGCACAGCTCGCTTACTCGCCGTATGCCCGACGAGAAGAAAACGAGGTTGTTTTCTTTTTTTTTTTTTTTTTTTTTTCAATCTCTCGTTTAGCCGCTGTTAGCGAGAGTCCGACACACGTCGGATATGTATATATAATACATCGGAGATGGACTTTACCCGTTAGCGATAATATAACGTGCCCTCGATTCTTCCTTCGTTGAAATCTCAAGAGAACCTTAAGCCGAGTAGTTCGATAAATCGCGTTGTAAATTTGTTTAGTGAAACGATTTAATCTGATTGGTATAGCAGAGTATTACATTGTTAAATTCTAAACGTATTTTATTAATTAAAAAAAAAAAAAAAAAAACATGAAATTAATTTATTGAAGGGAGAAAATAATGACGGCAAATAAAAAATAATAAATCATTGTCGATAAATGATCCTTGAAGGGACAATTCTTTAACGCATGATTTTAGAATTTTAAATCACGTCGGATAAATCGTTAAAAATGTTTCAATTGAATTCTCCGTAGTTTATCACAACTTCTTTCAAATTTATAGATTTACCGTATAATATATCTAATAATAAAGTCTGTTTTTGATACTTCATGTAACTGTTTTTTTTAATACATTAAATTATCTTACAAATGATTGCTACTATTTTCACGTGGATCATTTCGCTTTCTAAAAATAATTTATAAACGTTTTCGAGTCGTTGGCATAAATAAAACAAAGTAATTTACTAGAAAATAGTGTAGTAAAGACCGATTTTCTTGAGATACGTTCTGTATCTTTATATACACTTCACTTACTCAAGTTTATCACGAATATCTTGCTAAAGTTTCCTTATTAATGATTTCAAGCTGACAATTTTATAAATGATTCAGTTTTTGTTGAAAACATAAATTAACTACACAGAATTATTGGCTATAAAAAATTATTAAATAAACTTTTATATAATTTTGAAACATTTATATGATGAATTTCTTTTCTTTGAATTGAATTTAGAATTGAATATTATAATTCATAACCACACGGATTCATTTAAATTATTTTTTATTTTAGTATTAACATGTATATTTAGTTTTTTTTTTACTTCAAATTTGTTCACTAATACAATGTTTACAAAATTCATTAACTTAGTATCTATACTTTTAAAAACAACTTTGTTATGCTTAGCTTAGCTATTTTATTTATATCTCTTCAAGCGCCCACTTAACTAAAAAAATATGTAGCTTCTATCTTAAAAAATATACAACAATATAGAACTAATTAAAAATTGAATTAAAATTAAAAAAAAAATATATATATATATATATATATATATATATATATATATATATATATATACATATTTTTTTTTTTTTTTTGTGAATTTAGCTATAAATTAAATGTAAATAAATGAAAATAAATATTTTTATTTTGTAAATCTCAATTAAATGCGTCCCTCAACAATTTTCGAAAAGAAAAAAATTCAAGTAATAAAACTTTATAACGATATTAATACACGAATTTAAAAATATTTTTATAACTTGGCGTTCGCTGAATGTATTGCAAGAATAAGTTTCGTAAAATCTTTTTAAGGAATTATTAATTTTGTATGTAATGAAAAATACAAATACAAGATATCATTAGATTGTAATATCGTCCGAAAGTGATATTGTTTATGTAACGTATTTCATCACTCCAACATTTGTATTTGTAAAACATTCAAATAAGATTTAGTACAATAGATTAAACTTTCTGAGCAATTAAACGCTCGGTGTATTTCCAAAGCCAGAGAGGCACATCTCTCGATTCTCACTCTTTGAGCGATCGCTCGCGCGCGGATTCTTTTAGACTTCCTGCGCTTTTATCTGGCAGCGGTACTCATCAGCCTCCCAAGACATCTCGGATCGGAGCATCAAAACGTAGCCGTTCGTTTGCTCGAGAGCTCACGCACTCTTATGCAACCCGCATTATTTAAAGAGAACACGATAGAGAGAGAGAGAGAGAGAGAGAGAGAGAGAGAGAGAGAGAGAGAAAGAGTAGCGATGTCGTCATCAACAACGAAGACGAGAACGGTGGCGTTGGATGCGTTAAACTCCACCACTCGTGTGGAAAACGAGAAAACTCCGATGGCGACGACTCTTATCGCGCAAACTCGGCACGCGACTATCGTGGACAATAAGGCATCCGCCTCTTTTTCTTTTTTTTTTCCTTTTCGATGGTGCGCCGCGAACTATTTAGTATTTTTGTGCTTTGTTGTTTGGCAACCGCTTGCAACGGCATGTGCATGCACGCATAAGCAATAGCCAAGGACGTTAATTGTTCATTCGAGACGAGGGAGCTTTATGTATATACGTTATTTTCTTGATCTCGCGTTCAAGTTTAAAAGAATTAAAGACTCTGGACACGTAAACACGTCAACGTTCCTTTAAGATGAGTAAAGAAATTAGGAGGAGTAACTGCTTGCCTCACTTTATTTGATTCGTTTGCATAGTGTAAATTACTATTGTTTTAGATCTAAGTATACTTGTCAAAAAATTGTATTATGATAAAGTATTGATAAATTTAATATACCGTAAACAACTTACTTTGAATATCAAATGCTTTTTTAAGATTCAACGAACATTTACTTGTTGCTTTTTATATTCTTTAAATTTGTAATTTATTTTACAAACAAAACATTTAAAACTAATAAATATATATAATTTTTTACAATATTAGATTGGTTAGATTTTGTCATAACGATTTACCAATATTAATAAGTAAAGTTTCAATTATGTAAATAATTATAACTTTATATAAAAATTTACTTACACATTCATAATAGTACTATAATTTTTGCATATTCGATAAGAAAAGATTTAATTACACATTGTCATTTTAATCAATCTTCTTTTACAGGATTTGTTTTTGTATTTTCAAGACTTCAATGATTGAAGTGACTATTCTTAGAGACAATACTATGAATGAATCACTTGAAGCAGTTGACCAAAATCAATCTAATATCAATTCTTCTTGAACTTTCAATAAAACAGACAAAAGAGTAAAATATATAAATCACCTTTTAGGTTAGAAAACTCGTTACAAAAATATTTTTAAAAAAGCAGATATTCATTTACTTTTAAGCAAACAATTATAATATTTATTAATTTTCTAAAATAATATCGATTATAAATTAGATTTAATTTTTAATTCAATTTTTGTACTGTGAATATATAGTACATACGTAAAAAATGTCTAGTGCACAAATAGTTACTGGAAACAAAACCATTTGTTCTTTGAAAAAAATTAAATAATTTAAATACGTTAATATTATTTCATTCCAAATCATTTACAATGTAAAATATAAAAAGTAAATTTACTAATGTGCTTATTTTTTCTTAAATCTTTACCACCATAAACACGATGCATAAATACTAATAATAGTGCACCAGCTGCTCCAACTTCTGTCTTTCTCTTTTTGTGTCCTCTCCCACTCAAATTCCTATGCTTTCTCTTAGAGGCGCGCTCGAACAATAACAAACTCTCGATACACCAGAAAGCCACGATTGGTAACCAAACTTATACTTACGCGAATATGATTCGCAGCAATCGGGTACACGTAATTTTTTTTTCAAAAACAAAACCGTAAAAAAAATAAACATGCTTATGGAGCCAAAATTAAAATTCACATTAGAAAACTCACCACACGCACTTCCTCACACATGAAAATTGTATCTTCGCCTATCCCCTTCTTTATCTTTGTCGATGAAACAAGAAAATAAGACACACTAGCCACGGTGTGTCGTCCTGTTGACGCAAACCTCCACTCCTCGGCACTTTTTTCTCACTCTCCGTGATGTTCGCTTTTTTAGGTTATCTATCGAATGAGAGCGCGCTCGCGCTGTAGACGTATACCTAATACCTGTATATCTATCTCTCTCCGTCACACTATCTTGCAACCTCTTTCCTTCTTGACTCCGAAACGAAACAAACCAAAAACAGCACTTAAAGTGTGTGGAATCTTCCACCTAACTATTTTCAAATAATTTAGCGTACACGTTTTTAGGTGGGCCGTCGTGTCGCCGCGACACTTGGACGAGGCCCGAACGCGTTATTACGCGGCGTAACGCGCTCCTTGGTCATACTGCGTCAGGCACCCGCCATTAGCCACTTTGCCCCTTAAGTTCCGAGAGCGCTAGCGAGCGATTTTTCGTCGACGACGAGACGCGCATGCGAGACCAGACCTACACTGCGGCGATAAGTGCGTACGTGTGTTTGTGTCAGTATGTTTTTCTCTCGCCCAAGTTTCCGACTCGACTCGTGTTTTGTCGTTCGGTCGGTTTCCTCTCCCCCTCCTATTTTTCCTACACCCAATCACAACATATACATTTTCCGAATGTAGGTGGAGTTAATTGTCAAGTCGTTGATTTTTGTGACCGAAATTTGATTGGGAATTGATAATTTTTAATTTTTCTTTTTTAAATATTAACAAAAAAATTCGTCGAAAATATTTTATTTCCAAGCGACAATTTTAATAGTTCAAGTAAGTTTAAAAGAAATAATATTTAGCATATGAAATTTTATTTTTATGCATTATATTTCTCCAAATAATCTTTCTTTATAAAATGTCTTAACTTTATAATTTATTTATTAGTGGGTGATCATTTTTAAAATATATTTTAAATAAAAATATACAATATTTTCATATAAATCGATTCATAAAATTCTTTATATTTAAAATGTTGATACTCTTATAATTATATTAAAAAGTGGATCGATTATATATTTGGAAAATTTGTCAAAGTAATATTAAAAATATAATCCAAATAAATAACGCTAAGTAAAATAGTTATTAAATTATATGAAAATTAAAATCTTTCTAAATTCTTTATATTATTTACGACTTTTTTGTGACGTCGCATAACAGATTGCTTTTATCGTCATTCTAATTAATCAGCTGATAAAAATTAGAAATGCTATTTTATCGACCGAGCAAATTAATGGCGGCAAATTATATTATTTTCAAATGATTATTAATATTTTAAAGAATATTATATTTTTCTATTTTTAACATTTTATTTCAAATATAATAAATCAATCACAATTGTACAATATAATTATTTTATGTAACGTATATTTTTAAAAATCAATTTATCTAGTTTCACATTTATATATTATTAAATTAAAAATATATGAATTGGAAAATAATGTGACTTATATGTATTAAAAAAAAACTTATAATATTAAAAAAAAAATTTTAAACGCAATTCTTTTTGTAAAAGTATGTATTTATATAATATATATTTACAAGTAATATATAATATTTTTATTATACATTTAAGAAATTTTCCGATTTAATATAAAATATGAATTAATTTAATCCAAAAGTTTTAAATTTCTTCATCCTAGCTGAAATATTCCTTTTCATCATCTACCTTTTCGAGTGGAAACCTGTCAAAATACTTTGTATCTAGGTGGTTTCTAATCTGAAAACCAAAAAAAAAAAAAAAAAAAAAAAAAAAAAATAAACATAAGAAAATAGTTTTTAAAATTTTAAATTTGAAGCTGTAAACATTAATGTTTAAAATATATACCTTTGGTACGAAAGGAGATGTCATAGTGAAATTTCTTAGAGCATTCCAATCAAATGGTCCAAACCATCTATAATGATAAATTATATTGTAAACGACTTTATTTTCAGTATTAGAATATGGTTAATTGTATTTGCACAAATAAAACGTAGATTATCTACGCATATAAATCGATTCATTTTTTTTAACTTAAATTTTTTATTGCTCGTCATTTTTTAACGCTTTAATCATTCATCGCTTTTATTAGCTCACTTTTATCAGAAATTAAAAACGTTTTTAATGTAGATATATTTACACGATCTCTTAAAACGTATTTATTTTGCGCGAATATCTTAAACTATAAATAAAACTCAAATCATCATTTATTTAATCGTTAATATAAAAATTTTCCGATTAATTTATGAAAAAAAAAAAAAAAATAATAATTATACTTGTGCGATCGAATGTCGTCGATTCCTCCTCGTAAATTACCAAGTCTCTCTTCAGGATTTTGTTGTAGCAGGGAACGAATGAGATTCTTTGCTTCGTTTTTTAAGTTACGATAAATTCCAACTGATTCTATTCCCTTTATAATTTTACTGTATAATGATAATATGTCCGAGTCTTGAAAAGGCGGATGACCCAAAAGTAGTTCGTACATTACTATTCCTAATGACCAGTAATCAACAGCCCTTTGTATACAGAAATTATTTAAATTCAAATAACATACATATTGCAAATGGATAATCATTTTTTTTTTTTTTTTTTTTTTGTCTTTTTCTGATTGAATGATTTGTAACACATATTAGATTAAATTACAAAAAAAAAAACTATCAATAATTGTTTAAGTCAATGTACCTGTCGTATGGTTGATTAAAAACAATTTCTGGTGCAATGTATTCCGGCGTGCCAACGAAACTTCTCGTTCTTTCCAATCCTATTATTTTACTGCAGCCAAAATCAGCCTGAAATAGTATTAAAAATTAATTGTAGAACCAATATTTTATTTCAATGCTACGATAATGCACGGCAAAAAGTGTATTTGTATAAATAAGTTATACAAAACAATCATCGATAATTAATAAAAAAAAAAGTTTCAATAAACATTAAAAATTAAACATAATTACAAGTTTCAAGTATCCACGTCTATCTATCAGTATGTTATCGGGCTTAAGATCTCGATACACAATTCCGTGATTGTGCAGATAAGAGATGGCCTCAACGGTACACGACATCGCAAATTTAGCGGCCGAGTTATTAAGTTGTCCGTTCCTTATGATATAAGTGGATAAATCACCGCCGAGGCAGACTTCCATAAAAAAATAAATGTTCTTGTCGTCTGTAAACGTTTTGTACAATCTACAACAGATATCTAACGATCATTTTAACTGTTAGATTTTAATGTATTGAGTTTTGCACTTACAAAAGGCATCGTTATGTTTGCTCATGTAAAAAGTTGAATATATCGATAACGTTACTCAAAATATTTGTTTAATTCAGTATTTTTTTATATACACATATTTTGTATGGCAACAATATGTTCTTTTTTTTTTTTTTTTTTTTTTTTTATTTATTTAGAAGTAAAAAAAAATAATTTAAAAAAGGGTTAAGTTTCAATAATAATTATACGTAAAATGTTAATATTCACCTGCAGATGAATGGTGAATCACAATATTCCATGACTTTAGTTTCGTTAGAAATGTATTCCTCGCAATCTAATTTTATTATTTTCGATTTGGCAATTATTTTTTTGGCGAAACTTTTATTTGGCATAAAAGGCACGGTAACGAGATCGACCCTACCAAATGCACCGATACCCAACGTATCTCTCACCACCATATCCGTTAATTTTATATTTTTGTATAATTTTGTTTGCACCGAATCATAAGACTTTGATCCATTTATTACTTCGGACATCCATTTATCTCGTTTAATAAGATTCAAATTACCGAGATAATTTGAAAGAGAGCTGTAATCATTGAAAAAAAAAAAAATGCAGCCTTTTTAATTCTTTTGAAAGGAGATGAAAAATTATCGCGAAAAAATTTATGAACGCTAATTAAGCGAAAATAGAGTTAATAAAAAAGTAAAATAATTTAAATTACTTTATTTCGATCGTGTAACACTCGACACCGGGCGACAAAGCAATTGCATTAACTTCGTAATATTTCCGTTCATCGCTACAAAACGCCTGTTCGCCAAAATAATTTTCCTTCCCTAAAATTGATATTTCTTCTTCGCCTATTAATTTGTTTTTAGTTATTCGTACGTTGCCACCGTTAATTATATAAAATTTGTTCGCTTTTTCGCCTTGTTGTATTATACGCGCATTTTCTTGAAAAAATTCCTGAAATAATTTTCAAATTCTTTTTTTTTTTTTTTTTTTTTTTTTTTCAACATAAAAGTGATTTTACTATATGTATAAACATTTACATTAAATAATATTTTTTATAAATTTACATAGAATTATAAAATTGACGATACTTACAACTTGAATTAATTGGCTAATTTTAACTAAAACGTGATGCGGTAAAGTATTAAAAATGGTTATTCGTCGAAGGGATCCAATGTGATCGGGTGCAGTCGATGGTATTTCTATTAACATAACGGCTTGAAATGCGCTTCGTTCTAAAACCCAAACTTTGCCACCGTTTCTCACTGAAACGTTAATAATATCAACGAATAAATTTTCATAATTGTTGATGTTCTTAAATATTTTTTTTATAAATTACCTTCAACGGATCTGAGTCTTTTTGTATTGTATAAAAGAGCTAATTCGCCAAACGCAACTCCAGGACCAAAACTCCCCTCTAATTTCGATCCATAGTAAATGTCAAATTCTCCTTCTTCAGACACATAAAGATGAGAACCTGTTTTTTACGAAGAAAAACTCAAAGTTAATTTATTTTATTCCAATGCGTGAATACGATTTTTTTTTTTTTTCCTTACCTATATCTCCTTCTTGAATAATGCGAGTATTTGATGGAATGTCTTTTGGATACATTGCCGATACGAATGCTTCGATGTAAACATTATTAAAATTTCGTAAGAATTCATTTTTACAAATGGCTTCTTTTATTTTTAATCGTGTACTGCAATTAATAACACACAATTTATTTATATATTTTTTTATCGTTGATTAATAATTTATTATTCATGATTAAATTGCATAATTTATTAATTTTTAATATATATATATATAATCATAATTATTATCATAAAATTTGTTTAAATTCTTTTGAGTGCGCGGTAATCATTAAGTACCTTTATCTATCATTTATTATTTAAGATTAGAGATAAATAAAAATCAGAAGGTCTTTGATTTTATTTCTAAAATTAAAAACAATTACATTAAAAAGATTAAAAAACTTAATTATTTTAATAAATTATTTAAAAATAAATAAATAAATAAATAACTAAAAAGATACTTTAAGATTCTAAATAATTAAAAAAAAAAACTTTTTATTCATAAATGCAAATTAAAAATAATCGTGGATATAAATGTGATTTTTATAATGAAACATATTTTTTACTTATTTAAAGTTTCTACACGAGAGTTAATAATAGTCAGATCATGGGTTACAATTTTCAATCATTAAACTGACATGAGTTAATTTATGAAATAATAATACATTTATTCGTTAATTTTTTTTTTTTTCTTTTTTTTTTTATCACACGGACGTAACGCAAATATAATCATTTATTTCTACAAATATAATTAATATTTTTATCTTTTAAAAATATTAGTGTAATTAAAGTGACTAAAGTGTCATTCCTGACAGTCCAAAGATTAACGTATATTTTTTTTAATTACAATGAATGCAATACTAAAAAAAAAAAAAAACATTCTTTCGTGAAATAGTCTCATATACACATCGAGGATTCGAAAAATTTAAACAAATTATAAACGTTAAACGGATTCTTACGTGAAATCTTTGGGATATATCGGTGCTAAGTTATCATAGTTAGTTACTGCACTACTAATAACTTTATGCTTCTTTCCTCTTGAAAAACGTCGATACACTTGTTCGGGCGCTTTCGTTTCCTCGAATTGATTGAGATCGCGGCTCACGCGACGCAAATTTTTGCAAAAAAAGAACTTCATGTTTGTTTTGTTTTGTTTTGTTTTTTTTTTTTTTTTTTTTTTTTTTTTTTTTTCTTTTCTTTTTTCTTTTATAACAACACATAAATTTCACTTCAACACATGTTACATTTTTTCCTTATTAAATAGATACAGAACATTTTTAAGAAAATATCACAAAATAAATTACTTTACAACTTGGAGTGATGAGTAACGATTGAAATTATAACATTTTTAATTTTTTTTCTCAAGCATGCGATTGAAATTAACGTTGCGTCTATTATTAGTGATGATATATCTTGATATTAAGATTAAATCTATCGAAGATATCAATAATACATCCGGAATGCGTATTTTCGCGCGCATACGCGCTTAACCGTCAGGTCGCGATGTATTTCGAGACTACCTCCGGTACTGCTGAGCCGAAGAAGGAAACTGATCGATCGGCGGTTTGACGTTTAGTTTTTATCTTATCTATCTTTGATCATATACCGTGAAGTTATTAATTAATATGTGAGACTAATTCTAGCGTCAGATAACGAATAACGTATAGGTGAAAGCGTATCTTACTATAAGGTGCCGTGTGTATCGTTTTGTCCGATTTCGTTGTTTTTTTTTAATAAAAATTTATGGTTTTTTTTTTTTAATTGTGAGGCATTTTATTTTAAAACGTTACTTTTAATAATATTTAACGAAAACTATAGTTGTTGGTTTGATTTTTTTTCTTCGTTTTGTTATAATCGACGATGATTTATGAATCGATATTAATTCCATTTTGTTGATTGATATAAATAAGTATTAAAAGTTTTATAGTAAAATAGCGTGGTGCATAACATATTTTTAATTTATATTTTTTGAGAAAAGAATAAACGAATTTTTACTACATTATATATTCTGATTTTTTTTTTTTTGTTAATTTATCATTGCATAATATTTTAAATAATAATCATGATGCGTCATTTATTGGTCAAGTATCGAAATAATTTTATGTTGAATAAATTGCACAATCACTCAAAAACTTGTGTAAATTTTAAAATTACATGTATATTTTTAATTAATAAAATTATATGTTACCAAACTTTAAAAAGTGGAAACTAAAATCTAGATGGTTATTTATCTTTGTAACTTTTATAAATTCAAATGGAGAAAATTTTATCTGACATTCAATATTATTGTAACCCAATAAAACATTTAATTTATCATTTGCAAATTAAACGTAACGAAAAACGTGTATTATCACGAGACGAAATTTTACCAGAGTTAAAACAGAAAGCCGTCGCGCTCGGATGTACAATTGTTTCAAATAAGCTATGAAAAATCTTTGTGAATTTTTTTTTTTTTTTTTTTTTTTTTGTGGATCTCGATAAATTTAATTTATAGTAGCAATAATAGTGAAGCTGGCAAAAAGCTATCTACCGAGTATTCGACGTTCGAGATAACTGGTTGGTGCGGGATAAGTTTGATGTATGTGAATTATTGACACATTAATTGGTATTAGGATGAAATCACATGCTTTATGATGCACGATATGAGCTTATTTTTCTTTTGAAAATTAAAATAATCGTTTTTTCTTTTTTTCTCTTCTTTATACCAATCTTTAAATATATACGTAGAATGTAGTTTTCAAAAGTTAGAAAGATTTGTTTTTGCAGGATAGTATCGTGAGTTAAGAAAGGCAAGATAAGTCCAGAAAATAAAAAAACTAATTCTTTTGAAAATTATACAATAGATATTGTTGTAAAAAATTCCTTTTTACGTCATTGATCTCGATGACGTACAACAACTCAAAGCTTTTCCAATTCAAAAAATAAAATGTTAAATTACGTTTCTTTGTCGCTATTTTTTTTTTTTTTTTTTTGTTTTTTTTTTTCCATAAATTTTCGTCATAAAGAATGTACTTCGATAAATACTAAAATACCATTTATTAAAAGTACAAAGTATCCATTTCGTGGCAATTGTCGATTTAATCCAATATCTAGAAGAAAATTATAGAGCAACGCTTCGGACAGTCATTTCAGGCATAACTACTACTTTGCACGCTTGGCATTAAACGTTTTCTCATTAAATGCGTAATTTTATAGTTGATATTCAAAGAAGAATTTGATCTTCGAGATTGTAGTAGTAATCGGACTTATGCGTTAGTATATTACAAATTACAAAATTTCCGTTTTTAAATAATAGTTTTATTAGTATTAATTTTTATAATCGATTAAGTTTTAGGTTTTAAATTAATAATATACTTCGCTGGAAAACGATATTAAAATTTTGTATAAATTTATGAAAATGTAATTTGATCTTTTCGAAATATTAAAAGTAATTATGTAAATAAATTTTATTAAAAAATAAACTGCTTATAATATTATTTGAAAATAAGTTTATGATTATTTACTAATTTATGTCGATAAAATTTGAAAGAATAAAAGGAATATTAACAATTGGTAAATAAATAAAAAGCAATCGGTACATGCGTATATTTTTAAAATTTTTTTATTTTTTAACATTAATGATACGTACATTATAAAATATTCTAATTGGCAGAAAGTCGTAAATTAAAACTTTCATTATCATAATATCTCATCGTCTATAGGTAGACTAAAACAATCTTTTTTTGTTTTATCGCTTTTCTAACCTAAATAATCTTATGTGCGTTTTTCATGATATCTTATTTTGCTAAAATAAAAAAACTAAAAAAAAAGTCTAGTAATCAAAGTAAACGAAAAAAATCATCGATTTATGTCAATATTTCCATACAATTTTTAAAACTAAAAAGAAAAGTTTTTCATGCATATTTTTTTCCTAAAGAAAGCAAAGAAATTAAATAAAGAAAAATAATCCATAGCGAAAAAGAAAAAATAATAATAATAATAACAATAATAATAATAATAATAGCAATCGATTGTAGAGTCTATTATAAGGGATATTATTACGTTTACAATTAAAAATTACAACGATTAAAAGTCGAAAAGATCGCGAAAGGCTTCGGAGCGCGTGGGATACCTTTGCTTTGCGTTATTCAATCGCGTAATTACGAAGCACGCGAGGTGCTTAAAAAAGCGACAAACGCGTCACACGAAAGTTTGTGATTCCTTCGCTCGCCTTTTTTTTTTTTTCGGTTTTTAAAAAAATATATATTATTCATATATTTTAATTTTTTTTTTTTTTTTTTTTTTACTCCTCCTTTTATCTACGTAATCGCTTAATGTATTCTTTATTTACAATATAATTGTAATAAACGTAATAATAGTAGTAGTATTTATAGTGATAATTAGAGTAATAATACAGATGTTACTGTTATAATATATATATATATATATATATTCTCTTTTAATACATATATATATATGTATACGTACATACGTATATGCATATATATATATATATATATATATATATATATATATATATATATACATAAAAAGATGAGCGCATGTGTGTATGCGTGTATATGTATAAGTGTATATGTGTGTGTTATCCTTTTTTTTTAATTAATTTTTGAACTTTCAATTAGATATAAAATCGATTTTAATGTCTACAAATAATTTATCGTTATACGATTCTTTCCAATTTACTTGGAATCTAATATCATCTCAATAGTGGCTTTGCTAATAAAAACCATTGATTTTCGTTATTTCGATTTAAATATTATTTTGTTTTTATCTTTTAATTCTTGTCAACTATTTATTTTATAATAAATTTGACTACAATTACTATCTACTTAATCGCGCACAAACTGAGAATTCGATTGTTATAAAAATGCGTAAAAGTTAAATAAGTTGCACGGTGAAACATTGTTAAGCTAGATTTTATCGTTTTATAATAAATAGAGATAAGGATAGAATAGGTGAAAAATAATAAAATGTAAAAATTTTATAAAGGGTAAAAGAATTTATCCAAAGTCTGTGCGCTTTTACGTGGACATAGTATTGGTAAAATTGTTGGGACAGAAGAAAGAAGAAAATAAAAAGAAGGAAGGAAGAAAATAAAAAAATAACGTGAAAAATCTCGCTTTGCATTTTATTAATAATCTTCTTGAAGCGTTTTAACAATTTTTATTTTTTCGATGCATTAGCGAGAGACCAAATGAATCGATGAGACAAATGTAAACAGGCAATCGATGAAAAAAAAAAAAGAAAATAATAATAATAATAATAATAATAATAATAATCGAAAAAGAAACAAAAATTATCTAGAGTATATATAAAAATTCAAAGATTGAGAGACCTGAGTTTTAGGGAGAAACAAAGTAAACGGGGATCATGTTTAGAATAACAAAGAAAAAAAAAAAAAAAAAAAAAAAAAAAAGAGGAAAGTAAAACCATCGCGCTTGAAAAATCTTTACCTAAACAAAAGAAAAAGAGAGAGCAAAAAAAAGGTCGAAACATAAATTAGATGTTGCATGAAAACGCTCTTCGTATCAACGAAAATGTCGCGATAAAAAAATTAGTTATAATTTTATCCCATGCAGTAAGCCAATAGTTAGCAGGATTGAGGATTAAAAAAAAATTAACGATTTAAAAACGGTTGCACCGACGGCTAACCATTTTGTTCGTTTAGTAAGGAGAACGAAAAAGTTATAGTTAATCACGGTTTGGTGTTATTATTAAAACGAAAGATTCGAGAAACGGTGGGTTATCTTATGAGAAATTGTTTTTATAAATATTTTTACTTTGTAAATAGAATATAATTATTAAAATCACATAAAAAACTTGTTGGAAAAATTTGAAAAAACATTCCGACTCGCGACGACGATCGACGAAATTTAACGTTTCGTCGAGTCGTCGATCGTTTACGCGGAATTTTATATTAGCAAAATTTCAAAATTTTAAAAACAATTTCTATATTACAATATATCGAAAAATGTGATGTACGAGTTTAAAAAAAGGTGTCGTTTATCTTTACTTTTTAAATTTAGTTGATTTTTCTTTTTGAGAAAAAATGTTTCGAGATGGCCAGAGGTAAACAGTGTGTGAGTTTCGCTGTTTTTACAACCAATTGCCGCTAGTAGTAGTAGTAGTAGTAGTAGTAATGGTAGTAGCTAGTAGTAGAAGTAGTAGTAGCAGTAATAGCTTTAGTCACTTATTATTTCTCTTTTTCTCTCTCTCTCTCTCTCTCTCTCTCTCTCTCTCTCTCTCTTTCTGTTTCTGTTCTATGTTCACTTATAATGCACCAAAAGTGCGTAATTCCTTGCGAATATTAATCTCTCCATTAACATTTAAAAACGTCTCTCTCCCTTTGTTTTTTCCCCGTGAATCTCGGCGCGGATTACTTTTTGTTTGATCTAGTGGCTTAGGTTGGCTTTTAGGTCCATTGGGTCACCTCATCGCTCACTGTAACAACAATTACGCACAATGTCAAAATAATAAGTATACGCTGTTAAAGCTTCGTGTGAAAGTCCGAAGCTTATTGGGCACACACGTCTACTTTGCCTTGGGAACATATTGGAAAGGTACGTAGATTTGAAAATTGAAAGCACATCAAAGAAGTAAGAAAGAAAAGAAAATAAAATGTTTTCTCTTCGTTGGATAATCGTTGGTTGCTCCTTTGATATCCGTTTTAATTCCATCGTTTTCGTGCTGATAAAGTTGTATCTGTGCGTGTCTTTTAAGTTTAAGGAATAAAGATGTACTTTATATAGTTTTCAAAAGGTAGACGTCAGAAAAATAAACATTGTGGAATACTTATTTCAAACGAAATTTTTCATCTTCAACCCTTTTCATTTTTCATTGCATCTACCTTTAGAAATAAATATAGGAAAACTTTGAAAAGTAGGATACGAAGAAAGAAAATATATTAATGTTATGCGGTAAAAGGCCTCACTGAAGGAATTCATAAAATAAGACTCGCAGTTTTCTCTTCCTTTTCCGTATATTTATCATCTCTCTTTCTCATTTCTACACTGTTAAAAAAAAAGGTATATCGGATGTTTACAAGCTTTTCGTCAATCGGTTTACAACTTTACATTCCAATTTTTGTAAATTTTTATTTATTTTTTTTTTTTATTTTTAAAAAATTTTTTTTTTTTTTTTTAATTTCCATTACAAAGAAGAATGTACGATAAAGTATACACTCATCCTTTGAACATTAATAGGTATTATTTTGTTTTCTCGCGTTGGTTTATTTCTTTTCTCTTTCACTCCGGTCGCGGAGCAAAAAAAAAAAAATTCTCAACACAACGAACCCGTTTTCTACTTTAGTGCTTCATTTGTTTTTCTTTTTTTTTATTGACTTATGTACTATCAAAAAAAAAAAAAAAAATATGTATATATATATATATATTCATATAATAATATGATAAAATTCATTCAAATTTCTTTTTATTGTTCGTTTGTTCACAGTATAGACATTACGTAAATGTCAAACGACGTATTAATAATAGTAGTCAATGAGGCCTTTTTTTCCCAACATTGAAACCTCTTTTTTTCTTCTTTTTTTTTAAAAAAAAAAAGGTTCATCGTCGCGTTCAGCGACAATATACTTGAGGTACGTTAACTAGTGTGTACGCGCACACTGAAGAGACTATCGTTTTAATTCGAGCCGCAGCTTTTTTACGTTGGTAAACTAATTTTTCTCTCTCTCTCTCTCTCTCTCTCTCTCTCTTTCTTTCTTTCTTTTAAAATTACAATGAATTTCGTTCGTAAATCATCGTTTGTAAAATCTAGTCGCGTTTTACAAAGTAACGGCACGACTTCTCTTCTAAACAATCGATCAAATTTTTATTAATAACAAGTTTTTAAACAAAGCTCGACTCCGTCAAACGTAAGCTCTAGCGTGCACTTAACACCTGGGAATAGATCGAATACAAAAAAAAAAAAAAAAAAAAATAAATAAAAGACAACAATAACAAAAGAAATAAAACTTCCAGAAAAAACGGGGGAGGTTTTCTCTCTCTCTCTCTCTCTCTCTCTTTCGCTTTTTCTCGGATGCACGTTCTCGATACACGATTATAATAATAATATTAATAATTATAAGTAGCAATAATTAAAAATCTCGAGTGCGCGTCCATCGTATAGTTCTTCTCCATCGTGACTCCGTGGCAGAAAGCGTCGTGCGTCTGCCGTTCTCGCAACCGATCATGTCCCCCAGGTATGTCCGATCCAATCCTGCCTCTTACTACTTTTTTTTTTTTTTTTTTTTTTTTTTTTTTTTTTTTTTTTTTTTTTTTTTTTTTAGCGGAGAGAGGAGTGAGGGGATAGGGTTTAGGATGGGTGTAATCGTGGGAGAGCGCGACTTTTTCTCCGATTTTGCACTCTCTTTCACACACTAGCCGTCTTTCACGCGTTTACTTTTTTTTTCATTTACTCTTCGTATTTATGTATATTATATTTATACTTTTTTCTCTTTCTCTCGTTTTATTTTATTTTATTTTATATTTTTTTTATTTATTTTTTTTTCTTAACTTTCTCACCGTAGACTCAACCTTAGCACACATAACGCGGTGTCTTTATCACGGACACGCACAATATACCGATAAACGTGAGCGAGCTTCGACTTACGGAGAGTTTACGATCGTTTATTTTTTACTCAACTTAGCCGTCACGCTGCGATTTCTATCACTTTCTTCGTTTCGTTCTTAACGTTTTGGATATTTGTTTAAACGTCGAAACTTTTCAATCTCTCGCATTTGTTCTTACGCGTCTCTTGTGCGAAATTCGTCCGAGCGCGTTTGTCCATTAAATTAAAAATTCATCCACAAATCTTTATTCGTGCGTGTCCGTATGATTAAAGGGAACGGATAAATTGGTTTTGTTTGGCGTTTTATTTGTTTTTATCGTTCTTTTTTTTTCTTTTTTTTTTTCTTTTCCTTTCTTCATTTTTCGTCATTTTTTATCATTTTTATATGGTTCTTGGGGCTTTCAAAAAGGTATGCGTGAAGTGTGACTGGCTTTATAGTTTTGGTTTTTAATTTTTTTGTTTTTGTTTTTTTTTTTTTTTTATTTTTGCAAAATCGTCGCTCTCTCTCTCTCTCTGTCCTTCAGCGTTCGTCTCCTCGCGAGGATGTCCTTACTGAGGTGGTGGCTTCACTGTTGGCGCCACTGAAAAATACAGAGAGGGGATTTACGCTACTTTTGGGGTTTGAACGTTATTTATCATACGGCAAATAAAAAGCTTCAGCTCTGCTCTGAGCGCGACAAACACCCTGGCGTTTATTAATATTATTCGTCGACGGGCCGCTCGGCAAGCTCTGAAAAAACGTTGCGCGCAAGGCAAGCTGAAAATAATAGTGATCGCACTGGCGCACGGGTGGCAAAAATTTTAAAATGCGACGAGATTTTCGTTGACTGTTGTTGTTATATTTATTTTATTGTTGGATAATAGCCTGGAAAAGTTTTTCAGTCATGCAATGTAGAATAGCCATGCTCAAATAATCGTTTTATTTTTATTTTCATTGGTAAGTTCATATTAAGAAGCGCAATGATCGTACGATTTATAATTTATACTGCAATTTGACGATCGGTATGTCTTTACATGTAATATTCGTTTGCTTTTTAAACGTATGATCAGTGTACCTCCGGGAAAATTATATTTATTTATATACGAATGATAAAATTTTTTTTATATTTTCATAGTGATCCTATATTTATATATGTATATAGTCATTTTATAACTTATTTTTAACGTACAGAAAAATTAAAAAGTTTATCAATTCATTTATTAGTTGAGATAATTTAAACGCAATTCTTTATTAAAGCAAAAAGTACTTTTTCGTTAGTCTATCAAAATATATATTATTCTCAATTTGTAGCAACACATTTATTAATTTAATGAATCATCAAATAAAAATACTCTCTTCGAAATTTAATTTTAATTTTTATAAATAATTTTCCATTATTAAAATATTATCCCTAAATAATTAATTTTTTAATTTAATATATTAATTGTAAGTAAAACTATTGATGATTATGATTGAAAACTTGTTTAATTTTTTTGCGCACTCATATTAAACGTAATAAATAACTATCTGTTTATTTTTTATAATTTAAAGAGCCATATTAAAAATCTATTAAACAAAAATCTTACTTATATAAAATTTATTATTAAATCTAACTTATCTAATCATACGAATATAAACTCAATTATATTAAAAAAATTAAGTTTAAAAATATTTATATATCCATGTTTATATAATGGATATATATATATATATATATATATACACAAGCAAATTCAATAATGTACAAACTATGCTAGAAAACAGTTGTCAATTGTTAGTTTTTGAAGCAACTGCGTCATTCATGATACATAAACCGTGAAAGATTATAAACACTATCTAGATTTTAAAGCTTCTTTGTCGTGTATTGTTTTGTTTTTTTCTTTGTTTTTTTTAATTCAGAAAACTTGCAAAGCTCGTAAAGGCTTTTGTAATTGTTTACACACCAAAGGAAACAAAAAAAAAAAAAAAAAATTTCGATTGTAAACTATAAAGAAAAAAACGTAACCGATAGAAGCAGCGTTAAAGTCCGTAAAACTGTCGTCTTCCGTAAGTGTCGGAAAAATCAATCGATCATAAATATATCTTTAAACGTAATAAAAAAAAAAAAAAAAAAAATATGTATATATATATATTCTCCTTTCGTACGAGCAGTTTTTTTTCTTCTTTTATTGCAAATTGAAAATTTATAGCCTCGGTTTATTGTATTACTCTACATGTTACGCGTCATATATATGTATATACATGACGTATACGACTGAGGTGATACGTTTATGAAAATGAGATGCGACACTGAAATGTTGCTAAATCTCTTTTTTTTTTTTTTTTAATGCATGAATCTTTGAGTGTCAGACGATCGGAAATTTTTAATAATTCGTCAAGTCCAAAACTGTATTTGACTTTGGTTATCGATTGAATAATGAAAACGCGCCAACGCGAGAAAAAACATCCGTTGGCGCGCGAAATAATTTATTCGATTTCATCGAGACTCAAAGGTCACGCCAACACCAGCAATGATAAATATAAATTTTATACTCTACCTCTCGATTAAATTATCAAAGATTGTCTTGTGGTCCAAGTCCATTTTTGTTGACCCGTCGGAGTTTTAATTACTTTTTAAACCACTCAGCAGGCAAGAATTAGGTAAAAGAAAAACAGCATTGTGAAATCCGGGGTACATGAGGATAGTAAGTGTTTCCTGATCTGGGATAACATCTGTTTCCAAATTGTTTTCTTTTTTTTTTTTTTTTTTTTTTTTTTTTTTTTTTTTTTTACGTTTTGTTTTGATGCTCTAGTCATTCTGGATCCTGGATGATGATACACTCAGATGTATTTGGCTATTTTTCAAGGAAAATCATGCGCGAGGGATTGTTAGCATTTATAGAATATTACTATTATTATCTTATTCTTGTTTATTCATTTCGTTCAATTATTCTTTTCTATTCTTTTTTTTTTTTTTTTTTTTTTCTCTCAAGATACTAAAAATAATAACAATCCCGATGTTAAATAATAAATAAAATTTACAATGAAATCAAAATTAAATTCTTTGCTGTATCAAAAAGCAAAAAAAAAAAAAAAAAAATACGGAAAAAATATAATATTAAAAGGTAAAAAATGGACATGTACTAAAGAAATTTTATTGTCCGATACCCAATAATTTATAAAGTATACGAGCAGATCTGTACAATTCATCTCGTAATATTATCTACATTAAGATATCGGCAGTAAATCACGATTAAGTCGAATAGTAAAAATCGTTATTTAAGAATCGTTGAATATATGTATGAATATTTTTTTTTTTTTTTTTTTCTTTCTCTTTCCTTTCATTTCTCTGGTATCTTTAATCTTTACATAATATAACAATGTTATACAACCATAATATAATTGGTTACACAAGGAAATCAAAAGGGAAAATCAAAGGCCACAGAGAAAGAGAGGAGATATGAAGGGAAAGGGAACGAATGACGAAGAAAAAACACACTTAAGGGGGACATAAGTAAAATTTTCACACACGCATACACAGAAATCAATATATGAATGAAATCTATTATCGAGTCGATAAGGCGAGGCGTTAAAATAATGACTTGATAAAGTAACGATTCTAACTGACTTTGATGACGGAGATGACGCATTCTACACCCACATGCATAATTATTATCATTACTCAATTATTTTTCAAATTAACCTCTAATCTAATTTGTCGATCTAATTTTCAGACTGTTTTGATTGTAACTGTTATTTTCATGCATGTTAATGGCTTTTTACTTTTTAACTTACAAAATAGTTTTAATTCTTTGGAAAATATTACGAAGGTATCCCTATTAACATATCTGCAAGATTTTATTTGCATCGATTAGTTATTTTGTGATCGATTAAACATTAAAAAATATCAGTCTCGAAGATAATCCGTTAGCTTTAAAAGTTTCAAGATTCTTGGTAAACTAATCTAACAGATACGTTTCACTTTTCTTTTTTCGACTAAACAATAAAGTTAGATGCTTGATTATACGCGAATGAAAAAATTTTTTGAATTTCGCCGCGCGTTCTCGACTTTGACATTAGATTTCTGTATATATAATTCGACGCTTTTGTATTAATGTATTAATTATCTACTATTAGTAGGCCGAGAATTTATCCAAATGTAGAAGAAAAAAAAAAAAAAAATAATAAAATGAACAAAAACAATTGAAAACAGGTTATTATTAATTAGTAACATATACACGCGTTTGTTCCTTTTTCCTATATTTCTCACTTTATTATTATAACAAGTATAGTCTCAGATTATAAATTAATTTATATATTTTTTCTTTTATACGCTCAATACGTGTAGCCATTGTCATCGTTCTCAAAGCAATGCGTCAAATATTGCGCGACACCGTTTAAGCTTTACTTGTTATAATATCTCACATGAAACGCTTTTTTTTAGACAAAATAATAAAAAAAAAAAAAAAAAAAATACAAATAAACGAAAAACCTAGCAAATATATCTGGCGATCGAATCTCAGACGTCGCACTTTTATCATCGATTTTGTCCATCTTATTAAAATCTTCTCGTCAACTTTCGTTAACTCAACGTTCGTTCTTGACAACGCTACTTAAACAATTACTACAATAATAATTCTTTCTCGCGAGTTTAATTATATAACAGACACATTTAAGGTAAACAAATCTTTTTTTTTTTGCTAGCGCATGTATATATATATATATATATATATATATATATATGTATCATTAGAGTTACGCGAAATACAAAGGAACGAGGACATAATGAAAGAAAACGAGGCTCTCGTCGTTGTGTTACACCGTCGATTATCGCGACGTTTCTATATCCCTGTATTCCTCTGTGTAATGCACGCGTCAGCTCCGTTAACGACAAGATAGATCGACGAACGTGCAATCTACACCGATTAACGATAATTAATTAATTATATATTAATGGAAACGTAAAAGCGCGGTTGTCGCGCTAAAATGACCGAGCATTGCCGCGCGGGCTCAATTTTTTTTTTTTTTTTTTTTTTTTTTTTTTTCTCTTACACGAGATGATAAAACGTATTGACAAGCTTCGTCGAGCTTAATTCTTTATAGTAATTCTTTACTTCGTGTTTTTTAATATGTATAATAACACGTGTGAAATCCAGGACTCAAGGATCGTCTTTACTATTATATTGCGTAATTTATTTAAGCATCGTTTGATTTTATTTATTATTTATTTTTATTTTGATGTTTGTACCGTAGTTTTACAACAAAGAGCTTACTGATTAATAAAGTTGAACGTTGTAAAGTGTGTGCTAGATGTCTATTTACAACAAATGATTAACTGCGTTTTTAATTCTTGCACATTACTTACGTTATATAAATGCTTATTCTAAATGATGTCGATTTAAATAAGTCTCGGATAAACATTTATATTGATTTTTATAATAAAAAGCTTTAAAAAGTAAGTAAATTTTATTATATATAGATATGTCCTGTATTTATTTATATGCGTAAGTAAAACGTATCAGTCGTATATTTATTTAAGAACTTTATTGATATAACAATTGTACCGGCTAAAATTTCATTTAAAATTCTGAATGATACAATACGATTATACACAATCTATCACATTTTTTTAATAATAAAACGAATCGTAAACTATATCATTCGAATATCTTGAACAACGTATTCAAACTTTCACCAATTACCACAACAGTATAGTGATAATATATATTTATCATTAAACTAAAACTGTGAATATTTGAAAATAGTGGCTCGTTTTTTTTTTTTTTATTTTTTTTTTATTATTATTTTTTTTTTTTTATTTTTAAATTTATTTACGCGCAAAAAAAAATTAAGCCTGCGTTACAAAATACAAAGTCTTCGATAACACTATACGTAAAAAGTATTTCTCCCTATAAGTCCTGGACACGCCGTAATTTTTTCTTCGTTAGCACACGAATTTCCATTGATCAAAATCGTTCCCGCTTTCGCGCCAATACAATAAAATTTAACGTAGCCGCGCGCGTGTCCCTTTCATTTTCATTAAGACGTTTTCAAATAAATTAATTGTATAATAATTAATATTAATATTTATATATATTTATATTTAGTGCATAATATCGTGGCCGCTTGGACGCCCACAAAACACACACTTACGAACAATTTCAGTCGCTGTCACCGCCTGCGCACGACTATATATTTTGTTTTGTTTCTTTTCTTTGCTTGCTCTTTACTCGTCATTGTTTTTTTCTTTTATCAGATTTTTTTTTTTATTCCCGCTTCGTTCGTCGATGGCACGCTTCCCTCCCCCTCTTTCTTTATATCTCTTGCCGCTCATTAAATGTTTTAAATCAGCAATCGACCGTCGCTTTCTCTTATTACATTAAGTTATACTCGTATTTCACTTGATACAAAAAAAAAACTCACGTCGCGAGGTTAAACAGAGAGTTGTAATTAACAAAAAAAAAAAAAGAAAAAAAAAAGAAATATATTAAAAGGTTACAATCAACGGTTAAAAGGGGTAGAGGAGGAGAAAATGTACAAACACACAAAGAAAGATATATCGCACACACACCGCAAATCGTGTCGAGTACTTACACTTAAAAACAGCGACAGGCCTGTTATAACCAGCGAGTACTTAAAAGTACACTGACTTTTCTGCTATTGCTACATATATATTTCACTTGTTTGCATTCTTTATACAGATATAAAGATTCACTCAACTAAATACCTTATGTTAAACATTTTAAACAAATCGTTATTCTGTTGTAAAGGTTTGTTGAAATTTTGAGTGAAATAAATTTAATGTATTATATTAAAGTCGTTTTTTTCTTTTTCTTTTTTTTTTTTTTTCTTTTTTTACATCAATATAGAAAATGCATGAGAAAACAATTTTTTAAATGGTTTTGAAATCAAGGCGATCAAAAATCAAGCTGAAGATTTTAATCGTCAATTTTTTAATGTAGATGAAAATTTTATTTAGTTGATTGAATTAAATTTATTAAAAAAAAAAAAAAATTAAAATTCCACCTATCGCACTCAGTCGGCTCTCTCTTATTGAAAGCATTTCGGTATTTCGCTTTAAACCGATCGAGACTCGCATAAAAACAGTCGCAAAGTAAATATGGTTATTTGATTTAAAGAAAAATAAAACAATTATAACACGATTACAATGATTCGTTTGCAACGTAGGTATATTCTTTCGTTCTAATTGGAAAGGCTGGGCAAAAACGAACACAGAAAGGCGTTGATTGTAAAGTGCTGCATAAATGTGCAAAAAGCAGGCACTGGCATCTTTTAAAATAAATTTCGCGCTTTTAAAATAAATCAAAGATAATTTTTTAAAATAAATTATTTTTGGTCACTTATATAAAATTTGACGTAAAGCATAAAAAAAAAAAAAAAAAAAAAACAATATGTATACAAAATATAAAAATTATTTATGAAAAATTAAAAAGCATTAATTTTAATTAATCAAAAGATGCCAATATGAGACAAGAAACGAGTGTTCAAGTATTTAAAGGATACGTGGCTATTTGTAAGAAAGAAAAAGGAAGACGCATGCAGGTATGTATCTTTACTTCTTCGCAACAAAAGAAATCTTTTTATTCATAAACATTAGCTCATAACTCATTCGATGCAACATAGCAGTTTTTTTCGCTTTCAGCTTTCACGTACAATCACATTCAAGTATATCGGTTATTCAAAAGCCAGTTTTCAGCGTGTTAAAGAAAGAAAAGATAAAGAGAAGTGTGATGTATAAAGCGGAGATACAGCAAGTGTGCGGGTATTCGAATAGTGTATTTTAATAATAAATATTAAACGAAGCACATTGACAATTAGATAGATACATCAGAAAGATGCGAACATGAAAGATATAAAGAGATTGCATTCGAGGATGAATGAATTTATAATAGTTATACGTGAACGGAGGCTAATTCACTTGTTTTTTTTTTGTTTTTTTTTTGTTTTTTTTTTTTGTTTTTTTTTTTTGTTTTTTTTTTTTTGTTTTTTTTTGTTACTTTTTTGCTTTTTTGTAGGTTATGTTTATCCTCGCGTGTTTTTACCCATTTCACCGACAAACTCGAGTCGAGATCAATGCAAAATTTTTTCTGCACAAAGAGCGAATAACAAGTTTATTATTTTTCCAAGCTTAAATTTACAGCAATATGTTATCCCTACGTTATTATGTACAATTGAATATTATTTTAAAAAATTCTAGTTATCTCCTTCCTTAAACTTGTATATAGGATGATATAAATTAACTCTATCGAACCGTTCTGCAAATGACGAATTCTAAGCATTACTGTAATATATCGTATAATTTCATATCGCAAAACGTGAATGTAATAAACGTACTATTATGCAATTGGGTGCTAATGATTCTTTCATGATCAATTATATGCTTAAAAAGAGGTGTATTTTTTTTAAATCCATCACCGCACGTTGTAACTGTATCGATAAAAAGAGAAATTTTTAAAGGTAGGCAGAAAAACAAGTGAAAACGTGAGTTAAATTTGTGTTTGAAATTTATGTGATCAATGTGATCGTTAATTAAAAAGAGGCTAGAGATTTTCATTAGAACATAACATGTGTATAAATATGCAACTATATGTATATAGTTATTATAATCTATAGCCTGCACAAAGCATTTAATAGAAGAAATAATAAAGCTTGCAGTTGAAGAAATAGAGCTAGCGTTAATTAGGAAAAATTGGCGTTTGGAAAAACAAGGTTATTGCCTCGCAGAAAGAACGTTAATATTAAAAGGCACTTGTACGAAACAATATGCTCGTAACTTCTCGCTTTGTTTTTTACGCCGGAAAAACAAACTCAAAGAAAAAATATAAGCGTTACTAAGGTCAGTATAATATTACAGTGATGTTTCCTTTCGTGAAGTATGGTGCGGTGCAGATACGGTCGACCTTCAACTACAAATCGTTTTTTGTGTTTTTTTCTTTTTTGTTTTCTCTAGTTGCCCCGACTAACACCATGCGCAACAGTCAAAGTAATTAAAATCTCACTTGGACACACTTTTTCGTTAATACATAAATTCCCCTCGTAGAGGGAAAGCTATGCTTATTATTTATTTTTTTTGCTTTTTTTAGTTAAATGCAACTGCAAGTCCAAGGCGGTGTGCTTGGCTTCCGTAAGAAAGGCATCTTTCATTATGCTAATATTACACCCAATGGATTATCTACATGGGGCTGACAACCAAAAGTCCAAAAAATACAGCCCACATTAGAACAATCCAATGTATGGTGTAAAGTGGATTCTCACCATCTGTGATCTTTCTGGCAATGAACTTCAAAGTTTCGTCGAGAAGTACCACTGGAATTGAGAACTTCATAACAGTGAGCCATTCTTCCCCAGTCAGGGGAGTCACTTGGAATACGGACTAAAAAATTATTACAAAAAAAAAAAAAAAAAAAAAAAAAACAAAAAAAAACAATATTAATTATAGTTTAATAACAGTAAATATATAAAATATTCTTATTTTAAAATTTAAAATATAAAATAATAGCTATAATCGTGAAGTCAAATAAATGTAAATAATTTTAATTGAATAATCTAAATATTACAAAACATTTAAAATTCATTAACATTATAAATATTTATAAATTATCATTGTATTGGTAAAAATTATTGATTCATTTCTTTTTTTGTATACATACCGAAAGAACATCAACGTGCAGAATGACAAAGTGGAGTGTGAAAGAAAGTGCCATTGAGGCAATAAGCCACAAGTTCGACCATGGTGGCATGCTGACCAAAGATTGATTTTCAGACAAGCTAAATATTAAAATAAAAAATTGTAGTGATTAAGTGATTGAATACAAATATATATAAATGTTTAAAATTAGGTAAAAATTGGGTTTCAAAATAAACCTGTTCATGGCGTTTAACATCTCAATAGTGACGAGAACAGAAAGAGCCATAGTCATAGGATGAGGATCATTGAAGACTTTGCAGTCCAGACCCTTGAATTCTTCACCACCACCGATGCATGCCAAGTGATGAGTCTGAAAAATTAAAAAAATAAAGTGTTTTTTTTTTTCTACAATTAATCGCAAAAGGCAAATTTTTTAAACATTCAACATGAAGGTTTCATGCACTTTTTAATTTAAGTTGACATCAATGCATACGGGATGAAAATAAAATTTTTTTATTTTTGTTATTTTACAATTTAATTCAATAAAAATTTTAAAATTAAAAAGTTTAAATTAAGACTTTCAAACATATTAAAATATCTAAAATGTTAATACTACCAGATGACATTTTTTAATATTAAAAAAATTAAAAAGTACCTTGAAATTATTTATTATTACAGGAAAGAAAGTATACTGTACCAGCTGGTAATAATTCATTTGAGGTCCGTTAGGGCTGTACAAGAACCACCAAGCAGCAGATCCTACAGTGGCAGCGCCGACATATCCACCAATAGCCAAGTAACGGAAGAAGAGCCAACCAGAAATAAGAGATTCATCTGCCTTACGGGGTGGCTAGAAAAAACAATTATAAACACAGTTAAAACAAATTTTATTTTCTTGAATGATAACTTTAAGTTTTTAACTCAAAGAATATTTTTTATACTTAGAAAAATATATTATAACAAATATTTATATTTATATTAATTATTGCAAGTTTTACCTTTTGCATAATGTCCAAGTCAGGTGGATTGAAACCAAGAGCAGTAGCTGGAAGACCGTCAGTGACAAGGTTGACCCACAAGAGTTGAACTGGGATCAATGCTTCAGGAAGACCAAGAGCAGCAGTCAAGAAAATACTATAAAATATATATAAAAATATGTACAAAATTTATTAAAAACAATTAATCATAATTAAAATTTTAAACTATTTTTTTTTTTTTTTTTTTACCTTACGACTTCACCAATATTGGAAGAGATAAGGTAACGAATGAATTGTTTCATGTTGTTGTAGATGGCACGGCCTTCTTCAACAGCAGCTACGATTGATGAGAAGTTGTCATCAGCCAACACCATTTCAGCTGCAGATTTTGCTACAGCGGTACCAGATCCCATAGCAATACCAATTTCAGCTTTCTTCAAAGCTGGAGCATCATTTACACCATCACCAGTCTATAAAATAGCACATTAATAATTATATTTCTAAATTTAAAATACCTGTATAGACATATAAATTTCAAAATATAAAATACATCTAACCAAATTTTTACAAATATATTTTAACTTACCATGGCAGAGATTTCATTCATGCTTTGAAGGTACTCAACAATTTTAGATTTGTGAGCGGGTTCTACACGAGAGAATAACCTAGATCTAGCGCAAGCAGCTCTTTGTTCGGAAATGGACAAGTCATCGAACTCTCGACCAGAATACGATTTTCCAGTAGTATCTTCGTCTTCTCCGAACACACCAATTCGCCTGCAGATAGCCTCAGCAGTAGCTTTATTATCACCAGTGATGACAATGACTCGGATACCAGCAGCGCGACACCTGACGATTGAATCAAAGACCTCTTTTCGAGGAGGGTCCAACATACCAACAACACCAACAAAGGTAAGATCTTTTTCATAGGTATAGAATTTGGTGGAGTCACCAAGGTCCATGTCATCGGGTTTCATTGGGTGGTCAGCAGTAGCAAGAGCCAAGCAACGCAAAGTGTCACGGCCAGTACCATATTGGCGAGTCAGGTCAAGAATGCGATTCTTCAAAGTTGAAGTCAGAGGGAATTTCTGAGAGCCGATACGGGCGTGTGTGCATCTGGAAAATTAAAAAAATTTATCATAAATTTTTCATTTAAAATAAAATGATTAAAGTTCAATTAAAGCTCTTTTTTCAACTAACCTGTCGAGGACACCCTCAGGTGCACCCTTGACAAAGAGTTTCGGTCCAGTTCCTAGTTTGGTGGGTTTCAGTGGTACACAATATGAGGACATGGATTTACGATCACGGGAGAATTCAAGAGTGAATTCTTTCTTCCATTTGGTCTCAATGTCTTGTCTGACGACAATAGCAGTGCCACGTCGATCAAGTCCAGTTTTGTTTACGCCGTATGGGTTAATTTTCTCGGCAAGAACAATAAGAGCGGTTTCAGTAGCCTCACCAACTTTCTCAAAGGCTTGTTTGAATTCGTTAAAGTCAATTGCTGAGTCATTGCACATAATGCAGATGGTTCCAAGTTCGTGAAGAGTTTCATATTCAAAGCCCTTAACTTTCTGGCCCTTCAGATATACGTCACCAATGGGTTCATAGGTGGAACCAGTGATTTCAAATTCGTGGAAAGAGCTGTCATTGCCCTCGATCTTCTCAAAGACAAACATGCTGCAAAAAGACAAAAATGTAAATGATATAATTTAATAAATGAATGCATTAAGAATCCTTTATTTTAATTTCCATTTTTTAAAATTTTTTTTATCTTTAGATAATAAATTTTTAAATTTTAAATTAATATGTCAATGATAAAAAAGTAAGCAGCTGAATAAACAATTGTCTAATTAATCGCTGGTGAAAAATATTAAACAAAATCAAAAATTATAAAATCTTACCGGCTGACAGACATCTGATTGGTAGTCAAAGTACCAGTCTTATCAGAGCAAATGACGGAGGTGCAACCAAGAGTCTCGACAGAGGGCAGCGACCTGACGATAGCGTTCTTCTTAGCCATACGTCTCGTACCGAGAGCAAGGCAAGTGGTGATGACGGCGGGTAAACCTTCGGGAATAGCGGCGACGGCCAGAGCGACGGCAATCTTGAAGTAGTAGATGGCACCCTTGATCCAGGAGCCACCGTGAGCAGGATCGTTGAAATGGCCGATGTTGATGGCCCAGACGGCAACGCAGATAACGGAAATGACTTTGGATAGCTGTTCACCGAACTCGTCAAGTTTCTGTTGCAGGGGTGTTTTAATCTCTTCGGTCTCGGACATCTCGGTACGAATCTTACCGATGGCGGTGTTAAGACCGGTACCAATTACGACACCGCGTGCTTTACCTGCTGCTACATTTGTACCAGAGAACAAAATGTTCTTTTTGTCCTATAAGTAAAAATATTAGTAATTTATTAGAAAAGCGATATTAAATTAAAAATTATAGGTACTACATTTATGTATATGTATGTATATGTATGTATATATATATATTTCCATTAAATAAATGAAAAACTAACCTGATTGACAGCTCGGGGATCGGGTACAGGATCCGTGTGCTTGATGACCGAGACGGATTCTCCAGTCAAAATAGACTGATCAATCCTGAGGGTAGTCGAGAAGATTTTTGTAAGACGGATATCGGCGGGAATCTTGTCACCGACGGAGACCTCGACCACATCGCCGGGTACGATCTCTTTGGCGCGGATTCTCTGTACACCGGATTTGTCGCCTCGGACGACTTTACCCATCTCCGGCTCGTATTCTTTAAGCGCCTCGATGGCCGATTCGGCGTTACGTTCTTGCCACACACCGACCACGGCGTTAGCGATGAGAATAAGTAAAATGACGAAGGGCTCGACGAATGCCGTGAACGCATCTTCGTGTTCCTCAAATAAAGCTAGTACCTATGGAGTTAAATGACATAATGAGGACAGTGTTGACAATTATATTCATTGAAAAAAGAAATTTTCATTAAATTATACATATAATCTATTGATTTTTTTTTTTTTTTTTTTTTAAAGATGCATGCACTTATAAAAAAAAATATTTAAATGGAATTACGAGTAAATTAATGCTTAATTTTTACGTATTGTTAAAAAATTTACTATGTACATATAGTATTAATATATGGTTGCCAACTGTTAGTTTCAACACTAATATTACAGTAATTGTCGTCAACTTTAGCGATAAATATAATAAACGTTTAACTTTTATCAAAATCATTAAAAACACTTATATGCATGAAAACTTAAAACGCTTTTTTTTCTCAAGGCAAATATGTACATGTATAAAATAATTTCTTTTTTTGTACTGTTAAATTAACAACCTAGATAAATGTATGATTAATAGATACTTACAAAAGAAATAATAGCGGCTAGTAAAAGAATCTTAACTAAGAGGTCATCGAATTGTTCCAGTACAAGTTGCCAGATGGATTTTCCTGAAAAAATAAAAAAATAGAAAAAAAATTGCAATTGATATTTCGTTCATCAAAATTTCGTTTGAATTTAAAATAATGTACGTGTAACAATGTTCCTAAGAGCGTATTTTTTTTCAATTGCGCGAAAGTACTATTTTTATTTTTCATTGTTATAACTCTTAATATAGATATACAGGCGGTAAACTGTTAGCGTTGAGGTGTATTTTTTCTGCTCTTTTTCAGGTTAATTAAAAGAAAAGTGTCCGATTGTTCTTCGCGAATAAAATCGAGGCCAACATCTCCATTGTACGATCGTCAAACGAAATTCTCTTACTTTCTGAAAAATTTCTTACATTCATTTGTGAACATTTAAAAACAGCTAAAATTTCGTTTATCGACGTAATTTTTTTTTAATTTCAAAATAGCTTGAAAAAAATTTTAATTTTCATCCAAAAAAAATTAAATTTATAGTTATTTATATTAAAAATCACTTTGTCGATATTAAAATTTACATTACTATTTATAGATGATTAAAAAAAAAAAAAAAAAGATAATCAATCGAGTTAATGTCGATTACTTAAACTTTAACAACAATCACGGCACGAGGCATAATTGACGGTCGAGCTGTTCATGGCTTCCGCCAATCATCGCGGAAAATCATCAATCTTTGACGGCTTGCGGTCAATAAAAATTAAAATAAAAAAAAAAAAAAAAAAAAAAAGAAGAAAGGAAAAGAAAAAAAAAAACAAACAAACATCTGTGAGAAGAAAAAAAGGAGGTAAAGACAAAACGAGAGCGGGAGAAAGAAAGAGGGAACTATTTAATAGGAATTAAAACGCGTACTCGCTCGCTCGCGACATTTGGCATTGAATAAGGCCGCGTGACACAAGTCTTAATAAAGCCATCGTCATCTTAACTTTTTTCAATTTCCAGTCCTTCACGCTCTCTCGCTCTCGCTCTCTCTCTCTCTCTCTCTCTCTCTCACTCTCGCTCGCTCGCTCGCGTGTACGTTTAGACAGAAACGCGCCACGCACGTCTGCGTATACAAATGCAATCACTGCGTCACTGAAACGTGTATCTTTCGCGTGCGCACATTCGCGCTTGTATCTACATTTCTAACGCGTTTGGTAGATATATAGATAGGCAAAGCGAGGGGAGTGGGAGGTGGGGTAAGGAGGGGGGGGGGTGTTACAAGAGCGACGCTTTAATGAACTCTTAACCCTTACGACATTAATTTAGGGCAATCAGTCTGTAGATTTCATTTCTGGCGAAATGCATTTTCAGTCGGACGTATATACGTTTTCGAGTTTCGCAAGGTACGAGCTTATTAATTTCCTCGTGCGCGTATATGTTAAAGTATATATTTTAATTGACGAGTAAAAAGAAAATCGATTTAGATATTACATGTACGTATTTAACTTCAAGAACACGTTTTTGATTAAAGGCATTTTAAGGATACTTCAGGAATAAAAATTATGAATATGATGTTGCTTGCTTTTTGCAATTAAACTTTGCAATCTTGAAAATTTTAGAATTTAAAATAAAATATTTTATAATTGTTTAATTTCACGTTTAAGTTCACGTAAGTTGTTTTTAACTACTCTACTCGTTATTAAAACTTTGCACGAAAGTTTGTTAGTTAAACTGTTTGAACTTTACATCGCTTTCTATTACTGCGACTTTGGATAAAAATCTTAACGAAATTCTACAAAAATGTATCATCGCGATTAGCTACTTTTATCAAAGAAATTTTTATAACTATTGCACAATTTTTTAAAAGAAATGTAAAAGGAACGAGATAAAATGAACCTTTCAACCTTTTAGAATTAATGGACTTGCGAACAAAAGAAATCTTTAGGATTTCATAATGCAACGTTAATCAAATAGATTCGTACAAAAGAATCTTGACATTCTAAGATTATTCAAAGTTTTTTCAATTTTGAAAAATCCTGATAAATTAAAACCATCGGTCAAAATACAGCAACGTAAATCATAAATTTCTAATGAAAAGTACTTTGATGCAACAATACGTAACGCAATCGATATAATTTTTACGTTGATTAAAATGTTATTGTTTCGACAAAAAGAACAAATAAAAAAGTACACTACACCGAAAGCCTATTAAAAAACAAAAGTCGTTCCAACTTGTTACCCGCAAAAAAAAAAAACACTTGCCACATATATATGTTTATATATATGTACAAAAATAGATCGAAATCTAAAAATCGTTAATTCTCATAACTGCACGCGCATCTTTGCAAACGAAATAAAACATAACCTCGGAAATGCCGCCGAAAAGTTCCGAGGCGCGCCAAGGATTTACTTGGCCTAGTTAATATCGGGTGCACATCGACGCACACACATAATGGACTTTTACGCGCGTTCGCGTGCACCACGGCTTTTAAGAAAGACGGCAGAAAAGGTACGATGATAATCGATCGCGGTATTCCTCGAAATGAAATAATTGAGGCAGAGAGGGCCAAGGGTGAGAAGAAACGCGAAATGCCGATAGATAGAAGGAAAAGTGAACGACTTGCATCGATCGGCTAAAGAATGCCCAATGTTGTTTGTTTCATTGTTTGGAAAATATCTCGAACGCGTTGTTAGCTAATGAGCTTTTTTTAATTACTCGGTGATATTCTTCGAATTTAATTCGCGTATTTTCAATTTTTGTGAGACTGCGTGATTTTTCGGGTTCGCTTTTGGCAAGACGTCGATGAAGATGTTTGGTTTGCAAAAATTAATTCGAAAATCAAGACGTCTTTGAGTGGAAATACTTGAATTTAAAATATTTAAATTACAATGATTTAAATAAATACCGTCGGTTCGTATTAATTTTTATATTGTTTCTCGTTTCGTTCGAAAGCATTTTTATTCAATATATATATATTCTTCTTTGTATAATAAATTATTTTAAAAAACTTAAAATAACGTAGTACAAGCAGGACAACGCTAGCGTTATAAAACAATAAGAATCTCATATGAAATTTTTAATCTATGCATTATAATGAAAAATAGTTAAAAACCAAAATGTAACTTTATTTCAGAGCATCGGCTTTAAAAATTTGCTCATAGGTAACCTTGAACTTGTAGCGTAAAAAAGAAAAAAAAAACGAAGGGCGCTTTAAAAAGAAAAAAAAGAGAAAGAAAAAAATCCGTCTCTTCGAGCTCATAAAACAAGATTAAATAAAGTAGAACACAGAGAAGTATTAAATACTGAAGAGAAATGGAAATCTTGGTTGAGTTTACGTTGCGAACGTACGTTAAAATGTTAACGAGCGTCGGGACGACGCGAATAAATGAAGAAAAAAGAAAAAAATGTTACGTACAGAAGTGGATGCGGGGACCAAAAAAAAAAAAAAAAAAAGAAAAACAAAATAAGAAAAACGACAACGTATTATAGCAAATAAGTGAGCCGCGTAAAAACGATATCTTCTCGTTTTGAAAAAATATAGAACAACGAATTGCTCGTAAAATAAATTTTAAAGATCGCTCGAGGAAAAAAAAAATAGAGGCTGATTTGCAAAAATATATACGAGGCGACGCGAAGAAAAAGAAGAAATTTATCAATGTACGTCAGAACGGAAGAAAAAAAATGATGAAAATTTTACGAAGGAATATATGTAATTGCGTTGGTTCTTATGAAAAATACACGGCGCATTTTTACTTTATCTCGCGTTTTTTAAATATCAGACGGAATATTTAAAGTATGTCAAGTTAAATTATAAGCCAGGTATTTTTCTTTTAATCTGCTTCATGCAGGTCGAATTGAAAATAAAACGTTCAAAAGGAGAATTATAAGAAGAAATAAATAAAAGTAAAAAAAAATTTAAGACTAAAATATTACGTTTGAAAAGATGCAAACATTTTCTAATGATAAAAAAGTAAAGTATTTTATTTAGCAACGAATGATTTATATTCTTTCATTTTCCTGACGTTATTTATAAAACAATAAGTTTTGTATTTAAATTTAACCAAGTTACACTTATTAGTTATGACAAAGTGATGACATGCGTTTATCCACTGCGTAAAACGAAAGGCTGACTCGATTAAAATCTTCGAAGTAAATCAATAGAAAGCTCATTTAAATTTAAATTTATTTAAAAAGAAAAAAAAAATTCACTTAAAGTATATCGCGCGTCAATCAAATTCATTAGGACTGTTAAAACGTGTAATTATATTAATTTGATGATAATTTTAAGCAATGTATAAATTAAAAGGGTCTGCTCATTTTTTATTCATGGCTATATTTATACGAAAATTCCTGGGTTAAATGAGTAAAATGCGAAAAATAATAAATTATCATCGAGTAAGAAAAATCGATCTTTGATTTCGGGATTGAAATAAATAATGGCTAACGTTCGAACAAAGGATAAGAGGAAATATGAAAAATATAATTAACATACTGAAACGAAATTAAAATGCCTTTGCTCCAATTCGCGCTTCTCATTTGAATCTAAAATTAAACCGGCGGTAAAGAAAATTTGTTTTCAACTCCGTTCAACGATTTAATATATTGCTTTACCGTACCATTAACCGAAAGCATAATTGTGAACGCCACATTGCGCGTAACTTTTCATGCAATATTATCTCTCTACTTGAAAGTAAAACTGCACCGAGCAATATCGACACGTGTAACACTTATTAAAAAAGATTTAAAAAATGCAAAATAAAAAGAATAAAAAAATGATAGAGAGAGAGAGAGAGAGAGAGAAAAAAAGAGAAAAAAAAATATCAGACTTCAAGAGCGTCCCTCCACACTCCGAATGACAGCTTGCACACATACGCGCGTCAACGACGACTTCCAATCTCGTAAATGAGAATAAAATGGTAAAAAAGAAAAAAACAATAAGAGTAAAGATAGAGATGAAAGCTTCAAATAAAACGTCACAATCCGACGAAGCCTTATACAAAGATAAAGAGAGAAAGAAAAAAAAAAATAGTTGCAAATGCGAAATCGTGGGCATATAATAAATATATATATAAACACGCGCGCGCGGGTAAGCAAATCTCGCGACCATTACTATACTTCGTTATATTTTCCGTGCGTAAGGTTTCTTATTTTCTTTCTCTCTCTTTTTTTTTTATCGTTAATCTCCTATAACGCCGCAAGTAGCGAGACATCGATAACAACAATCGCGGTAGGTTCAGCTTTTCACGGCTTTGCTTTGAGTCTCTCTCTCTCTCTCTCTCTCTCTCTCTCTCTCTCTCTCTCTCTCTCTCTCTCTCTCACTCCGAGTAAATAGCCCCGATACGCATAATGTATAGCTGGTAAACTAAATATGTTTTATAAAGTAGCTCGTAAAGTGCGCTTGTACAAAGTTAAAGGTATCGGAAATATTTTTTTTTTTTTTTACATAGAGAAAATGTTTGAAAATTGTGTGTGTGTGTGTGTGTGTGCGCACGCGCGTGTGAGGAAGAATCAAGGTGAAATTCGATTTATTTAAGCTAAAAGGGGTTGAAAGTACTGGAATTTTAAGCAATGTTGACCGTTTCTTGAACTATATTTTATCGTCTTATAATATAGAAAAATAAAAAAGCATCTCAAGTTTTTTTTTTTTTTTTTATAATAATAAACAATTATCCAGCTTCAATTTTAATCACGATATCTTTTTAAACGATTCCGTAATTTAGTCAATTACACATTTGTAATTGTAAAAAACAAAAAAACAAAAAAAAAAGCAAAAAAAGAAGGCATTGTAAATATTTATCGTAGAATATCAACAAAGCGTAAAAGCAAACGGACCAATGAACCGTAACAATATTTAACATATATACGAGGATATATCAAGCTGCGACGTCAAGCCCTTCTCCGTCGTCATACTGCGTCAAATCTTTCCGCAATATCTCGTTTAATTTCTCGCCCCTTGTATAAGAGCGCAAGGATTACGCTCCTTTCTCTCTCTACCCTCACTTCATTTTTTTTTTTCACGTCTCCCACCCTTATTTCTTCTCCCTTCGCTCATCGATCTGACATGCGCGTCGTGGCTAATCGCATTACTTAAATGTACAACCGACGTAGATTTAGATTCTTTATGTGTATACGTATATATATATATATGTATGTGTGTGTATAAATATAAGTTTGTGACTGTGTTTAGATGTAGTACTACTCACCCTCCTCGGCTGGCAGTTCTGTAACAGAAAAAGAAAAGATATTTCGTTAGTTGCGTCGATTGATGATTGTGGTAGGTACATTGTTGTGGGATTAGAAAATGAAATGATTGGATGATTGTAATTTTCATTCATCTATCATCATTATATTTCGTACAAATATAATTATTTAAGAATAACATCAAGAATAAAGTAACTTTAATTCTTGAAATCATTTATCATTGAAATACATTGTAACATAATTTTATATACTGGCACTTAATTATCATCAAGATTTAGTCAATGTACTTTAATTTTTTTTAACTTATTTAAAATAATAACTCGATTGAATTTTAATATAATAATATATATATGGTTAACATACATATTTGCTGTTTAAGAGAAGCATTAATTAAAATATCTTTGACCATATGATTCAATGGGGTTTTTAATTAAAATTAAAGTAAACAATAACCTTCGTTAACTAATAATAATAATTGTAGTTACTTCATGATCGTAAGTGTATATCGTTATCCTCACTACCTAATAATTCTCCATCATATACGAGTTATTTTCGACAGTTAAAAATAAACATTCGGCATGCCAGCGCTAGAAATAAATCACCTCGTTGTCGTAAATTTCGTATCCTAAGCGTTAAAAGCTCGTATCTTTGTTTATTCTTGCACTTGCGCTGTGTTACGCACATCGTAAACTCATGCGTGCGCGCATAAGCGATAATTTACTATTCGTAAAAGACGATAACGGCACATTAGTTGGAAAACAATAGGTAACGAAGAGGAGAATATACGAGAGACATGTAGAGAAGCAACGGCGCGCGTATAAGCAAATATATCAGCGAGTCTCGGAGCTCTAATCGCGCCTCGCGCGCACACATCCTCTTCTCTTCTCCGCGCGCTGCGTATATCCTGGTGGATATACTGTTAGTATTCTCATTCGCTGCAATCGTACTTCGAAGAAGATCGACTATATACCGGACGAAAATAAACCAGGTTTTAGAGCCCTCCTCCTCTCAAGTGAAAGCTTACGTAGCTCAACGGGTTCAACTGCCCGAGGCTACTTCCTCTAAACACTCGGAGAAGGAAGATTTCGTCTCTCTATCTCTATCTCTATCCCTGTGTGCATGCGTTGTGATTGCGCGCGAAAACGATGTATATTAGTTCGAGTTTGTTGCGAAGGTTAGACGCCGAGGAAATGGATTTTATTTTAAATTATAGAGTTTATTGAAAGTTAAAGTATTAATAAATTAGCAGTTTGATAACTTTCGCAAGCTTAAACATTTTGATTAAAATTTTAAGGGTTTGCCGAATCAAATATACTGCTTTATCGTGATAATTCAACGATTTTTCGACAGCCATACCGGATGTTTTATTGCGCGAAAGATTTCGAAAACAATTACAAGTGCCTTTTATTTTCCCGATATCAACTCGTGAATTTTCACGCTCCACATGTTGTAGCGTGCATTGCTGTATTTTTATTTTATTTATTTATTTATTTATTTTTTTTTTTTTTTTCTTCAATTGTTAAACGAGCCGATAATAAAGTGGGAATATTTTTATTGAAATTATTTTCTAATATGAACATTTGTTTTGTTTTTCGTTTATATTTTAATAATAACATTTATTATTGTTATAAGTACTTGTAATAATTGAAAAATATTTTCATGAAAATTATCAAGAAATACATTAAGTATTCTACAAAAATTTAAATTTATTTAATAAAATAACTATATATTTCCTTACATATTGAAAAAGAAAAAAAAAAAAAAAAAAAAATTACTTAGATGATCTTAACCATTTAAATAAATGAAGGTTAAGCTATTGGATTATGAAAGTTTTGAATAGAAGTTACTTCACCGAGCTATTTAAAGAAAGTGTTCTAAAAAAAATTTGTCTAACTGCGTCTTGAGTTAAGTGATGAAACGTACAATATTTCAATCGGTTTACGCTTCAATTACGACGTTAAATTATTTTAAACGAACAAACTTTAAGCGAAAAACTTTACAACTACTTTGTTAACTTTCTTATTATAAATAACATTAACAACAACAAAAATAGAATGATTGATTGTGAAAAAAAAAAAAAAAAAAAAAAAGAAAAAAAAAAAAAAATTGCAAAACAACCAGCAAGTAATCTTTTTCGTCGGTGTGTAATATAATCTTTTGGAAATATATAAAATGTAGAAATTATGTAATTCGTAATCGCGATATGTCTAAATTTCGATGCGTCGGTAGGGGAACTTGTTCTAGAGCGTGTCTAATATATGAATCCAAATCTTTTTCCGTGTCCATCTATTTACGTACTTCTACATCTATACGCACTGACGAAACTTGCGTATAGTCGGACACTTAAGTATATATTAACTATAAAAACTTGCTTAAAAGCATTTTGAACTATTTTAAAAACTTTTAACCGGATTAAAACATACATATATACATAATAAGTATTGCGAGTATAATGCAGTTAAAAAGTCAAGCATTAACGATACTTATTTTTATTTTTTATTAATTAAATGAATTTTACAATTATATTACTTTATTTATTTGTAAAAAATGGTATATAAATATGAATAAATGGTGAATTATAAATATATTATATCTATATTTAGAAAAAAATGCAAAAAATTCCAAGAAAATTTAATTAAATGACATAAAATTTTATAATCTTGTTAAAGATGTGTCAAAACTACATGGGAATTTTTTAGTTATAATCTATTTTTTTTCTTTTTTGTCGATAAAAAAAAAAAAAAAACAATGTTTATATCAAACGAATTTTTGCATATAATTTTTTTTTGCAACAAAAACAAAACTATGTATAAGAAATCTTAAATTTTTTTCTGACGCGCATTCGGATAATATTAAATTTTTATAGATACCCGCATCGTTGAAAAGAAAATAAAAAAGGAGAAGAGAATGATTCATTTTGAAATTTAATTAAAATCGTCTTTAACTTTAATGCAATTAAGTAATAATTATCACGTATTCCAGAATTCTAATCCAATCATAAGCAACGAATTCGCATTTCGAGGGAAAAGAAATCAACGCAACGTGTCAGTTTTATCGCCCGTCGCGTCTCTACTTTAATTCTCTTTCGGCCTCTTTTTTCCACCACCGCCGGCGCTGACATTGCCGTCGAAAACAATCAGCTGATCGTGGAATATATATATACGTGGTTCTTAGCAGGATATATGTCACGTCGCCGACATTCTTTCATTGCGTCGCGCTTTTCTCACCTTTCCGTCCCTCCTTTTTTTTTTTTTTTTTTTTTTTTTTTTTTTTTTTTTTCATCGCGTTGCTAATTTCATAAACGCGTTGCGCATACGATACGTATACGTTTGTGTTTGTAAACGACTGTTGCGGTAGTTACACAACGGCAGTGCTTACAAACAATGTCTGCTTAACGTCTATACACGTCGAAACGAAGATTATTCGAAATTTTACGTATACACGCCAGTATTATTATCGCTATTATCGATATCGGCGAGATATTATATTTTATATACGTGACTGTTTTATTATTTATTTATTTTTTTTTTTTTCCTTTTCTTTTTTTGCATGCGATTACTCTTTTTCATGAATAGTAATCAACGAAGTAATGAACGTTTCTCAAAACGCCAAAGTCTACGAGTTTCCGAGAACAAATTTTGCTTAACGACGCGAGTTGTTAAAACAAACTATTGAATTTATCTTCTTTATGCAGTATCGATCGAAATCAAGATACAAACGTTTTTAAAGTTGGCGTAAAAAGAAAAGAGAAAAAAAAAAAATGTTTAAACGATGCTTTATACGTTAATTGAGTTTAAAAGTTTGAGAAATCTTTTTTCCATATAAATTTGTAAAACTTTTTCTGTGCATACTTTTGAAAGTAAAGATGAGCAATAAAATGTAAATAATGCTCTTTGCAATAAAAATTAAAATGAAAATTTTCAGAAAAGTATATCGAAAAAGAAAAAGAAAAAAAATAAGAAGCATAAAGTATACAAAATACGACGTAGAACAAACTCTCGCGCAATACGCATAAATAAAAGAATCTTCGATTTACTATTTCCAAGCGCAAACAAAAGCAACTACGACGATCGTTACCGTACAGTGCACGAGTGTATAAGCTTGGAATGCTTGGCAAAGGTTCGACATCGCTCTCCCGGACAGTATGCGAGCCATCAAGGAAAGAACTATGCCAGCGATCAGAAAGTAACCTTTCTCTCTCTCTCTCTCTCTCTCTCTCTCTCTCTCTCTCTCTCTCTCTCGCTCGTTTTTTCGTGCGTTTTTGTCGCGTGCTTAAAATTTTTGCACACCTGCTGGTATATGCATACAGACACATACCGAAAACACAAGAGAGAAAGGAATAGATAAGCCAGCTTGTTAGATTTCGAATCGAGTGGGCGAGTCTGCAAATGCGAAAGATCGCGGTATGTGTGCACAGTTAAACATTCTCGAGACATTGATATAGACGCGATGATTGCGCGTACATAAAACGCGCGAATTGGCTCCGTAATGATAAATAAAATTGGACGCTCCTGAAAATTTGCCAATCTATATATACACACACACACACACGCATACATGATTTGGTGGATTTCGTTATAAGCGACACTTCGGACATGCCAACTCTTGTACTTTGGCGTGTTTTATCGTTTATTATGTATATGTACGTATAATATTATGAGGCCCCGATATTCTTTTATTTATTTTGATAGGTTAACCAAAACTACAGTTGAATAATAATCGCATAATTTGTGCATAATACCTCGTGCTTTGCCAATTTACTCAAATCGTTTACTTTTTTTTTTCTTTCACCTTAATTGGCGCAGTGGTAGGATTCACGTTTGTGCTTTCTTTTAAATAGACTTTTGTCAACTTAATTCGGGAACTTAAGAAAGACGAAAATAAAAAAGTATTGCTTGTAAAATTTGTTTAGAATTCTATTGTTTTCGAGAGCTAAATTAAATAATCGTTTATCAAATAGTTTCGACTGACTATAGAATTTCTCTCTGTGTCATATAAATTATGAAAGAATAACAAGAATCCACAACGGATAAAGAAAATATTAAAAAAATAAAATTCAAAGTTCACAGTCACGTATATAATTTTAAAATATGGAGGCTAGATAAATGTTACGGCAATTAGAATAATAAACTTGTCATTCTGATTGTAATGTGACCTTGATACTAATATATGTATATCATAAAGTATTGCAGAATCATATGAAAATCAATCGAGGCAAAAAAAAAAAACGAGATGAAGAATTGCCGTATGAAAAAAAGAAAAAAAAAAAAAAAGAAAAAAAATAAATCGTAGGCTGAAGCAACGGAACACTTCATTACATTTACCAAGCATTCATTAATTCAACTATCTAATTAAGTGAACAGACTACAACTCGGTCAACCAAGTCTAATAAAGTAATTTTTCTAAAAGTCAATCGCTTTGAAACATTTGAAATAATTGAGAGAACGGATTCTTAACGAAAGAAAGGCAAAGTCAGCGAAAAATTCGTTAACGAATAAACGTAAAAATGTCCATCCTCCCTTGGCCGTTAAACTCGATTACTCGAGTGAAAGAGAGTGAGAAAGAGAGAGAGAGAGGGAGAAGGATATACATCTTGTAGGATGTAAGCAAAAAAGACGGATAAAAATTACGCAAAAGTAGAAAAAATAGGAAAGAGAGCTCGGTACAGATTATATATATATATATATATATGCACATAAGCGCTGTCGTGTCGTCGTCGATCGCGTTTATGAGGAGCGCGAACTGCGCGCCGCTATGCAACATCGATCCGCGCCACTGTAGAAGCACCGAGGAACAACGACGGTCATAGGCTCGTTGTATGAACGCGTAGCCCATGGCATAGAGAAAGAGAAAGAACACAGCCGCGTTTGTCGCTTCCTATAAGCAACCCCCGTATGAGTGTGTGTGTGTGTCTGTACGTTCGCGCATACGTGTATGCGCTGGGGAGCTAGTACGTCGTAGCTTTTTTATTCAGGTCCGTGCATACACACACACACACACACACGCGCGCGCGACGTGGCGCAGCAGCAGCAGCAACGGCAGAAGCATGTGCAGAGAGAGCAGCCACGCAACACCTGGAAAGCTCTTCTTGGTCTGCGCGCATGTACGAGTAGGGAAACTCGGTCTCTCCCACCTTTGATTCTCGTCGATGCCCGACGAAGGTGAAACTACGACCGGGTGCTACAAAGGCCTATGGTGTTTCAACACATCACGGACGATAGAGAGAGATAGAGAAAAGAAGTGAGTGAAAAGTGAAAGAGAGAGAGAGAGAGAGAGAGAGAGAGAGAGAGAGAGAGAGAGAGAGAGAGAGAGAGAGAATGCAAAAAATTGGGGAAAAGGTTAGCCATAAGAGAGAAAAAAAATAGAAAAAGGATTACGAGAGAAAGTGATAAAGGAAGAATTGAATTAAAGAGAAAAATAGAGGCGATGAAGTAATTGACGTTTTTTTTTTTTTTTTTTTTTTTAAGGGAGAAAATGTATACACGAAAGATATAAAACGGAAGGGTCACAGAGGAGAATGAAAGCGGGATGAAAAAAAAAAAAAAAAAAAAAAAAAAAAAAAAAAAAAAAAAAAAAAAAAGAAAAAGTAAATAAATAAAAAAAGGTGAGAGAAGCACGTAGGGAAAAGCGGCGCAAGGTTTGCGCTAGCAAAGCAGCGACACGGCACGAATTTTTTACGCGACGTTGAGTCTGCAAGCTGCAAGGACAATATCAGTGATGAAAGTCGATATCTAAGCGAAATAATCCTTCGATACTCGGGCTCTTGTGATGCGCGTACAAAAGAGCGGCAATCTTTTTTCGTTTGGCGAACGTCAATTAACAATGGGATTACGGTCGCGTTTAAAGTCTTGAATAAATCTTTTTGACTTTATTTATTTCATATGCTTATATTAGTATATACACATGTAGATGCAATTTTTTTTTTTTTTTTTTTTTTTTTTTTTTTTGTAAAAAAAAAAAAAAAAAAAAAAAATGTTGTAAATATCTATTTAAGAATAGTAGGAATATTTGGATCTTTCATTAAATATTTAAAATATAAATAAATATAAATGCGTCAATGCCAAATACGAGAAAAAAAGCAATTTTAAAATTTTAAAAACATACGGTATTAAAAACATTTTTTTTAATTTTTACAGATCACAATTTAATAATAGTTCGATTTAAAATTTTATCGATTTCTTTTTTACAACATTTTTTACGGTGTTCATCGGGTTTTAAAATAAAATTCTATTTTTAATTTATTGATATTGTTGCACTTCGATTTTTCAATGAAAAAACAAGGTAATTCATTTTAGTAAAATAATCGAATGTATTGTTGATTAACTTATTTACATTTTTAATTATATAAATAAATAACAAAAAAATATGAACCCATTATCTCCTTTCGACGTTAATTAATTATTTTACATTGTAATATCATTTTGATGCTTAAAACGTTAGAAATTATGTACGTTCAATTTAGATATATTTTACAAAATGTTTTTACAATGATAAAATAAATATTAAAACTTAATCGAATGAATTTTACATATAATAATCTGTAAAATAATCGATAAGATTGTCTCACAAGATTATTATTTCTTTCTCTTAAGCAGGAAAAATCTAACCCAATAATTTTTTTGCCTTTAACGAGTTTTATTGTTCGCTATCTCTAATTATTTTCTTTCGTGTAAACATTTTCAAGGTAAAGAATTTGTAATTTTCAAATTACGTAAAAATGCCAGCAAAATCACAGTATATCGAAATTGGTAAAAATACTTAGAAAAATTTTTCATCACTTTAAACGAACTAACGATACAGTCGTTAAACATCATACATATATTTGCAATGCTATTAAAAAGAATTGGTAATATCCTATTACTAGTTACCGGCTGGTTGACAGCTTGCATTTTTCAAAATACGTCGGTATAAATAAGTTTCTTTTTTTTTTTTTTTTTTTTTTTTAATATTTGTTTTTCAATTAGTTTCATGGCGACTCAATTTTACCTTATTATAGGTTACAAACGAGTCAACAAACACCTTTTTGTATACAAACGATTAAACTAAAGTTTTATTGAAAAAATTTACAAGCATCGAAACCATTAAAAAGGTTAATAATAAGTTTTCATTTTATTGTTGATAAAGTTAAAAATAAATAATATTTTATAAAAATCTAACTCACAATAAATAAAACTTAAATAAACTCTTTTACGATAATCAAATATCGATATTAGATTTATCGATTTGCGTTCGTTAATGAAATTAAAAAGAATTAAAAAAAATTAAGAAGTAAGTTAAGCTAAGAAAATGTTCTGCCTTTCCAACTAGCCGTTATTTACATTCACGAGCGCGCGAAACTAGAAACGGTGGCGACAAAAATTTGCATTGTAAATCAAATGTAATTTATTGCACGCGTGTCAAGATCCTCAAATCGTCCGTCAAAAGAGAGAAAAAAAAAAAAAACCAAGCTGCCAAAAGCTTAAACAACGCGAACGCTAGCTGGCGTTAAAAATAACGGTAAGCCAATTCTCGATCGTGCAACGTTTATTAAAATGTCGCTACGAAATAAAACGCAGATGAGAGGAAAAAAAAAAAAAAAAAAAAAAAGAAGAGGATAAAGAAAATAATAGCCGAAGTGAGTGAGTGAGCGAGCGAGAAGAATGAATGGTAAGGGAAATTAACGCGGGCTAATCAACGCGACAAAGCGAAGTTGGCGCGCGTCGCGTTGTAGCAAAGAGACGCGTGCAAATTATATACTTAGGCACACGCGCGCGATAGAGTTCGACAAAATTGCGCAATCGAAAGCGCAGTGACGTCCATTGACGATTAACGTCATCGGCGCTCTATGCGCTCATATGCGTGTACGAGGCCTAAAGATATCCAATGCCGACCGTTTGTTTTTTTTATTTTGTTTTTTTTTTTTTTTTTCTTTTTCTGCTCCCTCTATATTTCTATATTTCAGTTTCTGTCTTGCTTTTTTAAGAATCGCGAATGCAACGAGAGCGAACGTACAATAGCTATTGCCTTTTTCCTTTTTTTTTTTTTTTTTTTTACTCTCGCAATTGCCGCGGCTATTCCTTAAAGGCTTAACATTTTCTTTATAATTTTTTTTTTTTATCTCAATTACTTCATTACTTTTTCAGATGGCATTTTTTGCTCATTTTGAACTGTAAAATATTAATGATTTTTATCAATTTTATAACGAATTATAGACGATTTTGTCTTTGCATTAAATGACAATACTGTAAATTTTGCAGAGTAAAAAAAAGATTTTTTTGAATATTTATCTACTTATTTATTGCATGAATGCAAAATGCATGACTAAGAAAATTATTAGGTAAGTGCGTAAATCAACTTGAAGGAATTAATAAAAATTTATATGTTCACGTAATTTATGGAAGGATAATTTAGATGCTAGTTTTCATAAATTTACAAATTTTAATTCGAAGCATACCTAATATTTGTAAGACTAAGTATAATCGATTTCAAATTGTATATATCCAAAGACTCATTATTTGTTTTCAAAATAGAGAACATATTTTAAGACTATTGTTTTAACTCAAACAACATTAAAATTATTGAAATTGTTAAAATTTCATTTCTATTTGCTTTATCAAAAGGATACACAATTTATTAAGTTTATCAAAGAATCATTTCAGTTGCACTGATTTACTATTATTATTTAATAATTTATGACAGGAAAAACCCAAGAAACACTTAAAATAATACTGTAGAGATGTATAATTATTTGCACACTTTTTGAAAATAATATTCATTGTATCATTGTTATTTTAGATATAAATTTATAGGCTTGAATCTTAATTGTTGAATAAAATAAAAATTAAAAATAAAAAAAATATGCGTTTCAAGCGAAATAAATGTAATTAAAAGACAAGTTTATACATTTTTCAAAATAATAGTTTTGATTTATCAATTTGTTAACGTTTTAAAATTGAATTTTCTTTATTAAAAGTAATAAAAACTAAACTTATCTAACAATTATTCTAAATAATACAATTGAATTGAGTATATTATAACAAGGTAAACGCATTTTAAGTTACTTCCGATTTCTGGTCATAAATCTATATTGAGTACCTCGGCTTATAATCTTTAATAATTGCCATTTTTATAACAATATTTCCAATTCAAACAATCCTTTAATTACTTGAAAACAATAGTTTTATACAATGTTCCTTCAGTTATTCATCGCTCGCAAACCCGTCATGCAACATATGTAAAATAAAATTAAATTATGTTGCAATGTAAAATGCAAGAGTTATATTACGCAATACTTTGTCCATATAATTTTGATGTACTGTGCAAACCTTAAAATTAAAGAATAAAGTATATTAACCAATAAAAAAAAGCACCCTTAAAAAGCAAGTCATGATTCCACGCGTCCGAAACGGAAGAAGAACGCGGAGATATAGACGAGAGCGAACGAATGCGTAAATACAATCCGCGGAAGGAAGCGAATAAAGAGGGAGAGAAAGTTAAAGCTTCGAAGAAAGAGAAAGAGAGACAGAGGAACTCGACGTGGCCCAACCAGCAGACCATCGGCAACCGGCATCTTGCGGTGGTGGCGTCATCGTTCGAGGCCACATGCGCGCTGTTCGCACGCACAATAGTGAAGTAACACGTGTTCGCCGTTTTGAGGCGACGTTGAGCAGAAGAAAGAGAGAGAGAGAGAGAGAGAAGAGAGACGAGTCGTTCGGTCATTCGAGAGAGCATCGATGATTGGTACGCGCGCGAACGCGTCATCCTATATCTGATACGCGCGATGATTTTTATCATCTGGATTCGCGTAATTTGAGGAAATTGTTTGTACATTGTTTGTACTTGTAATCGACAATTCGAAAAATTCTGATTTATTTTTAAGCTCATAGATTATGGTATTTACAGTCGATCTAATGTAGTTCTTATAACCTTGAACTTCGATTTAATAAATAAGGCATAAAAATTTAACAAAAATATTATATAATTTTAATTTTCGAACAGAAAAAAAAAAAAAAATAAAAAAAGGAAAAGAGAATTTTCACATCTTGAAAGTGACTTGCATTGAAAATACAAAAATAAAAAAAAAGATTGCGCGACGATATCAGTACTCAACGTGGGCTTGTCGCATTGGTAAAAAATATAAAGAGCGGCACTTGAAACTATCGACGACCTTCGGCTCTTTAGAAATAAAGACACGGCTGTGTCGAACAAGAGTCGACGCTTAGCGAATTGCCCGCGAGCAATCGAGCAATAAGGGTCGCAACTAGTTGAAGATGGAAACGATAAGCGCTTCTCTTTATTGCTTTCGATCGAGAACTAGCTCGAATTAAACTTTTTCTCGAGTTTTTTAAGGCAATTACTTTGCATATATTGTTTAACAAATATTTTTTATCGACTTCGTATTTATAACTTTGAAAAAAGTTTTTTCTACAAGATATTTATGAAGCAATTACGATTTCTATATGAACTATTTAAACAATTTAATAAATTATCGTATATTTTTAATGTTATTCATAATCAAAATATTGATAAAAAAAAAAAAAAAAAAAAAAAAAAAAATAAGTAATTTTAAATTTAATCTTTTAGACCTTGAAGAATTTGCATGACCTATTTTTTGCATTATATTATTTGAGCTTGAAACAAAGTACGTTTAAAAACGTTTATTCAATGTGAAAAAAATCAATTCAATCAAAACATCGATGCGTGCGTAAAATAATATAGAATTCTGCTTACGGAATGTCATTAAAGTAAAAGAAAAAATTTTATTATTTCAAAATTTAAATTTAATTTAAAATATTGAAGAGTATTGAAAATTCTTGAAAAAAAAAAAATGATTTTTTTACGCGTTTTTTAAAATTATTTTAACTGTTTAAATTGATACAAATTAAAAAAGCTATTAATGTAACATAACGATAATAAATTAGTTATTGAAGTAAAATACGTTGGTTAAAAGAATTATCTGTCATTAACCATTCTTATAAAACATGATGACTATTAATACAACTGAAGGTACAAAAATAAAACTGACTTCAGAAAAAATATATCTTTTATTTGTAAACAAACTCTATTATCTTTTTATACCTTTTTTTGATACAGCCATTAAATTTTCGTTACAGGAGATAATAAATTATCATTGCTCAAATGCTCAAACGTAATTTTTTTATAAAAATACTTTAATGGAAATAGCAAATTTATAAAGATTTAAAAATAAATTTTATTTACATTATACATAAAAAAAAAAAAAAAAATTCTCTTATGTAATGAATTAACAATTCTTCACACATTACTTTACAATAAATTTAAATGACAGAAAAAAAATTTATAAAAATTAATTTCAAATAATGATTTTTGATCGAATTAAGATAATTTTTTATTTGAATAGATAATCATTTTAATAAATAGCAATATTTTCAGTTAAAATTATTCAATATAAAATATAAATTAATTTACGTTATTATTTTGAACATGAGATATAAAGTTTTTTTTTTTTTTTTTTTTTTTGTAATAATTAAAAGCTTATGAATTCAAGTTTATAGAAATCTATATTTCATACAGCAACCTCCACATCATAATGACGTACTACGTACTACCTCCACACCTTTAAAATGTGAATTCAGCCGCAACGAAGATTACTCACTTGAGACACGTAAGAAAAAGATTTACACTTTTGGAGTAACCTCGGCAAACGTCATACACGAGTGTGTAGCACACGTGGTTTTCAACGCGAATGGATTTCATTGCTCCATTCGATCGGCATCACAGTATCATCAAAATGAACGAATATAAAAAAAAGTACATGTATACAGTACATTTTTTTCATCTCTCCTTTCTTTTTTTCGCGCCTGTATTCTACTCGTAAAAATTTTTATCGTCTTAGATGTGTATATATGCATTTATATTTTCGGCAAAGCTTCAACAATATACATACTTTTAACTGTTATTCCACTGTTTTCTTTACATTTCTTCACTGCTAGATGTGAAAAAATAAAAAAAACATTCGCGAAAAGAGAAGAGTGGATTCAACAATGAAGCTCGTAAACACCTTCAAGTAGTTACGCAGAAGAAACTCGATAGTTTGCCTGGATGCCAAACGGCCTATACATATATATACAAGCTGCGCCACAATGCTTAACGACTTTGTCGACTAGTTACGAAGAAAATGACTGAAAGTTCAAATTATGGGAAGTTCTGATCGTTAAAATTATAGTTTTTTAATATTATAAGTAAGACTTTAATAGATTATGTAAAATACAAAATTTAAAAATAAATTTGTTTTTAAAAATTATTAAAAATTATCACATAGGAAACAGTTTTTTAAACTATTATTGCTTTATATATACTTGTTTCATTAATTTTAACTAATGGCTAGAATTTAAAAAAAAATGTTATTTAAAGATATATAAATATCCTCTGATTCTACAGTTCAATAGTGTGTTAGCGCAGGTTAACAAGTAATTTGTGTCATACTGATTACAACTTTAAAAATAAACTTCTCAATAAAAACAATTAGAATTTACATTTATAGTTTGTGGAAAAACCTAGTATCGAGCCAATAATTTTACTGACCAGTTTGTAATAACATCCTGTGTAATTTTGAATATTTTAAGAGTAATGTTGACTAAGCTATATAATCATTGAATTGTAGGTCAAAGATATCGAATGATTAAAAATAAATTTTTAAATTTAACAATATATGTACTTACCATTGAGACCATATTTCTCCTGGTTTCTCTTTACTTGGTCTGGGGAAAGACCTTTATCAGGATCAACATTGAAATAATTCTGGATTTCATCCACAGTTTTGCAATGAGCGTCCTCCATGTTTGCTTCTGCTCCAAAAATTGTTAATCACTATAAACGTTCATTCACCCAATTAGTTTCTGAAACAACAAATGAACAAAATTTTAGAATAATTAATTTTGTGTAAATAAAACTATATAAATTAATATTTTTAAATAAAATATATTATTTTAAGCTATTTTATTAATAAGCTATTAAATTTACACGTCTGCTTTTTTTTCCTCAGATATTGTATGTACAACACATGCAAACTGATGTATAAAATATATAGATATATCATTATCTAACCTGATCTGATATTACTCAAATTCAGATTATTGAATATTTATTCTTAAGAGCTGTAGTGATAAGGTTTATTGCACTTAATTAGAAAATTAATTACTTAAACAATATATCCATAATTTATTTATTATGAAATTGTACAAAATTTAGAATTTATTCTTATTACTGAAATTATTACATTTTTGAAAAATTAAAACAATTGAACTACAAAATCAATTCTTTATTAATATTACTCAGCACTTTAAAACAATAAAAGATACTTTTAAATATCATTTGCTTCAAATAAGTTTTACTGATAAGTTTTAATGAAATTTACCCACACGATTCAAAAAGCGTTCGAACAAGAAAAATAATGGAAATGAATTAAAATTAGAAAACGTTCATCGTTGTTTAGTCAAAAGCCCATTCACAAAAAATCCATTCCACATCTCAACTTTCCAGATGACCTACTGTGCGCGTCATATGCACTGGTGATTAAAATTCCGGATATCCACCCTTCCAAGAATATATACAGCAAAATACGAAAGAGAAACCCGCGACACTCGTCGCCATATCGAAATATTTTCATTCCGAAAAAAATTTTAGGCAAAACTGATTTTGTTCCAAAAATGATGAAAAAGAATTAAACAAATATAAATGTACCAAGATGCATAGACTCACCGTTAAGCAAAATTCAATGAGGAAATGAATAACGAAGAGAAAGAAAGAGAGAGAGAGGGTCGATGAACGAAGAAGAAAAACGAAGCTTAACAACGTGGCCCGTATCGAGTGCACGCGTGTGAACTCTCCTCGTCGACAAAGTTGCTGATGTTCCTCTTTTCTCACTTGCAGACCAGGAAAAAAAAAAAAGCGAGAGAGAAAGAAGAGGAAGCGGAGCTATCTCTGGGCTTCTTTTTTTCTTCACGTTATTGGTACTGCTGTTTCTAATGCATTCTTAGAGGTTATGAACACATCAACGACAAAGAACAATAGAACGCGCAAATTTTGCACTGTCTAACGTCGCGGACTTTTATGAATACGGATAACCGTATCATACGCACGTAAATATATGTATAAGTGTATGTGTTCCTAGGTATACGTATATATATATGTATATGTATGTTCACTTACACTGAGCGCTATACTTGCGCGATAGAGAAAGAGAGAGAGAGAGATAGAGAACGAGTGTTTCTTTTTACGGGCGTCGTCGGAAAGAGCTCCCAGGAAACATCACGCGATCGTCTTCGTCTACGCAATTTTCATCCGAGGCTAAGCGTCATGCCGTATATTTGTAGCGGTCCGGGCGACGCACTTGCTCAAACAAACACTCGCGCGTTGAGGCAACAAGAGCGATAAATAGCCAGACAACAAACGGGGACGTCGACACACGCTCTAACCAAACCCCGACTTCTTCGTAAACTGACGGCTTATGCGAAGTGCTGACTGCAGCTTGCAGCCGATACACGCGCTTGCCACGGGATAATTTCACGCAGAGAAAGAGAGAGAGACGGAAATACTAAACGGAGCAAAAGGGGTGAATCATCGGCCAAGCGTTTCAGTGTTACAAGCGCCCTCCCTCGAAGTTCTTTCGAACTCTATCGCATTTTTCAATTTGACCCCTTTTTCTTTAAACTATCCAAATTATATCCAAATATTTATACGACTTGTCGATTATTTGAACAGTCTTTTAAATAACTTATCGTCGGTTAAAAATTTCACCTTAAAATGTTAATTACAAAACTTTTTCGAAATGACAATTAATTATTTGAATTTGGCGCCAAAGGCGGGGGGAAGCAAGAACTCACGGAAGCATGTGGAGCGATGTGATTGGCCCGAGGGATGACTGCTACTGCAGCGTTCCGCCGCTTAGGTATAGTCGTTAACTGTCGACTCTCGTTCTCTCTTTTACTCTTGCTCCGTCGCACTCACGCGCCATGACGCACTGCCGTTTTATTTTAAGGCTTCTGCTAGGCTATTTCCTTGGCGCGTATTTTAAGACGCTTTTGAAAAGGACAAGCAGCGCATTGTCGACTTACGTAACTGCCGACGTGCTGCCGCCGCCGTAGCGGCCCGGGAGATCGGACCAAGGAGCAAAGATGCATCCTAAAGTTTGGCTCTCTCCAACATCTTTAGCTTTAGCTGTTGCATTTTTTTGTCGTTGTCTCAGTTTTCCTGGGCTTTGTAATACTAGTCTTTTATTTGGAGAGAATTTGTGCATCGCGAGCTCGCTGTATTTTATTATCGATTAATATGGAAAAGTCGCGCTCCCGTACGCGTTAAATTTTGGCGGATATAACGGCTTAGCTTGGCTAGCTCGCCTATTCTTACGATTGTATCGTGAATTTGTTGATAAGCTGAGGCAATTATTTTTTTTTTTTTTTTTTATTAATTTAAATAGAACAGGGAATTTTATTTTAAAACAGCAAAGAATGAATTTAAATTTGATCGAAAAAAATATTTGAATAATTTTAAAAATAATTTGAATGAATATTTCAAAAGATTTTATTGTCCTATAAATGGAATTTATAAATAACTATTTAAGATTTTGCAACGATATACTAGTTAAATACAATATATATATATATATATATATATATATATATATATATATATACTGCTAAAAACTCTAAATGTAACAAAAAAGCTTTGATTATTTTCAAAGATAAAAAGTTTACAAGCTCGTCTAATAATATGCTTGAATAAAATTAGCAATATTTCTTCATAGATTTGTTTTTTTTTTTAATTTAATTTTGTTTTGTTTTACGTATATTATTATTAACAAGTTTCGTTTAATATTGTTTAAAGAAATAAAAAATTAAACTCGTTACATTTTTAGAAACTAATTAAAAAATAATTAAATATTTTATAATTTTTTTTTTGAGCGTTTAGAGATAAAGTGGCTTCTTTTTTTTTAAATCATTCGATACAGTAAAATAATTTATTTATTAAATACCGCGAATAACTCCGTAATTAACCAACATCATAAGGACAAAAATTAATTTAGTTTTTGAAAACACGAAAAAAATATATAATTTTATTTTCACAAAATTGATTAAATTAGAAAATGGAAAATATGTGTTTTACGTAACAGGCAAAAGTTAGTAGGAAGACGCTGGACTTTATGTAACTACTTCGAAAGTTGAAGGTTCCAATTTTATAATTCAAATATCTACAAGTTTTATTTTTTTTAATTTCTTTGGAATAAATGTCAATTTTCAATGATTGGTCTTTGATCGTTATAGATACATTATTAAATAAATTATTTTTTATTTTTTTTTATTTTTAATGTAGATTTTCAAGGTTTTCCAAATTTATTTTAATATCACACATTTTCCTGACCTTATTTTTAGGGAAAACTTAGGTATATAAAATGTAGTTTGGCAAATCTTGATTGTTTCAGCTGGGTGGACACATACATTTTGCAGATACTTTAGTATATTATAAAAGAAAATGTTTGCATTTTTCCGTTTACATTTAATTTTAAATTTATATTTTTAATTTTTATAATTTATAAATTTAAGTACAACAATTTTGGAATTTATATTATTTTATGTATATGCATAATTTACAATTGCATAATTTAGTTGTGAGAGTAAAATTTGTACATTTGCTAATATAATAATTTTTATTATATAGTTAATATAATTTAATAAAAAATATTTGATTAAATTTTAATATTGTTAATAATTGTAACAAATTAAATGATAATTTACGAAAAATATTTATGTTATAAATTATAATATAAGACCTAAACTAATTGCATGTGGAATATTAAATGTGATTTATTTATTATATTTTAGATACAAAATTTATTATAAAAATTTATTTATTTTTATTTCATCAAATATTTAAAATCAAATAAAAGAATCTGACAAGTATTTTATTGTGGATTATTGGGACATATTTCTATTTAATTATAATGATAATCATTATTTGCTAAATGTTATAGCTTAAGACTTAAAGCTCAAATAATGATAATAATTAATAATTGTTTTTTAACGTTAAAAAAAATTTATCAAAATACATTTAGATACAAGACTAAAAAGTTAAAGCGTTTTATCGCGCTATTAATTTTTGCGTCATGCCTATTTGCATCCCTATAAATATTTACACATCAAAAGTAAGCATACCAATCGATAATCGTGATCGTTACAATTCGCCCTTAAAGCACTTTGACGCATTTTCCTCTAAAAGTGCATCGTTACCGATTCGACAAGGTCACGAGAGGGTCACTCACCGTTATATATCTCACTTACCCCAATAAGGTCTTAATTTTTTCCGAAATATCCAGCACCGTTAAGGAATGATGCGTACGTAACACCGTAAGGCACGATTTCGAGGTCATACATACCATTGACATACACACATACACACACACTCACACAGAGAAAGAGAATAAATCTCAAGAGTGCACCCAGTGGTCGCGTTAACATTGAGCTAAAGCTTTCTCGTTGGCAAAGAGTACAGCACTTACATAACGGCGTCCGACGAAAGTCAGCCCCGTTGCTTCTTTGCCCTCGGTCTCTTTCTCGTTCTGTTTACCCTTGCGCTGACGTTGTTCGGAGGAAAAGAAAAAAAAAAAAAAAGAATAGAAGAGAAAACGGTCCGGATGTCGATGAGAAGAAGAAATTGATTCGATGATCAATCAGCGGTTGAAGTACTCGTCACTTGGGCGTCCTCGGGCTCGACGAGGCTCCTCGCCCCGAACGCATCGGCGTTCGCACAACGATCTCGCGGTCTCTCCTCTCTTGTAACCGCTCAACGTTGGATTCCTCGTAGAGCTCCCGCGATCGTTAAACGAGAGAGAAAGAAAGAGAGATAAATCGCGCGGTGATCGTACGAGCGTTTATGTGTGTGGAAAAAAGAGGCCGCGCACAGTGGGGCTGCCGACACCTGCGTACCGCGGCTCCGATCTCGACGGACTGATTGGGGAAAGAGTCGACTGGGGGGGCCCTCGACTCTTTCTCTATCTTGATGTTCTCGACGTGCACCAGCTGTTTGGTACTTTAGCCCTCCTTGCTCTCTCTCTCTCTCTCTTTCTCTCTCGCACTCGTTCAATCTAGCTATCTGCTTCTTATTCTTTCTCTTTCTCTCGCTGCGTATTGCTCGCCGCGGCCCGGGAGAAGTGAAGACTACTAGGGACGGCCAAATCGCGCGTGCCCGAGCGGACGCTTTTAGCACGTCTCGACTTTAGACGACTTCCTAATTATTTTGGCAGGCCGCACAAGCCTCGGCTTTTGCGTTTGCTTGCTCTTACTCTCTCTCTCTCTCTCTCTCTCTCTTTGCCTCTATCTTTCTCGCAAGCTTCAACGTAAAATTTCAAGCTCGTCTGTTGCTCCACATATCCATCTCTCTTTCTCTTCTATAATCGACGCTCGTTTTCTGTTTTTTTTTTTCTTTTTCGTTTACTTTCGGCACACCCTCTATTTCGTTCTTTGTTGTTTTTTTTTTTCTTTTCCACTTCGTCATCTGGGTGCACTCTCGCTTTCTTTAAAGCTAGACTGCACTTGTTGCGTTCTTTCAACAAGTTAACCTTTGCTTTCGTTGTTTTGGCTGAGACCTTTCGAGCCAACTCTTTTCGCACCCTCGACAACTTGATTTCTTTGTAGGCGATCAACTTTGCGCTTTTCGATCTTTAGAATTTGTACAGATTTTTGGTTAAAATTACTTATTTCTACGTGGAAAATTATCACGGGAAAAGGAAAATTATGCAAACTTCTAGTTATTTATGTTAGTTTAATATAATTATTGTTGAATTTAAATATTTTTAATTAAAACTAATAGAAGTTATTCCAACTTTAAGTTATTATACAAGAAAAATAAATTTTCTTTTTACAAGAATAGTAAAAGATTTAATTATTCAGCGCTAATTTAAATTATTTTAAAAAAATTAATTTTTCTTTGATATAATTTTTGATTGCGAAATATTTATTAACAACAGTAATAGTTTATTTCTAAATATTACCCGTATTGAAAAAAAAAAAAATAAATAAATAATAATAATAATAACCAAAGAAACAAAATTAATTTTATGTAGCTTAACCCCTTAACGCACAGTTTTTTTGAAAGCCTGTTTAGCGCGCTCGAATTAACTCGAGCGTACAAGTTAACTGGGGTTAATCAAGCAACAATTTTTATCGATGTTTTTTCAGACAACTATTATGTTTAATCACTTGCCAGAACGCATAACCTCTTTTTGATACTGCGATTCAATTTGAGGGTTCATTCATCACAATGACTTATAACTCGCAGTGGCCTAAAAATTGATTTTATATCCATATATTTGACCGTTATAATAATAGATACTAAAAGAAATTTATTCCCTTTTTTTATTCGAATTTATAAAATTAATAATCTTAATGCAATTAAATTAATAATTTATTATTTTATTTTACTGTTAAATTAAAAATATTTAATGAAAAGGCAAGTTAACGTTTATAAAATAAATTGTAAATTATTGACATCGTAAAATAACGATTAAAGAAAATTTTACTTTGTGTAAACTTTCGTGCACAAATTTTCTACGGCGACCTTGACTTGGCTATAAAATATAGTTTGCTAAAGTATATTTAGCAGCTCTCATAAACTATAATTAATGAGATAAAATTTTAAACTATTTTGCATCAAATTTAAAAACAAGCGGCTTGCTATTAAAATTGAATTATTATCACAAAAGCAAAATATAATCATTAAATTAACTTAAATAATACAACGTATGCGTAATCTTGTTTCTAAAAGCGATTCTACCAATAAAGAATTCAAAACTATGATTCAACTAAATAGGGTAACGCCCGCATTTTGTTTCTTTTTTTTTTTTTTTTTTTTTTTTTTTTTTTAAGGGCAAAGAATTTAATATAAGTGTTAAGTTCGCTATAAGTTAGCCAAGGTTTACACCAAGGCTATTCTAAATTTTTAATTAAAAGATCAAATTTATTTGAAAATATAGATAGGAAAATAAGATTATTATGAGAAGATGTAGTTGTGAAAGTTTTGTGAGGTTTAACAATATTCAACTTTGTAATACATACATATTATAAATCTAAAAATTTTAATAAAAAATGAAAAGAAAAAATTAAAAACATTTATACTTTTAAGAGAAAGCACATACAATGTAAATTTATTTTATTAAAGAATTAAGAAATTTTATACCGAAAATAATGTTTTCCATTTATCTTTAAACGAAATATTTATTATTTAAAAAACTTTTTAAAAACTAGAAAAAATTATCATGGATATTTCATTTATATTCAGTAATATTTTTTTGATATTCCAAGAATTTGATATTTAATTAAAAATTTAATTTCCATTCACTAAAATAATCCGTACTATTTATAAACACGATAATTATTTTCAACTCAATAGTAAAATAATTATTTAAAAAAGAAAAAAACAAACGTAAACTCTAATTTTAAAAAGAGCGCTATAGTTGTTAATGATAAAAAGTTAAATTTTTCTTTTTTTTTTTTTTTTTTCTAAAAAACGTAAGACTTATTTTTAGATCGTAATAAGCGACTAATTTTCTGTTTTCAGGTCAAAATTTGGAGCTTCCAACATTTCAATGTTGAAAATGTCAGCTACACTACTTCAAAATACCTTACGGAAAATTTCAAGCATTCTTGCCAGAAATCTTTTGTCTACATTATCTCAAACGCGTAACTGTGAATAGTGTGAAAATGTGTCGTCTTAAAAAAAAAAAAAAAAAAAAAAAAAAAAATGTTATTCATGAAAATATTTAGGCGCATACAGCTTTGTTAGAAACTCATATTAGGATTTTTTTTTTTAATAATCGCGAAGATTACTTTTAAATTTATCGCATTGTTACCCAAAAAACATAATCATATTTTTTTTTTTTTTTTTTTAAACAATTTTTAATGCAAATTCATTGAAACTTAAAATTTTTGTCGATATTTTTAAATAATAAACAATAAATTAAAAACCCTGATTTTATAATTAATGTTTACACAACGAATTTTACCCAAAAATAAGCATTAATCGAATTCGACGCCGTAAAGCTCATTAAACGTAAAATTCAAATAAATCGACGATAAAATAAGCATAGAAAATCCGATAAGGAACGAAATCGGCCAGTACCGTTTTCAACCTTAATCCGGTCCATTCTATTAATGAAATTCATAAAAGGTACCTAGAACGCGTACCTCGTACGAAATAAGCGTACGGCGGCGCCAGCCGCGATATTTATAGAACTAAGGCGTGCGCGCCCGAGCGAACGAGCGAGCGCACAATATCAGGGGATTCTTGTCCTGTGCGTGTATATGTACGCCGAGCGAGAACTCGACGGATAGATCCCCCGGAGCTAGGCCGTCTTCATCGCGCTCTTTTTTTCCCCGTAATTTCGTCGTTATAAACTCTCTCTCTCTCTCTATATATGTATGTATTTTGTTTTAATGGAACGAGTTTGATAATTGACCCGCGTTACCCGAAAAACGCCTAATTAGATGTTAAACGCGGCTCTAAGCGCGTTTAATCCGGTGCGATTTGTTTGATCGATCGCTTTTATTTTATTTTGGTTTTTTTTTTTTACAAACGATTGCACCGTAACTTTTCTATGTTTAATTTTTCGAATGCATTATTTTAACGTGCTTACATCTGTAAGGATAAGTATAAATTATATTTAACAAAAAAATTAACAAAAATTTTGATAAGTATAATTTTATTATAAATACCAAAGTTTGGAACGACTTGGTAAAATTAACACTTTATTTAATTTTTCAATTTATAAACACATTCTATTTTTACTATTAATTTTATTTGAATGTATCGAAAAGAATAATTAAAATTAACTGTAAAATATAATTACTACTATTTTAATTATGTACTCATAGAAATTAGCTACTGAGTAGAAATATACAAGCTTATATTCAAAATTTAAATGCTTTGAACGAAAATTATCCTCGATGCTCGAAAAATTATTAAAATTTGTTTAACGCCTAGGTGAATGTAATTAATAATCGACTGTTGAAAAAATTTTTGATAAATCTTAACTTTGCTACTAAACCGACTCTCAAAATTAACAATTTAAAATATAATAATGCGTCGTTTTGTATAGATCGCTTAGAATAAAAATAACCAATGTATTAACAATACGTTCCAAAAATAAAGCGTAACATTAGAGTAAAAGGCCGATAATGCTAAAAACTTTAATTAACAAAAAAAAAAAAAAAAAACTATTCAGCGTCACATGTGTTCAAGTTCCCTCGGTCTCTCCGACAATAAAGGAGCATAAACTGTAGTCTCACCGACGAAGGTCGGATGATCGGAGTAGCCTTCGGTCTCTCTCTCGAAATAAAAAAAAAAAAAAAAAAAGAAAAAAGAAAAAAGAAAAAAAGAAAGAAAGAAAAAATACTTCGAAAAAGTCCAAAATTGGCGCGAAAGCAGCAACAACGGCTCGGCTATTTATTCTCGGATGGAGATTAACCTTGCCTGGGAGAATCGTGGCTGACCATTCTTATATACGTTTCGCGTCCTCCCTCTCGTACTCAAACGTAGAGATTTTAGCGAGCACGTGTGACTATTGTACCCACGCGTTGGATATGCGCGCGCAATCGCTCGAGCGTGGTTATTTTTTCTTTTTTTTATTCAACGTACGGAACTGTCTCGCTTTCACCGAATTTTACTACTTATTTGTGTTAATGTTGTCTGTTACTACTGATATGTGGGGTTTGATACCGATCAATAATGTCTTTTACTACTGAAAAAATCTGTCTTTTACTACTGCCTAACGTCGTTTGTTACCACTGTTAATAATATGGCTACGTAGTTATAAATTATTGAAAAAGGTCTTAATTATATATTGCAGTGTGCTAAAATAAATTAAAACATAAATCATCAAATTATACATAACGTGTAATTCAAAAAAATCATGAGTTACAATTAACACAAAAAAAAAATTAATACCACATAAAAGCCATATAAATCGATTGAATAAAAAAAAAAAAAAAAAAAAAAAAAAAAAAAAAAAATAAACGTTCGAAAGAAAGTTAAACCGAGACGGTGTCGTCAGAATTACATCAGCGCACTCCGGTAAATATGAAGATTAGAATGCAATCGCGGTGAATGCGTCTGTCAAGTAGTACGACACCGATGATACATTTCCCGTGATTGACACGTTCGACAAGCGTGTGGATTTCGATTGCCAGATCGCACATACTATGTATGCATATGTATACGCGCGCGTGCGAACATAATTTTTCGTTTAGATACATTTGTTTTATTGCGCAGAAGAAAATTAAAAGTACGTTTACTTGAAATATTGAATTTTAATAATTTTTTATTTAAAAATTATAAATTTTATCAATCCATCTATATTTAAAAAATCCGCAAAAATATACAGGATGAATTAAATCGTTTTTCGAAATTGCTTAAGAATTAAAATTTAATGTGAATGACAAATTTAAGTAAAAAGAATATATATCATCACAGCAAATTATTCGAAATATTTTTCAATAGCGCGAATTTTAATTAAAAAACTTACGAATTCAAAAAATATTTTTTATTATTTTTTGTTAAATATAAGCAATCTGATATTTAATTATAATAATGATGACTTTTTAAGATTACTTGATACTAGGTGAATAAAATATAATATTTTAATTGCTAGAATCAATAATTTGTTATTTAATAAGACGCTCCATTTCGCTTATGCATAATAGATCAAGTCGTTTAGTAATAGAAGTTAATTAAAAAAATAAAACTAATTAATAAGCTGCATGAAAAAACGATAAAGTAATTAATATATAACAATGGCCAAAATGTCGAATTAAAAACTATATTTTTCATACACATTAAAATGATGAAACTACTTAATCACTCGATTCGTACCATGAACTAAAATTAATTTCCACACAAAAACGTCACGGAACCGATGTTACTGTCAAACCCTTCAACGCACTACAACATTTTTCAAACACACAGAATTATATATTAAAAATAAAAAAAAAAAAAAAAGAAATAAAAATAAAAGAAAATAAAAAAACAGATAAATAAAAGAAAATTTATTCTACGTATAAATAAATGAAAATAAAAAAAGCACTCGATTGTACTGCTTGTTCACATATTACAAAGTACTAATCGTCAATTCAAACCTCTTAGTTAAAACTCGGCCGTAAAAAAAAGAAGCCAAAAAGGCCGCTTCCGGCGATCCGCTCAAACTGTTCGAGCCGGAGCTTCGTAGCGCGACTCCGAGACGTGGACGCGTTGAAAAGCTCCGATGCGCGCGCGCGCGCGCGTGCTTGAAAGCTCCCCCCACCCCACCCCACCCCCGAAGAGAGAGAGAGAGAGAGAGAGAGAGAAGCGTCCGCGCTCAAAACACGGAGGCGTACCGAAAATTGCTCAAAGTAAATTCTTGGCTCTGGGCTTGTAGGTCAGCCAGTTTAATGCACCAAGGTCCGAGGCGAGTCTACCTCTGCCGCCGCTGCTCTACCTGCAACCGCTCGCGAGCCGTTCGGAAAAAATCTTGCCCGATCACGGGGATAACGAGTTTTGAGAGAGGAAGAGAGAGAGAGAGAGAGAGAGACACACAGAGAGCTTCGGCTCTTCTATTTTCTCTACGTACCTTCGAATTTTCGAATTATCTTTGTGTAATAAAGAAAGGAAAAAGAAACGGGAGCGAGAGAAAGAGAGAGAGATATTAGATCGAATACGCCTCTCTATCTTTTTCTCTCGATATGCGAAAGCTATAGGTTTTTGGTTTTGTTCCAAGTGACGACTTTTGTTAAAGCCAAAATTTATGGTTACATTTTTATTGAAATTTTCATTTACACTCTTGTTATTTATTACTAGAAATTTTCCAATTGTTTAAAATATCTTGCCATTAAAATATAAAATTTTCTTATACACTGTTTTACCTATTGTTAAATATATAAATAAAGCAAATGTTTATGCATTATTTTTTACATGATATTTGCATTTTTATTTAGCAAAAACTTGATGATTTTTTTCGTTTGTAAAATATTTGTTTAGTGTAAATTTATATCGTGACAAATTAGGTAATATTTTTCATTGAATTTTTATCATTGAACAAATGACAACTATTGAATAAATAAATATATTATTTTTATCTTTAATCAATAGATTTTTCTTATTTGGTACAAAATAACTAAACTTGCAAAAGTAGTACATCTTCATATACATAATTTAAGAAATTTTGAAGAAGTACATTTTTGTTGTAATAATCTTTGATTTTTACACTTTTTATTTTCCAAATTTAAAATAAACAAGTTATTTTTAGTTTTTAAGCGCCTAATTTTTTTTCATTCATTTTTCGAATATTAGATTTGGCTAAAAATAATATCTACATCCTTAAAAACTCGACAAGGTGACGATTGACACTCGGCTAAACATCACCAGAGTCGTCAAATCGTTAGAAAAAAAAAAAAAAAAAAAAAAAACGGAGAACTCTGACTGCTCATGGAAAATAAATTTTTAAAGCTTTTCTTTACGCTAGGTTCAAGGTTTTTATCGATTAATGAAGAAAATTTAAAAAATTGAAATTCATTTATGGAAAATTCACGACAAATATCGTTTATGGGGGAAAAGATTATTGATAATTTTGTTGAAAATTAAAAAGATATTCGAACGCGTTAAACTGTCTGTATCTGAATATAATGGATGAAATAAGAAAATAAATAAAGAATAAATAAACTAAGGAGACAAACCGGAATAAAAATGTCAATCTTGGAGAAAAAGTGGCATTAGCGGGTGCTCGAAAAATCAAAAATAGCCCGTACTCTCACATATAGAGCAGTTGACCAGGTTTATACCAAGGACTCTTGTCAAAAATTTTCAAATGCTAAATTACTAAACTGAATTTTCGTGTATTCATAGTTACTGATTTGTACTTGTCTTGTAGCGTTTCAAAATCCGTTAATCTATAACATAAATCCGAATAAATATAAATTCAATCGACGTATTTTATAATTTGAATCTTTAAATTTAAAAATAACTATTTTTAAAATTAAAGCCCGTTAAAATAAAATTCAACGATGAAAATTGCAAGAGGCTACAGGAAGTATCGGAGGTTAATTATAGTTCGACGATAATTATCCTTCTTTGTATGTATACCAATGATTAATCGTTACAAAAAAGCTAAAATTCTCTACATCACTCTGGTGTTTCACCAAATTTTATAGTACACTTTAGCAATAGATAATTGTTTTTAACTAAAATCAAATAAAGCGCATATATCACACAAGAAAAATATACATTTATTTAACGATCAACATATAAATAATGTATAAATTTCTCGATTTTTGCACGTCGTAAACTTTCCATCATTAAATAAAAATAAAAATAAAAATAAAAAGAAAAAGAAACGGAAAAAAAAAGTCGCGCAACGTTAGCATCCATATTATACACTGGTATTTCATGCTTCGCAATGTGCACAAGTTAGACCAAAGAACACTTGCTCTCGTGAAGGTAATGTGCGATAGCGCGCGCAACTCTTCCGCACTCCGCGCGTGTCTCGCACCAATTTAACAACGATAACAACGAGAACGTCAACGACAGATACGTTAACACCAAGTCCTGCGCTTAACTCGGCTCAACTGGCAGCTCGCTATCAATCATCGATTAAACTTACCGATTTTGCAATCCGAAATTACGATGCACTCCCTCGCCGCTGTGTGTGCGCGCGCGCGCGTGTGCGTGTGTCCGTGTGCTCGTGCGCTCTCCTCGACCGACGTCCGTTTACTCCACCCGGATATCCACGAGGATGACGTCGACGATGATGACGAATCGAGCGGAGAAAGTCCGCCTGTGTGTGTATTTCTTTTCACCTGAGTCGAGTGACTTTTTATAATACTTTCACACGCGCCGATTTTCGAAGTTTATATATATATATAAAAAAAAAAAAAGGAGATAAAGTAAACAGCGCACTGTTTGTTTAAAAACACCGCGTCGTTTCCCTCTCGGGTACGGGAAAAAAGCTCGGGGGAGGTTTTCACCTCCCTTGGCTGTGCAACTTGCGCACAACGTAAGCGACGAAAAGCTGGCAGCGATTCGAAAGAAGGGAGAGAGAGAAGGATGATCGTACGTTAGGGTCACCGCCGGCTGCCTGGTGGACGATAAACGGGGCGCCGCTCCGGACGGATGCTGCGTTTAAGTAGCGCGGCTGAGACTCGCCCTGGCGGCGAGGACGGCGAACCAAAGACGACGATCGGCTTTCCGGCTCCTGGCTAACGGCCAGTGAGTGTTCCGGACTCGATATGTTGGATTTTAGAGCTGCCGATCTGTGGAAATTGAATTATCTTCTTTTTTTTTTTTTTTTTTTCTTTTCTTTCTCCTCTCCCCCCCCCCCTCCTCCCATTTTTTTTTCTTTTTTTTTTTCGAGAGAGAGGACAAAGATACAATAATTTACTGATTTTTCTTTAATTTCGTAGTAAATAAATCTGATATATTAAGAGAAAATTATAATATTTTCACCTGAAATTCTTACCTGTATTCAAATGAAACATTATTTATTTTTTTGATTCTGCATAAAATTTATTGGCATGTCTTAATTCCAACAAGATTGTAAATAATTATAAATTTTTAACTTACAATTGAAATGAAATTGAAAAATAACTTTTCCAAACTTTTCTTTTATAGCGTATACTATTACAAAATCAATTTGTACGATTCGAAACAATTTGTATACCGTTTTCTAAAATTACGCATTGCGTAAGATTTTTAATAATGATGTTTCATCTCAATTTAAAATTCTGAGTAAAAGCTAACCGTTCTGGACACTGGGTTAAGTAAATAAGCATTCTGCATTAAAAATTTACAGCGAAGAATAACCAGATACGTAACTATTTTTAAGGCGCATAGAACAAGAATTTTAAAGAATAAAATTAACGTTATGTTAATAGCAACACCATAAATGTATATAATATTTGGTCTTTGACATTTGAATTTAAGACAATAATATATTTAATGGTTAATATGTAGAATTTTCAAGTCGTTTTATGAAAACTTTCTTATAATTTAATAACCCTATGTTTAGAAAAAAAAGTAGGTGAATTGGAAAATTAATGTCAAATTTCATGGGAATCATTAGTTCATTAAACTAGAAATCTTAAATGAAAATTTTATGTTTTTATTAAGTTAATACAAACATCGGTGGAAAATATGAAATTTTGTATAATTTTACGTCAATAAGATATATTATCTATTTCGAAAAACTTAAAAATTCTAATTTAATTACCATAAAAATTAGATGCATATAATTATTTAAGTTGTTAATAAATTCAAATTACAATTTATAATGTTTTAAATATAAACGGGATAAAATTTTAATACTATGTAAATATATAAATAAATTTAAAATTTTATTAATATGCATCATTTGTGATAGAAAAATATTTAGATTGTAAATAAACAGCGATTCGATGATGAAAAAGCTTTTAATTAACCCATTCACACATAAAATTCTCAAGACAAATATAAATATAAATGCTCCGACGAATAAAAATACCGACGATCAACATAAAATAAAAAAAATAGAAAAAAAAAAAACACGAAACAGAAGAAGAAGAAGAAGAAGAAAGAAGAAGTGTTAGTCGTTCTAAGCTTTATATCGGAAACTTCATCGTCGCGGAGGTTCGGCAAAAAAAGGAAGTTAAATTCTTCGAAGAAGTTTAAAGAGAAGGATTATCTCCCATCGTGGAATCTACAACTTTTAAAAGCTAACATTGTATTTTCGATCTAGAAACCTAGTATTTTATGTCTAGAAAGCTTATACACAGGGAGGCAATCTTGTCCAGCAACAATCGTGACATCGAAGCTTAAAGCGCGAGGATCGTCCGGGATAAACGACCGGCGATAATTCATTTTCGAAGCGTGCATCGGATGAGGTCGCGAGGGTCCAGAGGTTGACCGCGAGTACGTACGTTACCTGCAAGTGAGTAGGAGAGGTGACGGGGGAAAGGGAAAGAGACATTTACATAACTCGCAGACAGGCGCGCAGGCTCGCTCGACTCCATGGAACCCAGAGCGAACGAGAATAGAATCGTGCTCGCGCACTTTGAACTGCGAGAGAATTGGATGGTGAAAGACAACGGCGCTCTATTTTTACGGGACATAATGAGCACCGTATTTCTGATTGATAGGAACGTTTATTTAAATGTCTCGACGACGTCGAACCCTCGAATAAATCATAAATTTTCTACAAACGATTTCATTTTTTATCGCATTAACAACTTGGTAGACTTTTGGATTTAATGAATATTCGATTTAATGGTTATTCATCTTATGTATGAAATATATAAACATACATAATTGTATACGATGAGAAACACGTGTACGAAAAATTACAGCGATTATATATCGAAAATAAAAATTGCCACTACTTTTAATATAACAAAAAAAAAAAAAAATTGATCAATAACAATTAACTCGACCAAACGTCTATTCGATCGATATATTATTTTAGATTACACAGTTAAGATTTATCGTCAAGGTAAAATTCATGAAATTTAAACCGAATAGAAATAAATACGCGAAAATGCGATCCAATTCTTCGGGAACTCGATATGTAGTAATTGAAGCATTTGCGATTGGATCGGTTGTGTAAAATAAGATATCTAAAAAAAGCACATTTGTAGCTCATGCAGCTAGAGAAACGATCTAGAAATCGCTAAAATCCTCGATTCGCGAATCGTTTACTCTGAGCCTCATTATTTCCCATTATTTAAATTTTCAATAATCCTTTAATTCACTGTTTGAATAAAGAAAAAAAAAAAAATATTTAGATCAATAATCATACGCTCATTGATGAATAATTTTTAGTATTGTCAATCAATTGTGTATTACTTGATAAGTATTTCCATTAAATTATAAAATTACTCATTAACTTTATAAAATTTAATCACTTTATTAAAAATCGATCAACGGAGATAATTACATCGTTTATGTTAAAATTATTTTTTAACATTTGCGCTTAATTCGCTGCTTTCTACGAATGAGCCATAGAAACGTAGAAGATACTAGATTAAAACATAAAATAAACAACAGCCATTGTTTTTCGCATTTCAACGGAAACGGTCCGAGATGTATCTCAAGCGTGAATTCGAAATTTGCACGCACGTGAGTACGAAGATAAAAGGAAAGGAAAGAAAAAAAAAAAAAAAAAAAAAAAAAAAAAAAAAAAAAAAAAAAAGAAAGAAGAAAGAAGGGAATTCTAAAATAAAATTCCCTGCGTCGTTCGTTCGCCGATTCGAACATAATTATAGATGCCTAAAATTACATGAGGCACTATAAATAAAAGTATCTCATGAATAGATTCGTTGTTGGTAAATAATTCGAGCAAAGGTTGCAGCGAACAATAGAAGCGAGAGAGAATGAAAAATCGTTGAGCTTGTTTTTTTTTTTTTTGTTCACCGGTATAATTCGTTGAATTCTTTCGCACTCGCTTGATACCTTTCTTTTCTCTTACGTCTTTTCGCTATATCAAACGAACTGTGAGTCGTTAATTATCGACGATTCCTCTTTCGTTATTTTTTCTTTCCTTATTTAAAATATCATATCTTATTTACGAATTTAAAACCGTACAATGATACATATTTGATTATGTGATATTGGTCACTTTGTATTTTGTTAATAATCGGAAATGTGTACTCATCAATTTTATAATATTTAAACATACTGTACATAAGTAGATACAGTACATAAGTAGATAAATGCCAATGTTGGTTAGACGAGTAAATTTTCTACAATGTTATATAAAAATGTTGATTTATTATCTATTTAAATTTAGAATATTTAATGATATTCGTAAATCTGTCTTAAAGGCTCATTTATTTTTTTATTAAATGTAAATCATTATATTAAGCTATAAAATACTTATATTCTGAACAATAAAAAAAATTTTTAAAAGTTTTTATGATAATATTCATAGATGAATGCGTAAATTATTTTAAAATTAATATTAAAAATATAAGATATTTATAAAATATAAATTTTTTGGTAAAAAAGATTTATTTTTATTTGATGTGTTATGAATTTTTCTGAAAGATTGATAAATTAATAGGATAACATTATTTTGTTTAAGAATCGTCTTTGTAAAAAGCTAATTATTATTTATTATTTTTTTTTTTAATACAATTATGTCAGACAGTTCGGCATGATTTTCTCTCTCTCTCTCTCTCTCTCTCTCTTTCTTTTGCTCGCAGAATTCTGTCGTCTTGTACAAGTCTTTTTTTAGAGGAACGCACGCATTTGCCACTCGGTCCATTAACTGTCACAATTTAACAGATGAAAAACCTACGAACGTTACATGGACAAGTGTAACGTCAGCGGCATACTTCGTCAAGCGAACATTTATTTGAGCTTTCGATCTTATACGAGCGGAAAAATGGCCCTGACTATTTTATAACTCCAATTGTTTTCGTTAAACTTTTACAAAAATTTTAAATGATCGAATGGTTTATTGTTACGTGTAAAGCGTAATACCTAAATATAGATTGTATAAAAAAAACCTTGCAACCTTAATTTTATTTTATTTCTTGCGGTTGAAAATCTAAAAATTCTTAAGAACCACATTAAATAATTAAATTTCGTATTTTATTGCATTTTCTATTTCGCGTCCTAAATTTTTGACCGGTATAAATTAATCGGCAAGATTAATTATCAGTAGACATTCATCATTAACAACTTTATTTAAACGTTCAACTAATAATTATTAAATTTTACATCGAATAAAAGATACAAGCTTTACAAAGAGATGCTCACCCGTTACTCTCTCAACAATTCAAAATTACATGAAATTTGCATAAAAACATATAAATCGGTAACATTGAAATTAATTACTTCATAACTATACCCTTGTTTCTTGTACTTAACGTTGCCAATTAGCTGTTAAACAAATTGAATAGTCGAATAATTTTCGTCACTTTATAAAGCGTAGCAAACGATGTGCTATGAGATAACGATGCCAAGCCGCGGGTTCGAAAGTTGAAATAAAAATAAATAAAAAAAAAAAAAAAAAAAACATCAAACTGAAAAATCGAACAATAATTGATGGGTATCTCAAATTGGCGAATGGACAAGTTTCCGTTGACTATCAAATGCCGATGTGACACAGACACACACACAGATACACACACACACGGCGACCGAAGATCGATCGCGGAAAATACCTTATTTCGCGCTTTGTGCGCTAAATTTTCGTAAAATAGGTGAGGGCCTTTTGTATGAAAATCCCGGGCTCCTTGGCCGTCGGTTGGGTAAAACTCGGACATAATCGAATCGACCTAAACCAAGACCGTAGGAAGCGAACTTAGATGAGAGTATGAAATAACGAAACGATTAAAGATTGAGAAAAAAAGAGTAGAAGCAAGTAGAAACGAAGAAAAAAAAAGAACCTTGAATGATTATCGAAACACAAACTCTAGATGCGCACACTTAAAACAGATAGATAACCGAAGAGAGAAAGAAAGAGAGAGAGAGAGGAAGAGAAAGATAGAGAAATATTCGGACAAAATCTTGGATGAGTAATATCGAAGCGAAATATAAATAGTTTCAGCCAGGTACACGATGCCCGTATTTTACATTACCTGACCGTTCGAGATAGATACATAACGACGGGTTCTAAACGATTGTGCGCTTGCGCAGCGTCATTAGATAATAATTTGTTGCCGTTAGGAAAGATACTTGAATTTAAAGGAGAAATTTTTCGCGCGACGGATATATAGATCGAGAATATTTTACGAACGAATGAAAGTTTAATGTTGATTTTAGCGAACGTTAAAGATATTAAAAATTATAGTTTACATTTTTATTAAATTTTTTTACTTTCGCTTTATTTATATTTTATAAAAATTACGATCAATTGAGATTATTAAATTTCATTAGAAAAAATGTTAATGTAGAGTTAAAACAGGCAGAGATAAAAACTTAATCTAATAAATTATCGTAATTTCAATTAGGAAAAATAATTCTTTTACAAAGATTTTATTCATTCAAAATCTACTTAATTTTTTTATTTAATTAAGCACGTAAATAGGATTAAGAAATAATCAGTAATTTTAAAAGAACCATTGAATTATTAGTTTAAAAAGTGAATAATATAATTTGATGGCTATAATTTTTTCGTATTATTATTAATTGTGTCACTCATAGTCATATCGATGCTTCTAATATACATTTTTTTATAAATACATCAAAAAGATTTTTGTGTGCCTTCAAAATTTCTTTTTAAACTAAAAGATGATCATTCCATTCTATTTTCATCACTTGACGATTTTGTAACATTGTAATAAATAAAAGTAAAATCTCTAATACGATTTGACGAGATACTAAAATTTGTTGAGAGAACAATCGTTTACACAAATTCATAAAGAAAATTACATTTTTATTAATTTTATTACACTTGGTTATCTAAATTTTGAAATTATCTACGTTGATATTTATCCATGAATTTCAGCAAAAAATTTATAAGGACAAAATTAAGAGAAATGACAATAAAGCATTGAGGTTGAAAATGCAAAAAAAGTGAATCGGAAAAAATAAAAAAAAATGAGGAAGAGAAGAGTGAGAGGAAAGACATAGAAAGAGAGAGAGGGAGAGATGGACAAACCGCAGGCGATAGCCGACTAAAAATACGCAAACTCCTAATCAACAGCCAAGTGGGCCAGAAGAGCCAAGTAAGCGTGGCTCAACGTCCCAAATATAGTCGGACATCTCCCTGGCCGCATCGGCTTCTTCGTCTTTTTTCCTCCTATTTTCCTTCATTTACTCCGTCGCTTGCCGTTGCTATAAACTTCTTGCTCTTCTTTGGCGTGAATCACTCGGCGCAACTGTCGCTACGTGCATTTGTTACCCCGAGCTAGACGATTATTGTCACGCACCGCGAAGAGGAGGGAGAATGAGAATAAGCCGACAGCGCGCGCGCATACACACACACACACAGAGACACATGTACGTGTAGACATCGGTATATAATGAAATCTGCCGAAATTTAAATCTGGATCTCGATGTATGCGCGCATCACAAATCTCTCGATTCAAATGGTAATAATACAAACCGTAAATTGTTCGCTTTGTTTTCCGTAAATTTATAAATTTCGGATTTTGTTTATTACATAAAGAAGAATGTAAAATAATGATAAATTTTTAATAATTTCAGGTTTAAAAATCAAATAAATAAAAATAAATCGGTTTAATAATATTTTAGAAAATGTTTTGTTTTGAATTTTTAAAGTGACAAAATGTAAATAATAAACCAATAATTTATTCATATTGTTAATGTTAAGAAAATTTCGACTTTAAATATTTGGTAAAAATGTTGAAACTTATCATTTAATTAAAACTTAAAATAATATATAAGAGGAACTTTTAGTAGAAAAACATAATAACGACGCCATTGAACTTCGATTACCCCATACCCGAGACATGTCAATCCGACTTGTATGAATCTATCAACAGGAACACTTCAATAAAGTTATAAAGTTTCAAGCCAATAATTTACGTCGCATCATTTCTGCGCGTCAAACCGACCTAGCAATATCTCTCTTTCTCTCTCTATCTCTCCTTCTCTTTTTCTTTCACATGCACACGCAAACTTCACTCGTTTGCGTAAACGTGCACGCGCTCACGAGACAAATTTATCCATTTCGTCTTCTCGATTATATACGCGCGTGTGTAAATAAATGCGTACATAAGCATAAACATACATCATAGCGAGTGTGAGCAGCACGAGACACAGAGAAGGGGAGACAACTCGAGAAATTTTCTTTTCGATTTTAGATACGAGTATACCCGCGACCTTGAAAACAAAAGATGAAGAGTACGGATGATGGGTACAGACGCGTAATACGCTAAGTCGTGAGTTTAATTGAATATCACTGTTAAGCACGAGCTTTAACTAGTTACAGGCGATTTGTCGACTCGCTTGTTTGAACAGTTATATGTGTATACTCTTTTGGGGCTGAACGATCATCATTATCTGGCACAATGTGAATATGATATGCAATAATTTCATAAAGGAGTGCAAATTAATATCATTTTATTCTAACTTAAGCAAATTTTACTTTTTTCTATTAATTTTTAAAATTTAAGCCTTTCTTCTTACGGATTATTTACAGACTGATTTAATTAATACATTTGCAAGTGTTTAATCATTTTAATGATTAATTATTGTCATTTTAAAATTATACATGTCAAATTTACATCATCAACTTTGAAACTAATACATTATCAAATATTTAATCAATAATTTATAATTTCAGTTTTCAACGAAACTATAATAAAATTATTTAACATAACATCACGTAAAATACTTGAAATATTGTTTTCTCACATTACGTAATAATGCTTAACTCTCTAAATCAAAACAATTTATGAAGACGTTATAAAATATTGAACTTGTAAAACTGATTAATTCTTACTTATAGAAAATATATGGTATTGTATATTATTATAAACATTAATTGTTAACAAACATTAAAATTTGCGAATATTTTACTTAGACACAAAGATCGTATATTTTGATTTCTGTTCTTCCTTCTTATTTTAAAATTTAAAATGAGGCCAAGAACTAATATAGAAATAATTAGTTTTATGCCTTTTCAACACAATTATGTAAAACACGAGTTACAATTCATATTGTCATCATATTTTTTTTTTTTCTTTTTTTTTTTTTCGCGTTCATAAAGCGCAAGGCAGCCAAAATTTTGTCTTGGCATCTTTTTGTCTTTTCAATTTTGAATAACACCTTTTTAAATTTTTCTTTTCTTTTCTTTTGTTGTACCGTAACTGTTTTATTTATCTGCACTAATAAATATAATTAGTTAAAATATACATTTTTTTTAGTTAAAAGTTGTATATAATGTTTTACAATCTTTATGATAAAAAATATAGTATTAAAGATATTGACGAAAGAATTTTTCCAAAAAGGTAACGCATTTGCTTAAAAAAAAAAAATTGTTTTTATTTATAGTAATAGCGACAATAAATACAAATATTTTAACGATTCAATAACACGCAAATGATAAATTTAATTTACGAACCGTTTCGCTCAAAGAATTCCATTGTCTTAATTGCTTCGTTTCGAGCTCATTAATAACGTTTCAATAATCGCAATTAAACATCAGCGAAACTTAATAGTTCGCAACGGGACATTTATATAAAAAAAAAAAAAAAAAAAAAAAAAAAAAAAAAAAAAGAAATGTTCAACAAAACACAAGTTTACGCATCGATCGTCATCGAGATTCGGAGAAGAAAACTTTCACGCTCCAATGCCAAGGTCACAAAATCGAGAACTAAAATCGTGAACACGCGCGCGTTCGTATCTAGACGGCCCCGAGTCTCCACGGTCGGCATTATTTAAGGGAGAAAAAAAAATAAAGCTAGCTAGAGGGAGCAGGGGAAGGGAAAATGAAAAAATAAAATCATTCGTTCTCTGATTGACGCAAGCTCGAAAAGTCGAGGAAGAGAATCGACTTAATTAAAGCTCGCTAGCTCCCGCGGCTCTTTTTCGTTGCGTCTCATTAAACGTGTACGTACGCCGGGGTCCGGTTCTTCTAGCTTTTTACTTACTTACGCGCGTGCGTTCAGACTTTGCTGTCTCTCTGCTCTCTATAAATAATTTGCGCGTGTGCGCGCAGCGAGTGTTTATAAAATTATAAATAAAGCGCGGGCGCGAGACCGGCACGGCTGCGAGAGGGAAAAAGAGAGATAGAGAGAGAGAGAGAGAGAGAGAGAAAAAGAGAGAAAGAAAAAGAGAGATTCAGCTGTTCCGCGCGCCAGAATCGTCGTGTCGGTAAACTTGTCGGAAGTATGAGCGCACATTATATCATGCGACGGAGGATAACGGCATAGATGTTACACACTTTGCCGTCGCTCTCTTCGTGTCGATTATCTCGATATTATTTATTGTGTTCGCATCTTCAAAGAGACTTCCTAGTTTTGCTTTACTCTTTTAAAGATTGACTGTTATGTTGTTTGTTGATATTTGATCATTACGACGTCAACTAAGTAACGTCAGTTTGAATAATAGAAATTATTAATAAATTATTCTTTATTGTCCTAATTGTTAAAATTAACTGTCATACAACTTTTTCTTTATAATACCAAGAGCATTGCCATAAGCGTTAAACGTTAGAAAAAGTACACCAGTTTTTATTTTTTATTGTAAGTAGAAACGTGCCGAGTATGGTCAGACGCGTGTATACGTATAGCTCTATTGTATTGTTGTTTGTTATCTGGTCTGTACACGATTAAAATTATTTTTAAAGCGACGAAGATATTTTACAAATAATGTTATAGTGAATTATTTACAATATAGCATTAGCTATTGTTAAAGATAATTATAAATATAAATATCTTATTGACGTTTATTATTATCTTTAACAATAGCCAATACTATAGCAACTTCAATAGCTAGTTCAATATTGTTAAAGATAATAATAAAAATAATTTAAATGTATGAAAAATATTTTTATTTTCATTGGAATCCTTATTCCGATGAGAAAATGAATATATTCTAGATTCAGATAATACAAAAATTAAAGTACTAAAGTTTAAAAATAAAAAATTTTAATTTACGATACGAAAATCTTGAATTTATTCGATAAATAAATGATAATTGTCCAACTCATTAAAAAAATTTTCTTTTCATAACAATAATTATATTTTACTATAATTCGATATTCGTAAATTATAAATTTTATTTATTAACTTATTTTTGGCATACTTTGAATAAAAGAAAACTCATAAACGCACAAAGTCGCGCAAAATAATTAAAGCATTATTTTTTCCATTCCTAAACTCGCTCAAAGCCAAAAATTTCATTCGCGCTTACTCCATCTCTTTATATCACGGTAACGCGTCTCGTATATATACCGGCGACGCAGGTATTGTCTGCGATTCTAAATTATTTGTCGGGTTTGCCGACGCGTCGTTGGTAGTGCTTGCTTGCTTGCTTGCTTGCTTGCTTGCGCGCGCGAAACTTTGGCACTGCCCGGCATATAAATGCGCGACGTCGTGGAAACTTAGAAAACTCTCATCTATCATGTTGAAATGCCTTACGCGAAAATAGTCGCAAGGATAGCCGCAAGGTCGGACCGCGTGCACGCGCTTCTTTGTAGACGGAGTAGACGAAGACGCGATATGCTGCTGCTGCTGCTATCATTATCATTATTGCGATGATATAGGGATGATTATTGGGTAAAACTATTGCGTTAAAAACGTAAATGCGATAACGTTTTTTACTTGCAAATGCGCATGTCGCTTCTATTTCAAAACTTCGTAATTATGTAGCGTCGTTGAAATAAAATTAGCTTTACGAAATTCTATCAATTATGATAATGATTTTATATTTTTGATGAAAAAATTGTCATATTATCACTTTATCTGCAAACCGCCTCACAAAAGATAAAACTGTAAAAATAAATATATAAAAATTTTAGAATAAATGAATGTTTTTAATATGTATATTAATACAAAGTTTAATTAAAATTTTGTTTTAATTAAAATTAAAAAATTATTAAATTATGAAAAAATATTTTCAGATAACTTAAATATTGTATAATTTATGTTTTTATTATAGTTAAAATCCAAAAATAAAATAAAATTATCATTATTTGTTTCTCGATTATAGTAAAATATAAAAAAAAAAAAAAAAAATTATAAAGAAAATGAAAATACATTTTATACATTTTGACGTCAAAAATTGCTTTGTAGAAATTTTACAACGTGCCAAATGACAATAAAACGACATACAATAAATATAAAATTATTTCATACTTTATCTCATAAAAATTATTTTTAGACCTAAAATATTAGCATCTTACAAAGTAATTATTTAGGCCATTAAAATATTTAAGTTTAAAAAAGAACCATTTTAAATAATCAGCTCAGTTATAAAAAAAATTTCACGTATCTAAGTGTTTATTTAAAAAATCAGTGTTACGCGACTTTATCTATAATATTAAATAAATAATAAAAAATTTTTTCATGTGATATACCATAATAAAAACACATTTGTTTTATTGCTATATATCATACAAAAATAAGACCTGTTATAATATAAAATCCGACGAAAAATTCAAAATATTTCCATAAAAAAACATAAACAATATTTTTAGTATTTAAAAAGTTTTTGATTCATTGAAAAAATCATTTTATAATCAAAAATATATTTATTACAAGTACAAATTATTTTTTTTGTGAATTAATTGCAATAAAAAAATTTAAATAATACTTTCAAACAATTTATGCAGTAATATAATTTTACCATAAAAATGTTATTTTTAGTAAACTGTGAGCATTGGTAACCGATACTTACATAGAATTTTAATTAAATTCACAAATTGTATTCATAGTTATTATAGTTATAAAATTTTTAACAGATATGTTAGACAGTTTCTATGGTACTATGTGTCATAAATAAAAATATAAATTGTCACATCAATTTTACAGTATGTGAAAAATTTATAGTAATTTTTCAAAGGTGAAAAACTTAAAACATATAATTAAAAAACAATGAAAACAATTAAACGATTAAAAAATTATTTAAAAATGGATTGCTAATTCAAAAATAATTAATAAAAGTAGTAGTATATTTGACTATTTAAAAAGCATTTGCAAAATAGCTTTAAATCTAATAAATAATACAGAAAAATTAAGATCCATAAATACAATAAACCTTACTACCTTAATTCAAAAACAAATCATTTTTACATCCATCCACAATAATTTCAAATATTTATAAGACTCATAAAATATTTCCAAATTTTAACAAAACTATTCTAATTAGGAGCTGATAGTCTTCTTACAGAAGATCTTTAACAATCAATATAGAAGATACATCGATATAGAACTACCTCTTAAATTTGTAATGTAATATTTTACAAAATGTTTGAAAAGATTACATCCAGCTAGATTTATTGTCTTCAAGTGTTCAGAAAAAATTACTCGAAACCTTCTACATATCAATATAAAAATTGTATTAAAAATATTTATATTAACGTCATCTTGAGGCAATTCGCTGCACATAATAAACTGCAAAATAAATAATTAGAAATATAATAACACATAAACATTTTTAAATGTCAATTTATATTTCAATGTTTCATTTTCCAATGTCGATTTCTATTCAATATTGATTACTGTAATTTTAATAGCAGCATGAAAAGTGCATTGATTTTAAAGTTGTTCAAGGAATTAAAGATGTATAACAAACATTATAAGTCAGTTAATGAGATGTTTACAGAGTAAATTAATAAAATTAGTATAAATCTATCATTTTAGAAGAAAAATTGAGGTAAATGTAAAAGAAAAGTATAAAATAAAAATATTAACTTCATAACCGTTTATATTATATTAAAAATAACAATAAGCCATAATTAAACTTACTTGTAATAAATTTTAATGTAAATTAGTATATTTTATCTTGAATAGCTAAAAACAATCTACAGAATGCCATAACCTATAATCAGTTATAAAATAATAGAAATTATTATAAAGTTAAAAACTATAAATTATCAGAATAGGAATAATTCAACAATTTTACCACGATTGACATGGATAGTAAATGTTTTCTTATTTTGAAACTATAAATCGTATTGATTTGTTGATATTCTGAAATCATTATTTTCAAATTTTGCAAAGAAATAAAAATAATCTCAAGACCGTCTTGATACCGAATAAAGCTGTCATTTACAGCTAATTGATGATTGGCTAAATGTTGAACGCAAAATTTGAAATAAAAATTTTTTAAACTCGCTGTATTATAATAAATAGAACAATAAATATGAAAATTGATAAAAATAATGTTATCATTTCTACAATATTTACAAATCATTTACTATAATTACGAAACATATATGAAATTATAATCTCACTTATAATTTTACTAGTTTATAAATTTTTTATGTAATCAGTAGAAAACAAAAAAAAAAAACAAATTTCAAAAGTTTTCTTAAAATAAAATTAAAATTAAAAATTGCGTAAATTTATTAAAAATTTTTTTAAATTAATCATGGTACCTATCAGTTTTGGTACATTTATTTTCTGCTATTTGCATTGTGACAAAGTTATATATGTTTTATATTATACTCTAACCTAACCTAGAACAATGACATAACATTTCACGCATATGTGAGGTATAAACAAAGAAAATAGACAGGTATTATAGAAGTACACTTTTAAATGGGCAAATAAGCTTCAAAATATTAATAGTAATACTGGCCGTGAGATGGCGAGTAAGGACATTTTTGAAGACTAATAAGTCTAAAAAAATAATAATTGAAACGTACATTATACATCTAAAAAGAAGAGAATTTTATTATCAGATGATACCAATAAGTAAGAATGTAGGAATTATAAAATTTTACACAATTTAAAGAAACAATATATTTTTAAAATTTTGACGAGTGTTTGGAAAGTGAATAAATGAAAAATATAATATCACGATTACTGTCAATAAAAATTATCATCTACCTATTATGAATGCATACTAACGCGAAAGGGAACTGACTACAAAATTACAATATTATTACCATAATATTTGCGTAATATTAAAATAATATTGGTACAATATTTCTACAATAATAGACAATATCTATTATTGTTAGACAATAAAATTATTGGTAATAAAATAATATGAACAGAATACTCGTGTCGCGTAATATTTCGATAATATTGCAAAAATATTCTTACAATAATAAAATAACGTAAATAATATTGCATAAATATTATGGCAATACTGTTGCAAGATTTTTTTAATATTGTACAGAAATATTTGTACCATATTAATATTTAGTGAATATTATAACAATATTTTTGCAACATTTATCTTTTATCGTAATATTAAACAAACATTGCAAAGTATTTTTGCATCAGCATAGAACTGTTTTAACTTCTTTTTTGCTACACATAATCTTTACGAATTTTTTTACAAAAAAGGAGATATTGAAATTTATTTAGACGTAAAAAATTTATTATAAACAACTTGTATATTTGAAATAGTCGATAGTAGCTCTACCTCGTTCTTGGCGTACAGAATTATAGCTATGTTCGCCAAAAACTTAGTTTCCATTTTAATGTACATGCGCTTCTATATGCGTCTATCTTCTTTAGTATAAATCCATGCGAATACTCATTACTCAAGTAACTCAAAGTGCTAAAACGGTTTTTGGCTCTCATGACTGATTGATTGAAAAATTCATGTGATGTAATTTAAATGCACTATATCTCTTCGTCGGTACACGAGAGATCCTTAACAGTGTGATAGAGATAATAACTATGTTATCATTCTTTCGCAAGTTGTCGGTTGGTGGCAAAATACGAGATGGTCTGCTGCCTGATAGCGTCATGGGCACTGCTGAGGATATATTGAAGGCCAAAAATCAAAATGAACTTATTTCCAAGGATGAGAACGAGCTTAAAGAGTCTATTTATGGTACGAATGAATTTCGCACCTGTCTTCGTCTTTATCTCAACGCTTTTCATGTGGAAAAGTTATTTGAGAAATGACACTTTCGAGGTTATGTTTATTAAGTCCTGTATTGTGGAAAAACAAACCATTATGTGAAATTACTTTTTCATATTTTATTCACAGTTAATTTGCTTTAGATCTTCTACGAACGATAAGAGATCCAGAAAAGCCGCAAACATTAGAGCAACTTGATGTAGTTTACGAAGATTGTATTAATATTCAAGAGGCTACACCAGGTGGTATAACAGTTATTCGAGTAGAATTTAATCCAACTGTGCCACATTGCTCATTAGCGACACTCATTGGATTATGTATCAGAGTTAAACTAGAACGTCACTTACTTGCACTTTTTAAGTTAGATATTTATATAAAAGCAGGTGCTCACTCTACTGAACAAGAGAGTAAGAAAATTATATTTCATACTTGACTGATTTTTTACATTTTTAAAAATTATTTGAAATTATATAAATGTACATCAAAGTAATTTGACATATATAGCATATAATTCTTTTAGTTAACAAACAAATCAATGACAAGGAACGAATTGCAGCTGCAATGGAAAATCCAAATTTGCGAGAACTGGTGGAAAAATGTATTCAAGAAGAAGAATAACTCATAATTAATTATTTATATAAGACTTGTAAATAATTTTTAACTGTTACCTACAGAAATTTAAGATCGAAAAGACGTTTTGTACATATTAATCAATTAAATATTTTATAATTATAATTTTATAAAAGGGAAAGTTTTCTTATGCAGTATACTTTATTCTTCCACATTGTCCATAGCCATAAGTTGTGACAATCTTACAGATTCTCTTTTGTCTGCATCTTCTTCCTCCACCTTCTAGAAATTCACAATGTTTACATTTATATATATATATATATATTTATGTAGATTATAACATTTTAAAAATATAAACAATATAAACTTACTGGGTAAAATTCAGGAGGATACTGATATTTTACAGATTTTTTGACAATAATTTCTACAGATTCAACTTCAAAGACTTCTTCTTCCTTAGGTTTATATAAAATTGAATTAGGTAAAAAGCCATGTAAAGGAAGTCTTGCATTATTAATTATTTCTGCTACATTTTCACTTTCATCAAGTTCATCAATACTATAACCTGCAAACAAAATATTTATCACTTTTAAAATTATCTTATTCAATTCACAAAATTTGTATTACATACCAAAAAGCATATAAAAAATGCCACGCTCATTATAAGTTTTAATATCCTCGGATTTTTTTATAACAATATTATGAAAATCGTACACCGGTGTTTCGGGTATAGGGCGCGTTATACTACTTAACAAATCATTTACATATTTTTCCCAAATATCAGTTGTCATTAGCGCTCTATTTCCTGGCAATTTTGCAGGTTTTAAGATATTGTCTCTAATTTTCTTGATATCTAAAATCATATAAATAAAGAAATAATCATTTTTCCTACGGAAACTTCAGACTTAATTTTCCAATATAAATATATCTTAAATAAGATCCAATTTTGAATTCATTATACTCTATAAATACAAGTTTACCTTCATCTCGATCTCTATATAACGCGCAAACTTGTTTTTCAATTAAAAGATCCATCCTTAAATTATCAGAATTTTTAATGTTCAGGGAAATTAAAGGCGTATTGGATATTGGATGAAGTATATTATTTCTATCAACAGTATCTTCATATATTTTATATTCCAAATCTTCAGGTACACTATCCTCATATTTTTCTTTAGGTATTTCATCAGCAACTATGTTTGCTCGATATTTTGGTGATAAATCTACAACGGTTAAAACACAAGTTAATAATGTTTTACAGTATTAAAATATTAAACATTCAATTAATAATTACAATTTTTGTAAGGAATTTTATAAAGATGTCGCCCAGCACTGAATACTATGTCACCTCTGATAGAAGAAAATACTGTATTCCATGCACAAGTATTAATTATCAAAATCTAAATAGTAATTAATTTTTATATACATTATTTTAAATATCAAAAAATTTATCGAAAATAATTTTTTTAAATACAATAACGTTTTTTGAATTTTAATAGAATGAATCTCAATAAATGTATAATTAAATTTAACTAGTAAGATAACTGAATTCATTTAAAAACTATGTAAAATAATTCAAGCCTTCATGACAAGTAAATCGTAACGTCAGATCACAGCTACAAATAGATCATAATATAAGTTATAATAATGCTTAAATAAAATGACAGTATATATCAGTTTTTATTTCATAAATCGTTCATCTCAAGTTCATCAAATATAAATTTTAATAAAAATATAATTTTATATTTTTTTTCAAAATTTGCTATACTTTAAATTTTTTAATAAATATTATACTTTGTGCGAAAATTATCATTACTTTAAATGCTTACTAATTAAATATAATTACTAATTAATATAGTATAATTATCTAAAATTAATAAACTTAAATTCTTTTACTTTAACAAGGCAATTTTCTTCATCCCAAATTCGAATAGTATTATCTAAAGATGAAGTTGCACAAATCTTTAATGTCTCTAAAGTAATCATATCTATTATTGTAGCAGTATGATCTTTAGAACTATGATGTTCTAAACGAACTGTAAAAGTTTATAATTTTTAGGAATCAAAATATCATTTTACTAAAACTATTTTTAAAAAATTAATGACCCATTTTTATTTTATATTTTGATTGGAAAAATTATTTGGTTTTTACCTCTTTCTGTCATATTTTCCATCAAAACTTGATGATATGTACTGTTTTTTGAACTGTTTACCATACATAATATGTATCTGAAATAAATATAAATCAAACTATTATTAAAATAATTTATAAATATGATACAAATACTATTATAGACAATAAGTAGCAAAAATATTTATTATTATTACGTAGAATTTTATATATAATAAATAAAAAGGTTTTTAATGTATTACCCCATTGAAGATACTTTAGTTATAGGAACGATAAAATAAAGTGTATAATATAAAGCCAGAGGTTCGGATAAATCTGCAAAAACTCGCCAAACCTTGACACTTCTATCAATTCCCAGTGAAATTACACGTTGCGATACAACGGACGAATGCAATTGAATCACAGATCCATTATGAGCCTTTAATTATTTTTAGAATAAATTTTTTAAATGTTGTGTGTAAAAAATATATTTTGATTATTTTCATTCTCACTGAATAATTCTTTCCATGTTTTCCTGTTTTATTATTTAATACAATAATATTTCCTTGTTCTGTTCCCACAATTATACGAATGCAAATTGGATAAAAAATTCGTGGTCCTGAAAATAAGATTCCGTTTACAGAATACAGAATCATAATAAGCGTTGTATAACTAAGGCATTAATATTATCAAGATGATAACTTTTTGGGCGACGATCATTTCCTCGAATTTCGTCGAAATATTCATAAAGAGTTATGCAAGTTATTCGTGGGCCATCACTCGCAAACACGTTTCTTAAAAATATATATTTTTTTTTTTTTTAAATTAAAATCACGTTTATGCACTTAAATGAATAAAGAAAATATCGGTATTTTAAAAAAAAATCAAGTTTATTTACCTGAACTTAATCGGACAAACGCTTGCATCGCTTACAAGAATTTCTCCACTTTTTAAAATAATAGTATACAATTCATCTGTAATAAAGATTTAAGTTACATTTTCTGTTTAAATAAATGAAAGTATATTAAAAAATTGAATCAATTACTATTGTTTCCACTGTATGCTGCTGCTACTACATGCAAAGGTTCGTTTGGTAAAATTTGAACATTTAATTGTTTTCCATAAGATGAAAATATTCTTATGCTGTTGTCTTTACTTATAGTTATTATTTTAGTTGAGTACATTGGATTTTGCGTAATTAGTAAACTTTTAGATAAAGAGCTGAAATAAAAAATTTATAAAATTCGCAATAAACGATTATAAAAATATTGTTATTTATTTATAAATAATAAAATGCAACGAAAATTTAAATTATTATAAAAAAGAATATTGCGTTGCGAATATTAATTGCGTTTAATAAATGAATTTTGAATTATTTATTCATTCGTCACAGTTTCAACTTTCCAAAGGATTATTTTTTAAATAAATATTTATTAAATGTTTTAAATTAGAATTACTTAGAGAAAACTATTGTTTCTTACTATAATATTAAAGTATTCTATTAATACTACGTCTAACTAGACATCGCCTTTTACTACTTAAAAACCAATCGTAATTTTTGAAAATTACGTTCTTTACTTGCTAAATACTAAAAAAATTATATTTATCGCGTAAAAAATAATGTTATTGAAAATAGACAATAATTTTAATTAGTATAAAATGTTATGAAAATATAATTATAATATATACTATAATCGCTTACGATAAAGGAGCGAAGAAACAATACAGCTGCTGCATAATTAAGAAATTAAGTTTCCGACCAATAGTAACAACAGCAGCCCACGCTCTGTTTATCGTTATAGAATTCATTTTTCCAAGATCCGTGAAAGCCTCAGTTTTTCCACGAAAGTTACAGCTCCAGACTTGTAGTCTGCTGTCTTTGCCGTTATAAGAGTAAGTGAGAAAGCCGCTTACAGAAGGATGAGGTAGGATCATGGTCACACAGTCGTCGTGCACTCCAATTGGTGGCATTATGCACTCGAGATTAACGTTCCATCCTGCCACTGTTTAGCAAAAATGAAATATCAATGGCAAAGAATTCATCGTTATAATTAAAAATTTAAAAGATTCGTTTTGTATTACCGTATCCTTGCTGATCACCGGTGATAATCCAAGCGCTGGATTCGTCATAATGAATAACGGTTATCGGCGATTTCGTTGCGTTCGCTTGTTTTTTCAGATACTCAATGGTATCGTAGTCGATATCGCTATCTTCAAGATCAAGCGACATCAAGTAAAGCGTTGTAAGGTAAGATGCCGCCAATAGCGACGAAGCTGTTGTATATAAAACATTAATACAAACATTGTATTATTATTATAAATTTTTTAATTGAATGTATTATAATGAAATTGAATAATGATAAACTATAATTTTATTTTAAGTTGTTACAACGTTTCTTTAAATTTAATTGTTCAATAAATTAATCAAATGAATTTTGTATAAAAATTATCCTTTAATATTACATGAAATTAGCACTTTACTTAAAGAATTATTTTAAATAATCTACTAAAAATATTATTACACATCATACGATCCAGTCGTATTTTTTTCAATCAAAATACAATAGATTCATTTCTGGCATACGTTAACTTACAGAGAGCTTTTGAAAATTTAATGTAAATAGCGTATTTAAGAGCGCGTTTACTTCTAAAAATGACGAACATGTGCTTTGAGAAATTAACGCAGAACATTCAAGCTGCCAGGTGAGTCCGAATTCAGGGTCATTGTAAGTCATAGCTTTCGCCGCTTCCAACTCATGCTCTGTATCATCGAGCGAGTATTTCTTTCTTGCAGAAATTTAACATATACGCAATTTAGTTTGTTTATATGCAAAATCATTTTATCGCGTTCCGTTTAATAAAATCAACTTGTTTTTACAATGTTAAGATTAAATACATAAACAAAAAAAAAAAAAAAAAAAAAATTTGCCTTTACATATGGGATAATTAAAGCTGACGCACGTCGTTCATATCGAATAGGTAATAACTTGTATCAATTATAGACAATGGATTTTAACTTTTTACAATTATATCGATAAATGTATATCCATAATTGTATAGAATTTATCATAAAGCATTATCTTCATGAAAACTCGTCCAATGAAAAAGAAAAGTGCCAAAAATATCTCAACGCTCGTTTCCTTACAACACTCCTCGTAAAATAACTCACCGCCGCTTGAGTCGGCCCAACCACTATTATCCTATTGTTGGCCGACTCATAATAAATCGCCTTGACGCGAAAATCGTGTTTGATAAGCTGCAAGCCCTCAAACGTGGGAGAACAAATCCAAACGAACTCGGCCTCGGGATCAAAGCAAACGAAACATTTTGCTCGATTGCACCAAATCATACGGGCAAAAGTCATCGTTGGATCCAATGCAAAAGCCGGCTTTAGTAACTTTCCCTGCACGGAGTAACGGTATACCTCGATGTTTTTGTTCAACATTAGGTACTCCTACACATAAACAGATAGTCGATGAGAATAATTTTTCTTTATTTTTATTTCGTTAATGTGGAAAATTTGTAATTTTTATATTTGTATTAATTTAATTTTGTGTGTGTTAGAGTGTGTATATGTATATAATATTTACTTAAAGTTTCTTAAGCATATTCATCAATATTAATAAGCAGAATAATTATTTTTATAATTACCTCAGTCTCCTCGCAAAAGCACATGCTAACGAATGCCTTGGGCATAACTATCGACGTCGTCAGTTTCAAACCATGATAAATCTCTTCATCGTGTATGCCTTCGTAAACATTCTCATCGAGACGACTTTTAAACTGCTCGTTCATTACTCTCAGAGTTGTTCGCCAAGATTCTTCCTTTTCTCCGACCTCCGAATTATCGCTGCTCATTTTTGTCAACTTTAAAAGTAAATTTAATATTCTTTATGTATAAAAACTTTTTTATCTTTAATTAGTATTTATTTTTTATTTTATTTTATTTTATTTATTTATTTATTTATTTTTTTTTTTTTTTTGTATCATATATAAAAAATTCATGTAAAGTTTATATGTATTTTTTTTTTCATTGTTATGTATTTATTTTCAGTATATTTATTATTATCAAATTCGATTATTTTTAAAGTTTCATTAGTAGACTGATAAAAATAAATTTATCGATTTGTTTTTATGATGCATGATACAAATGGCAATGAAATAGGTTAGTTATAATAATTTATGTGTATAGTAATCTAGAAGGCATTGAAACAATGAAGAATCTAAAACAAAGCTATCAATAGTTTTTTTTTTTTTTTTTTTTAAATTAAATATCATACAAATAAAAATCTGAGCACAAAAAAAAAAAATAAATTACAAACGATTTTGATTCTTTACATTTAGTATTTTTTTTAGCTGCTTTTCTTGTTTAAAGAAAATAGAAAATTATAACATTATTGAGAAATTGTGTCGCACATCGGTATTTTTATTTTATGACTAATAAAAGCGTAAATACCCAAATATATTTTTAAAAATTTTCCTTCGTTAGAACATATAAATTTTCTGTCTAAATATTCGAGAAAAAAAAAAAAATAAATAAATGATGAAAACTCGGTAAAATCATTATTTGATTATAAAATATTTGACATAAAGAACTTATGTTGGAAATATATTTAATATTATAATAATCTCAAGCTGTATGTGTCCCCTTTGGAAATTATAAGCTATATTGCTCGCGTACTTTGTGTATAATAGTATATAAAAGTTTATGAAAGTATATATTTTTTTATAATTTCTTACACAAGTCATTCTTTAATCTTCCATATATTTTTTATATTTTTCTTAAAGTTTAGTACATTTATTATTTATATAGAGACTTCTGGACATAATATGTTCAGAAATTTGTCTAGCATTTATTATAGATCTACTACATCTCTAAATTTAAAAAAAACGAAGCCTCAGTTTTTAAAATACTGTAAATCAATAAACCTCTTTAATAGACACGTCTGAGTCGCCATGATAATTTGGAATGATGATATAGCGTAGAAAAGATTTTTCAGTTTTATTTTTGTTATTTAAATTTATAGATTATGGGAAAAATGTTATAGTCAAAGATAATTCTAAACTTCGTAAAGGTATAGTGAACGCTTTAAAAAATCACTCTAAATAATAACACTTTAAATACATTATTAAATTAATGAATAATACATAAACAATATACTAATAAATTAATGAATTTATGTACATAATTATATGTTAAATTAATAATAAATATAATTTTCATAAAATAATAAACAATTCAATGTTTTGGCAAAGGCTTCAAAAGGTCGCACGAATATAAATATGAATCAGCTTTTTTTAATTGCTTACTTATGCAACTTTTTATCGAAACTTTTTTCATTCCTCATTCTCGCGTTGTTTCTTTTTAACGTTTGTCACATGCTTTTCTGCGTTCCGCACAATCCGACGTATCCAAGACTAAAAAAATAATGCGATGCAAATACGTCTGGCGTTTTTTTTATTCAAATAAAGCAGTAAATAAAGAGCGCTAAAATTGCGTGTATGTTTAATATAAATATTTTTTATTTAAACAACGGCATTTAAAAAAGAATGTAAAACTTTTTTTAAAAACTTAGTGACTCATACTTTTTATAATGAGAAAATAAATATCAACGATCTTATTGATAAAAAAAAAAAAAAAAAAAAAAAAAAAAAAAAAAAAAAAAAAAGTAAGTCAATATTGATAAGTGTACTTATTAATAAAAATTATCAAAAACTCGAGTCAATTGAATTTTGTTGACTTATGTCTACATAAGCTTAATATAATATATTTAAAAAAAAAACATTTCACGCGTATCTTTGATTTTTCGCGCCTCCTGTTCCGCATGTATGTGTACAGATATGTGTGTACAAGTGTACAAATATAAAACTCAAGGTGCGCTCAAAGAAATGCCAAACAAATAAAAGAAGTACTCGTATACTAGCACGAATCGTCGTGCGGACCGTACAAAGAAGACGATAAAGGGAATGAGACGGGATAAAAAAGAAAAACGACGGCGCACTTGCACTCTTGACTTTGATTTTGGCAGTGCAGCTATCATAGAGCGCAATCGCTTATTGTTTCTATTTCGGCACACCCGCGCTTTTCTTCCACATACGCAAACGAGCGCGTTAATATCGTACCGCCGCTGCCAGCCAGAAATAGCGACTTTATTTTTATCACGAAATGGAACGGTGATTCGACGTCTCGTACCTCTTGCTGTTCGAGAGGGTAAGGAGAGCTAAGAAAGAGAGAGAGAGAGAGAGAGAGAGAGAGAGAGAGAGAGAGAGAGAGAGAGAGAGGAGGGAGAGAGAAAAAGAGAAAGAATAAAAAAGAAATAAAATAACAGAGAAAAGATAAAAAGAAAAGAATGAAAAGGTGTGAATGGAGAATATGTGATAGCCGGTATTCGTGATGAAATGAAGATAAATCAAAAATGTTAGCAATCAACTTTGATTGAAATAATTTGAAGAAAACTTAATACTGGAAAAGTTACTGTTTTGTTTGATAAATAAATCCAAAAAAAAAAAAAATAAATAAAATAAAATAAATAAATACATAAATAAATTCATAAAATTTCATCGTAACGTTTTCATTTTTTATATCTAAATTTTACTTAAAATTATAATTATAATTATTAACAAAAATAAGATATCGTATTATCATTATAATTTTTTGCTAATTCATCATCGATATCTAAGGGATATACCTTTTTAACGTTCATTTGTAATACGTACTGTTGAAATTTATATTTATTTTTTATAAATTGTGAAGTGCGTTCTAAAATTAAAATTTAAAATAACGTCGGTCATTGTACCTTCTTAAATTCAGCAAACAAAGTTCTTTTATTTATTTTTAGTGATAAAAAGTCTGTGTAAAATTAAAAAATCTACTCTAAATTATCAATATTGTTTGTTTTTGCTTGTTAAATCTTTATAATTTACATAAATATATTGCAGTAATCCTATTATGATTAAAAATTTTCTGTCGAAATCATTTAATTATCAGCGATCTTCTTTATTTTTATTATAAATAACATTATATACTGTGTATTAACAATATATTTCTTGTCACGTGGAGCAAAATTTAAATTATCTTTCGAAAGAGACGTGACGTATATATAGCATAAACATTTCGATACATAATATTTTTTTAACACTTTTACAATCATAATATCAAGTTTCATTACTAACTACTTTTTATATTTACTAATGTTAAATATTATAAATAATTAGCAATTAGCAATATTTATTAATTATTTCGGTAATAATTAAAAATAAAGCCAACGACTTTCTTGAAAACTATATATTTAAAATCTACCTTGTAAAAGCTTATTTAACTAAACTTCAATAGTATCTAGATTGATTTATTTTTATACTTATTTTTTATACATGTTAGATAATCTTTTTCGAGCATAAAAAAAATTTCGTTAAACGTATGCCTAAATATATATTTATAAATTATTTTTTATTAGAACTGCATGAAATATCTCTAAATTATAAAAAATTTATTATCCTAAAAATATTCATCAGTTTAATTTTTACAAAAAGTATATGATACAAAACATAGTAATGTTAGTAAATAATATATTTTAATACAATAAAAATCTTAAATAAAAATATAATTCTTGAAATTGTTTATAATAAACATTTTATTAATTTATAAAAAAATTTACTAATAATTATAAAATCTTAAATAGATTCTTTTTAATAGTTTTTATTTTATTTAGAAGTAAAAATTATTTAAATGTAAAAAATTTCTTTTTGTTTTTTCGGTTATTCATAAAGTTCAACGTTTATAATGAATTTTCAATTATGTATAATCAACTTATATATAATGCTTTTATATTAATTTTTTTTTTTTTTTTACGTAATGATAGTTAAAAGTGTTTCACTTTTAAATAGCATTGCATATAAGAACAAAATTATAATTTGACAATTTTATTTTAAAAAAGATTAACCTCGCCTTACTTTTAAAATTTCTTGACCGTTTTAAATTTTCAAAAAATATCATTGCACCGAATTGATTATTAAGTTTAAAAAACAGTAAAATATTTAATTAAGCTTATCATTAAGTCATTTTTATGCAAAACAAAAAATAACAAGATATAATAACAAACTAGAATTTAATGAATTTCAAGATTCAAACTTACATTAATAACAAATAATGATAATCATTTCTTAAAAAAAAAACATAAACAAACACGATTTTCTTATAATAAATTTCTTACGATATCATAAATACTTAATTAAGTAGGTACTACAAGTCTACTCCGCTGCAAGCAAGCCAATGCGTATACACTCTCGATCAGTGCATCAGCTGATGCTGCTGGCGACGTCAGAGTACACACGTACTCAAATCACACACCGCATGCAAGTGTCTCCCTCACTCGTTCGCACACATCCATTTTCCTTTCTCTTAGCTCTGTGTAATTGTACATACAAACACACTCTACGAGCGAAAGAAGAAGCAGAAGGTACGCATCTGTATTTTTAGAACGTGGGAGTTTTCTCTACAAGAGCGACTAGCGACACTCGACGGTCAACAGCTTCTCCGCTTTGTATTTCACACCTCCGATTGTTTCTTTCGCGCGCTCCAGTATCGTGAAAGTGCGCGGTGTAAGTCAATTGTGATTTTGACTTTACGACATAAGCGGGCATCTCACCGATAAAAATTGTTGTCATTAGTTCTACAGCAGTGGTAGCTATCACGGCTACAGTGCCCCGAAGATGGAAGAAGAGACGGAAATGAATTCTTCACTAATGGATCGCGTTTATTATGCGGCGAAGGACGGTATGGCCATCTCTCTTTACGCCATGCTCAATGACAAAGAGCCGGAGTATGGTAGTTTACTTGTCAGTCAGGTGAGAATAATCGTATCTAAATAATTAGTAAATATTTGTTTTGTTTTTAATTCTTATTAAATATACAAATTATATTTACAGAGTCGTAAATTCAAAACGATACGAGTTTTTTAATTTTATCGAATAATGAAAATTTTCTAAAATTTTTATAATTTCAAAAAAATTTCTGTATCTTTATTTAAAAAAAGCTTAAATATTATTTTCCTTCCTAAATAAAATAATTATTTGAATTTTTAGTTGGAATAAAAATTATTATGCAAATTTTGTTGTTTTTATACATCTTTATACATAAGCATACAAAGCAAAACACAGTAAAAATTCTTTTTGTTTGCTTATAGTTAAGACTCAAACGAGTTCAGTTGGTTAATTGTTATTTATATATTAGCTATTGATAGTTCAGTGATTCGCCAAATACACAAAAGAAAATAAGATCAATTACGATAGTCGATAAAAAAACAATTGTATTAATTGTTTAAAATCAAAGAAAATATATGATATATAAATATTCCTTTGTTTAAACAATATATATTTGTTTAAAAATAATTATTTAATGAATAAATTTAAAAACAAAATATTACTTTATTATAATTAATAGTAATTAAAATTTAATTAAATAAATAAATTTCATATTTTATTTTTTACAGTATAATTCGTTAACTATATTTTGATATAATTTTAATTTCAATAGGATTTTTTTTAATTTAATTAACATTAAAAAATTAAATGATTTAAACAAAATTATTAAACATTATTTTAAATATATTGTTATAATTAATATAAATAATGAAATAAATTCAAATAATTTTTTTCAAAAAGGAGTATTCCAGTATTCTTTGTTTTAACATTAAACAAAGCAAGGTTCAAGACACGTGTCTTCCAATGAAGAGTTTAAGAATTTGGCTGTAAGCCAAAATAATTTACGTTGGGGTCGTCAAACAAAGAAGTATAAAGACTGGATCGAAAATTTTTTATTAAAAATTTTATTAACTTAACTTATAAATTAAATTAAGTTCTATAATTATACATTCAACAATAATAAATTCTTATAAATTTAAATAGATTTATTTTTAAAAAACTTTGGCATTATTAGCTTTTTAAGTTTACTTTTAAAAATATGTACTATAAAATATTAAAAAAAATTGTTTGAATTTAGAAAGTTTTGCAAGAAGATGGCCAATGTTGTTCACCTTTTATTGTGGCTGCTAGATATGGTCACAATAAAGTTGTCAAAATGCTTTTAGAAAAATTTCCATTAGATATAGAACAAGAAGGAAGAGTAAAATGTGATGGATATATTACTGAAGGTGCCAGTGCCCTATGGTGTGCTGCTGGTAAGAATTATCTCAAGGTTCCATAATTTATAATACCTATTTTTAAAGTAAAATATAAAAATTATGTAATATTAAGTTTTATTTTAAATTCAAATGTTGTTTTATAAAATTTATTTTTTATTAAATCGTATTTTTTTTTTTTTTTTTTTTCTAACAATAAAAAAACTGCAACAAAGATATCACTATTTATTATTATTTTGCAGGTGTTGGACATTTAAATGTAGTAAAAACACTTGTAAAAGCTGGTGCAAATGTAAATCATCCTACAAAAACAAATTCCACTCCAGTAAGAGCTGCTTGTTTTGATGGAAGACTGGACATTGTAAAATATTTAACAGATCATTCTGCAAATATTCATATTGCAAATAAACATAATAATACCTGCTTAATGATTGCAGCTTTTAAGGGACATTTGGACATTGTAAATTATTAAAAAATATATTTAAATTCTTAAATTCTACTCTTTTAAAATAAAATACAAAAATATAATAATGTTATTTTATTAATTAACCAGTACAACTCTTTAATATAGGTGAGCTTTTTATTAGAAAATGGAGCAGATCCTAATGAACGTGCTCAATATGGAGAAACAGCTTTACACTTTGCTGCTGAATGTGGTCATCGCAACATAGTCAAAGAATTGCTCAAACATGGTTCGAAAATGTCAAAAAACGTTATGAATATGACTCCAATAATTTCAGCTGCTGAACGAACACGAGCAGATGTAGTAGAATGTCTGATTGAACATCAGAATTTAAGTAAAGAAGAAGTTATAGAAGCATATGAACTTCTTGGTGCCTCCTTTGCAAATGACAAAGATCATTATTGCCTTCAAAAAGCATATACTTATTTACATAAAGCCATGACATTAAGGTAAGCATTTATGTTTTCTAGTTAAAATAAAAATTTGAAAAACCATTTTACACATCTGAAATAAATTCATTTCTTGCACAGTTTAAGTAAAAATATTATTTATGTTATATTGGTTCTCAGTAAAATTTAATTTATCTATATTAAATCAAATTTTATACATTTTTCAATTGTGAAATCATAAACAATCATTTTTTTAGGTTTAGTGACCAAAATAACATTATAAGGAAAGTTCTTATTGAACCAATTCCAGCATATGAAAATTGGCGAGAATCAGAGACTTTAGAACATTTGGAAAGTATAAAAAATAATCATGATGCGATTCATATGGAATCACTTACGATCAGAGAAAGAATATTAGGTAATGTTAATATCTTATTATTTGAAAATAATTGTTTTCTACTATAACAAAAAAAATATTAGTCATACAAAACTATTATATGTTTTTTATTGTTCTTTCAACATATAAAAACTTTAATTAAAATTAATATTTTATGTATATAATTATAATAAATTAAATAACAATTAAAAAATATCTTATTTATAGTATTTTTTAAAAAATTATTTATTTTTTTTCAAAATAAAACTTTACAATTTTAGGAAGACAAAATCCAGATGTACCACAACCTGTAATTTATAGAGGAGCAGTTTTTGCAGATAATGCAAGATTTGATAGATGTGTAGATTTATGGTTACATGCTTTAAATTTAAGACAAATAAATGATATGTCTATAACAAAAGACCTGCTACGATTTGCTCAAGTAAATTAATATTCTATTAATAATTTGTATGTTATTAAAATAATTTACAGTTACATTATAAAAATATTTAAATTTTTAGATATTTTCGCAAATAATTCACGCTGGTGTACAACTCAAATTTGAGCAAGTATTAAATGTCTTAGAAGCAAGTGTCATTGGATTAGAAAGATTAAAAAAACAAATGGAATCTGATATAATAGATGATGACGATCAATCGATATTCGTTAGTATTATTTTACAAGTGAAAAGAATATTTTATATAAAAAATTTATTATTTATTTTTAAAATTTATATAAATTTAATTATAAAATATTTTATAATTTCTATAGGAAGAAATAGAATCAAACTTAACAATAACACTTTATATTTTAACAATATTAACAAAATTAATGGCATTAAATAAAAAAGACTGCAATGAAAGTGAGGTCAAAAAAGCACATTATTTAGTTCACAAATTATGTGCTCTTCAAATGAGGTTGAAAGATGGTCAAACCCTTTTACATCTTGTTGTAAATGTTGATACACCAGTTGATGATTTTCATACAAATGATGTTTGCAAGTAAATTGAAATTAAAATCATTTAAAATAAATACTATTATTAAAAAATTTATGAGTATTAATATAACAAATTTTTATCATTAGATTTCCATGTGCAGCAACTGCAAAACTACTTATTCAATGTGGAGCAGATGTTAATGCAATGGATAATGAAAGAAATACACCTCTTCACATAATAGTTCAATATGAAAAACCAATTAGTGATTTTATGACTTTACATTCAATTATATTAGATCTTGTCAAAGCTGGTGCTCATATGGATATTGTAAACAGCCGAGGCAAAACACCATTTGATGCAGCTACAACTGGTAAAATTTCATTATAATTTTAGAAAAATTAAAAACTATACAAATTTCTTATATTTTAAACAAGAACAAATTAAAAAATACTAATTTTATATATAAAATATTTTAATATTTTTAGTTTAATTTTGATTTATTTTATACTATTTTATTATAAATTACAAAAATTGAATATGCTTCGTAAATCTTCTTAACAAAATTACAATATAAATAACTAACAATATTAATAACTCATTTTGATTGTAGAATCGAATTGGAACTTTCTTTATATTTCAGGTGTTGCAGAAATTATATTAAGAGCTCAAACAAAATTATCTCTTAAATGTATGGCAGCAAAAGTTGTTAAAATTTATAATCTTTTGTATTGTGGAAACGTTCCGCGTTCATTAGAAAGTTTCATTGAATTACATGGCCCAGGAGTGAATCAAGGATAACATAATTCTTCTTTTAAAATATAAAAGAAAACTCGTCTAAATGTTCCTTATTAAAAACCAGTACTGATGCCAAAGGAGATTGTAGATAGATTTTGTAACTGTGTAAATTAACCTTTAGAGGATTGCTATTATAAGTTAAAAATTTATTAATAAAATTTATATATATATATTATATTATATAATGTTTTTGACATAATTTGAAACAGTATTTTCAAATTGATATTTGCAATTTAATTTTCTAATTGATAAATAAGAAAAACAAAACTCTTTCAAATACCATGAATTAATAAATTATTCATATGCATTTTTATTGTTATTTTAATACAAAATTGTTTGTAAATTAACTAGCTTTTTAATACTAGTTTGCACACCAGTTTTAAAAACAATAAGATTAACTTTTTATTTAGAATGTTGTTGGCTTTTTAATACTCTAAAGGTTAAAAATTTATTTATATTATTGTATTAATGTATAAAGTTCCAAATTTTTTCTAACTGTAAAAGATGTAAAAAGTGTTATAATATAAAAATTTTATTACTATTTTAAAACTTTTTCGATAAAATGTATTTATTTTTAATAACAATGCAAATTATATACCATATATAATTATAGAAAATAATTATTTTATAAGTCACGTTAAATATATGTATATAATTTTTACTATATATATATAAATGGATTAAACATGATTGACTATATATAAAAATATAAAACTGAGAAATCCATCTCACATCAATGGAATTAAAGGAAAGAATTTAAATATACATTTTGTTAACATACAAGAAAAATCTTTTCACTTTCTTAAAACTCAAATTTTCATATATGATACTTTTATATGTTACATTAGATAAATCTTAATATTATACACATCAGAAAATATAATACAAAAATAAAATTTCTACCGAAGGAATTTTTTAAAATGCTCAATCATTAAAATATTGATTAGATTTCCAAAAGTTATTTATAATTCGTAGATAATAATTATTTAATATGTACGCCTGGGTACAGGATATCGAAGAACCAATGCACTATCAGCCGAAATAATTGGAAGCGTATTATCGCAATGGTGATTCACGAGATGACTTACACTGTCAAATACTCGATCCTTAGTTCTGACCTGAAATTTAATTTTCATTGAATTATTTTATGAATAAAAAACTGTTTAAAATTCTATAAATTTCTTATTTAAATTCGAATTACTATTTCAATTACATATATGGATTAAATGAAGAAAATATTAAATTATTCTATTATTTTATTTTGGAATTAATTATAACTATAAGAAAGAATTAATTATTTTGAATTTTTACTTATACATTTTTTATGCAATACTTACGACTCCTTCTGGATCAATGAGTAATAAATGTTTGGGGATTCCATTATTCATCCCTGTGAGAACATATTGCCCTGGAGATCCTTGAGATTCTCTGACTAAGAAATCGCCATCCTATCAAATAAAAGAAAAATAATTTTATTTTTATCATTAAATTTGAAAAATATTTTATTAATAATTTCATAAACACTTACCCTTATTAACATAGATTCTGCTTCAGAACGACTAACACTACCATGAAACCAAATTTCTTGTTTTAGTTGTTGTTTCTGTGATTGAGGACTTAGTTTATTCATTTCTGATATAGCTGTACTGAATGGTTCTGAAAATATTTTTAATTAATTTAATTTAATTTCAAAGAAAGTGAGTGCTTACTTGTATGTTTAAGTATAATATAGATGTAAGTACCATTTCCATTGATAATTCATTTATTTAACTTACGCATATCAAAAGCATCAAAGAAAGTTGCTGGTTCTCTTCGATTGTCTCGATTTGCCGCGATCACAGTATCATTAACATAATTATGTTCTGGATTTGTACTGGAAGCTATACTACCATCTGAACTTAAATCGATCAAATTCCCTGTTTCTATTTTTTAAATACAAAACATTAATTGTAAAATAATGATAAAAATAAAATTTCTAAAATATGTTAATTATAATATAATTAAATACATGTTCGTTTTTTTTTAAATAAAATAGTATACAATATATATTTAATAAAAAATGTGTTACAATTTTAATTAAAAAATTACCAGGCCATTGTTGCTGTTGTCTTCCACTTTTTGCTACTGGATCAGGAAGAGGTGTGCTTTGTATACTTGTAGATGCTGCACCACTAGAACTCAAATTTGAATGGTGATGTTTTAAATTTGGTAAAGTTGCTGAACAAACTGGAAGAGGAGGTACAGGAGGAGGTCCAATGTCTGGTGGAACTTTTCCTGGTAAGTCATTGTAATAGTCTCGATCTGCTTCCCTTAATCCATTTAAAGTTGGACTAAATATAAAATAATATATATTATTATATATTATATAAAGTATACTTATAATTATTTCTAAAATAGTCTTACTGTAAAGAAGAAGGTTTTGTAAGAAATTCTTTAAAGCGTAATTCAAAAGCTTGTCCAATAGTTGAAATAACATCTTGAGCTAATCCACCTCCACATTCTAAAACATAACAAGCTCTCCAATTTTGCATATTTTTAGCAACATAAGCAACAAAGTCTAGAATGTCCTACAATAAAAAATTATATATTAAATTTTGATGCATTTTTAATTTCAAGAATTTTACAAAACACTGTTATTTTAATCAATATTTCTTAATATTTGAAATAAAATGAATTTCTTTCATGTTGATAATAATTTACTTCAAATATTATACTAACTGTATCACCTCCAGAAGCAAATGATATACGTGGCATTTCATGTTTTGCTATAACTTGACCAGTTTCTAGAACTGTCAATGCAAGACTACAACTACTAATTGTTAAATTGATATTTGACCCAGCATGTTCCATACAAGGTTTATCTGAAATGGCTCTTAAAACTTTTCGATCTACCTAAATTTAAATTTATTACATATGATCAATTTTTTAAAGAAATATTTTATAATTCAATGACGTATTCTGAATATTTTACCCGTCTTTTTTTATCAGCAGATTTAAGACCAGCAGCTTCACAAACTCTATTTATACATTCTCTAAAATAAAAACAAGTAATTCATTAACTATGAGTATTTCAAAAACTTAGTAATTCATAAAAAATATTTTACTTTGCAACACATGATCTTGTTTCAAAGTCTAAACTTTTCATTGACGTATAAACTTCCAGGCAACCAATATACTGTAAAATTAAAATAAATATTTTAAGATCAGAAAAAAATTATATTTTAAAATGACAACATACTCGAACAGCATATGTAATTCCTTCTTTACTGACAAGATGGTCTGGATGTAACCATCCTCTTGCAGGTTTACTTATAAAACTTCCACCTCCAGTTGCCATTGTTATATTCACATTACTATAATACAATACATTAATATTATTACTTAATATTCTATATTAATAATAATCTATATTTAAAAAAGTAATCAATAAAATGAATTTGGGCAAATTTTTCTAGTTATTAAATGTCACATTTAATAAATTAAAAATATTCATGGAAATAATGAAATTTTAGATATTTAATTATATTTTGTACATACATAAAACATTTTAAAAAAAAATTTTAAACATTCTCATATATATTCTATCAAAAAGCTTGATGTGATAAAGATGTGTAATTAACCTTAAAATTGTATACATAAAGTAAATTTTAAACTTTTCAAAATAATTACCTATACTAATAGTAAAATATTTTTTATTTGTAAGATTATAAAATTCCTTAACAGAAGAAGTATGCGTCATACTTCTTGGGCAATTTAATAGGAATGCAGTCTTAACTATGTATCTTTCATCTCGTATTTTGTCAAGTACTTTGCGTTTACTGAATTTACGTTAACTTCCATACGTTTTTTTTTTATTTTTTTCTTGCAGTTTCGCATAAATATTCACTTTGCACTCTTACAATACATTGAATATTTTGCAGAAAAATGTTATTCCATTTTGACCACAAAGATATGTCTTTCTTAGCCTTTATAACTAATCATGGATACTTGAACACTACGTGTTGAGCACTGACATTAAAACTGACATAACCTCGATGAATGAAAACTTCCTTTCTCTTGGAAAAATGTTGATTGAACTACTATACACATTTTGCGTATAAGTGCATAAAATTTTAATTGTGTCCTAAGAGAAGAAATTAAAATATTATGTGATAATATCTTATTGTTAGCCCAATTATTTTCAATATTATTACATTAAGTTTTGCTAGGAAAATTTAAGAAACGATTTATACAATATATAATTTGTGGCATTATAAGAGTTTTTATAATACCATTATATATATTTTGTAAACAAATATATTATTATTATTAAAATTATAATGATAATTAAAATTATTATAAAAAAATAAATTAGTTGGATTATAAACTCCAAGAAATAATAATTAATAATAGAGAAATAAAAATAAACAAAGTTATTTATGAAAAACAATTTTTTTTCAAAGATTTTTTTACATTCATGTGTATTTACGAGTATCATTGAAAAAGTCTCATTCTTCAGCTATAAAAACATAAGATAAAATATAAAATTTAAATTATACTTCTAATGAAATTATTTAGTTAATTTTTATTATAAATTAATTGAAATTAAGTTTTTTTCCTTTCATTTGTCTGTTCAATAATTTGATAAAATTTATACAATTATTATTTATAGGTGTGTATGTAAACATTTGTAAATGTAATTTAATATTAAATAATATTAATATTGTTATTAAATAATTTAGATGTTAGTCTAAAAGACAAGGGTATGAGAGTATAAAAATAAAATATCTAAAAATAACATATTGTTATAAATAAAGTTTTAGTATATAAGAATATTATATATTTTTTGAAATTCAACATCAAGTAATATACTTTTTAACACACCCAGTATCTTACTTAATTTGATACATGCGTACAAAACGTGCGTCATACAGCGGCAGCGGTGCACACAGTCGTCGTGTTCGTATCGCCACCGCGTCCTTTGACACGCTTTTATAACCGTACACAGGGGAGAGACGATAAACATCATCGTAGTTGCTCTCCTTGGCCGCGCGAAAATAAACGTAAAACAAACGCAGGGGAGCAGCTTCTACAGCGGCAAATGGGAACATTAGTGGTGTGTAAGTGTGAAGCAAAATAGTGAGAAATTCAAGAGAGTGTGATTGGTGGTGTAGAAGTAAACGGTCTCTCGTGGTTGTTGCTCGGGGACACCATGCCAAGTTTCGCAGAATTAGGAAAATCTGCTGTTACCGTTTTTGCTGCTACACAAAGAACAAGCTTGAATCAGTACTTGAGAGCTCGCATTTAGCGGGTACGGTGGACCAAGGAAAGCGCCTCGTGTGTCCAAGAACTCGCGCCTTCATCTCTTTCTATCTTGTTCGCATTACACCCCCGCGTTGTGTTTGTTAATTTGTTGTATAGCACGAATATACAAGTCTTTGCAAAGCTAGTGAAAAATAGAAAAAAACAAAATAAAGGTGCAAGCTATACTACTGCTGTTCTTGATTACAGTCTTTCGTAGTTCTTAGAAATAAGAGTCAAGCGCGCGCGCGCTTATTTGTGCGTGTGTGCTCAAGTGCGGGATTCAATTACAGCAGTACTCCCGTGTTTCTCCATCTCTGCAAAGTGTCAAGCCACGCAGCTCATCGTCCTAACTCCTTATGCCTGTCCTGAGGTAAATAAACCATAATCAACGCTTACATGTGAAAACACAAATTCTTATCATTGGCTAACTGTTCGACGCGTCTATGCCTGTGCATTCATGTTTACACGTAGATTTATTTTCTTAGGATGAAACGCTGGGCACATAACCTCATCAATGAGTGCTTGATCCCCGGTGCTCTATATACGCATGTGTTGCGCATTATTTGTCAAAAAAATATTTTATTAACAAATAAAATTTGAAATAATAGATTTTATTTTAAATAAAAAATTGTATTGTTCTAATAGAGTATTATTATATTATTAATGATAAATACTAATAGAATATTATTATATTATTAATGATAATTTGAAAAAGAAAAATTAAAATTATACAAAAGAGCCTTAAGAAACCTGCTGCTTTGATTACTTTATGTATATTTTGTAATTATCTTTTATATATAATTTTTTTTTTAATAGAAAACTATTTTTAATGAATTGATAAAAATACAATTTTTTTATAATTTTATTTAATTTTGAAATTTATGTATATTTATTTTCCTTTTCTATTCTAACAAATATTTTTAAATATTAGATTTTAGATAATACATAATTATTCTAATTTATTTATTAAAAAATGTCTGAAATAAACAAAGCGTAAAAATATATTACTTTTCAAAAGTATAAAATACACAAAGATTTAAATAAATTCAATATTGAAGTTAAAAATAATTTTTTTTTTTTTTTTTTTTTATAATCAATAGTTTAAAACTTCACTTGTTTAAAAATAAAACTATTAAAATCTATATTTTATTTATAGCATGTAATAGTCCTTATTATATTTTTAAATATTTTAATATTTAATTTAAAACCATTCTTTATAATATAATTATAATAATAAATAAAATTATAGTAGAGAAATAATAATTTTATTTTACCTTTTAATTATGTGTTACAGAATTTGGAAGGTGTTTTAGAAAAATATTAAATTAGTCTAGTATCTCAGACAGTTAATATTATTTGATAGACAAGATGTCGGAAATTGTCTATCCACAAGGGTGTAGACCTGTTACGGATGATCTTGGACCAGATGAACTCATAAGAAGGCTTAAGGTATATTATTTATTTTTTATGACATTATAAATTGTTAAAAATCTTCAATATTTATATATTGATATGAGTTAATATATTTTTATGAATGAATGTTACTATTGTGATTATTTTGCATGATATAAAGTAGTAATATTAACTAATTATCTGCAGAGATCTTTTAAAAAAATATATATCTAACTTTCTTCACACTGCATACAGATTTTTCATAATAATTTGTCTTTTAATATTACTTTTTGTTCTGGTTTTTAAATTTAATAATATCTTCAAATTTATCAATATATTTTAACTTTTACTAAAATTATATTTTTAGCAATTATTATTTCTTTATTATGAATATAATCAACAATCATGGATTAAATTAGTAAAATTAGTTAATAAAAATTTAGCAATTATTAAAATATATTTGGTTTAGCAATTATTAAAATTAGTTAATAAAAAACTTAGGTTAAAAAATATTTTTATATCTATTTATGTTTGTTTTTATTATTATTTTGTTTTAAAATTAGTTTTACTGATTATCGTATAATAAATAAAAATTTTTCTAACAGACATTGGCCCATACATTGCAAGCAATGGGTCAAGATGAAGGAATGTATCAACAATATATTCCACTAGCATTGCATTTAGCAGAAGACTGTTTTTTAATGCATCAGAGTAAAGATGTGCAGTTATTAATTGCATGTTGTATTGCTGATGTACTTCGGGTTTATGCTCCAGAGGCTCCTTATAAAGATCCTGAGCAAGTGAGTTATAATCATAAGTCCTAATTTTTAAACTTTCAATTTTTTATTTTGAATAATTGATGTTACAAAAAATTTTTAAATAACTTAAAATCAATTTGATTTTAATTATTTAAATATAATTAAAATAGAAGTTGATAAATTAATGTTATTTTTTAAATATAAAATTTATTTTATTTTATTCATATATTTTCAGGTCAAGACTATATTTCTCTTTTTAATCAAACAACTAGCTGGATTAAAAGATCCTAAAGATCCAGCTTTTAAAAGATATTTTTATCTCCTTGAAAATTTAGCTTATGTCAAGTCCTTTAATATGTGTTTTGAACTTGAGGACTGTCAGGAAATATTTTGTGCTTTATTTTCACTAATGTTCAAAATTGTCAAGTATGTAATCAAATATGTATTAGTCTTTTTTAATATTATAATTAAAAATACTATTAATAATCAAGATATATATATATTTTTTTTTAGTGATGAACACTCAGGCAAAGTTAAAAGTTTTATGCTTGATGTGTTGTGTCCACTTATTACTGAATCTGATATTGTTAGTAATGAGTTATTGGATATCATTCTTATAAATATTGTTGAACCCAACAAGACTCAAAGAAAGAATGCTTATGCATTGGCTAAAGATCTTATTGTAAAATGCAGTGATACATTAGAAACATATATACAAGCTGTAAGTACAATTACAATACAAATATTACAAGCTGTACTTTGACATTTTTACAAAATCTTATTTAATTTATATTAATTTAATCAACTATTTGTTCTGAAAATTTATGAATATTGCAAGACAAAAATATAACATTTTTATTTACATAATATTATAATATCATGTTCTTGAATTCATGTAACTTTTGTATAGTTCTTTAATCATGTGCTTATACTGGGAAAAGAAGAAAAGGACTTGCAAATTTGCAACAAAGTTTATGACTTGATTTATGAATTAAATCATATATGTCCAAGTGTTTTGCTGTCCGTCCTACCTCAACTTGAATGCAAACTTAAATCTTCTAATGAACAAGAACGTCTGGGTGCTGTAGCTCTTCTTGCTCGTATGTTTTCTGAAAAAGGATCACAATTAGCAGTTCAGCATCCTCTGCTTTGGCGTGCATTTCTTGGTCGCTTTAACGACATAAGTGTGTCAATTCGTATTAAGTGTGTGCAATATTCTATGCACTTCTTATTGAATCATCCAGAATTGAGAAAAGACATCACTGATACTCTAAAAATGAGACAGCATGATGCTGATGAGAATGTGAGGTAAGTAAATTAATTACAAAGCTTTTAATTTATTTCCAGATAAATACAAACATTAATATTTTAAAGGTATGAGGTTGTCATGGCCATTGTAACAACTGCCCGCAAAGACTTTGAAGTTGTCTCAGATAGTGAAGATCTATTAGAATTTGTCAAGGAGAGAACTTTAGATAAAAAATTCAAGATTAGAAAAGAAGCAATGTCTGGTTTAGCAATGATTTATAAAAAACATTTAAATGATGCAGATGTTCCACAGGCAACAAAAAAGGCTGTTACTTGGATTAAAGATAAGATTCTGCATGGTTATTACATGGCTGGAATGGAAGACAGATTGCTGGTGGAGAGACTGCTTAATACCTGCTTAGTGCCTTATCAATCACCAGCAGAAGATAGGATGAAAAAATTATATCATTTATTGGGAACGATAGACGATCATGCGTCAAAAGCTTTTGTTGAGCTTCAGAAACATCAATTAGCGTAAGTTAAATTTATCGTATTAAAATCGTTAATATAAATATAATTTTTTTTCTATTTTTCTACAGAAGTTTTATATAAGAATTTTAATTTTTAAAATAATATTATAAATGCATTTTTTGTTTTTCTTAAATTTTAAAATAGACCGTAATGAGATCTTTATGAAAATTGTTACAACTTTATGTTAGACATATTTCATCTTTTATACTATAACTATTAGAAAATGATTTATTTTTAAAAATAAATTTAGAAAAATCTGATAACACATAAAATGATTTCAATTTTTTTATAGTTACATTAACGTAATCTTTTAAATAACCTATTATAATTAAAATATTTCATTATAAGCAATAGAAAATTTAAAATGTTTACTTAATTAAATTTAAAACGCTAATAAAAAAAAAAAAAAAAACAAATCCTAAAATTAAAATATTTTTATAATTATATAAATATTTTTTTTTTTTTTATTTATTATCAATATCTAGGGTTAGAAGATCTGTTGCCGAATGGATTGAAATGATTAAAAGATCAGAAACAGGAAGTAGTCCCGAATTATCGCAAAAAATTCTACAAATTTCTCGTTTTTTGCCTGAACCTATGAAAGTTCAAGAATTTCTTCAAAAATTTAGTGCTCATTTAAAAAAGGATTCAGCTCTCATGCAAGGCATGGAAACAATTCTTCAACCAAAAGTATCATGCAAGGATTGTGCAGAAGCAATCAGTGCAGTACTTAAAAAATTAGGTCAACCTATTATGACAAATCTTTATTACAACACCATAAAAATGTTATTGGAAAGAGTCAGTTCAGTAATGATTGATGAGGAAGCAATACGAGTAAGATATAATATTAGTTAATATTTTACTTTCAGACACGGGTAACTTTAATTTACTTTACGATATATTAACTTCTATGTTTTTATTGATGTACTTATAAAGTATTAATTTTACATTTCTTTAATTTATCTTAATAATAGTACTAATAAAGAGATATTAATTTTAACAAAATTACTTCATGTTATAGACACTTACCGAGGAAAAGTTATAAAAATTTTTGTCTTTTATAATTTTATATTTTTTGTATTGAAGGACAAAAACTAATTTTCAATAAAATTTGCAAAATAAATTATGTGAACTTTTAAAGATTTTTCTAAAAGATTTTTATCAAATTATTCCTTAAATTATTTTAATGCTTTGGAAATTACTTATGTCAAAGTAAAAAATGTGCCCTTGTCTATTTCTTTATAAAATTTTAATTTTATATTTACTTTAATTTTGTAATTAATAGGTCTTAATCGGGTATGTACTGGATTGTTTAAAAGGTGGAAATGTCATAGAAGAAGTTGGTTTAAATCCTAATAATGCTGGTGAAAAAGGACTCAGATTACTTTTGGTAAGTATTTTTTTCTTTAGCACTACATTATTTTAAAGTTTCTAAACAAATTTATTAGCAACTACTTATTTCAATATTGAATATTTTTTCTGCAGATGCTATCTTTTGTTTTTGCACCACATTTCTTACATGATGATATACTGATGCAGCTTGTTCAACTTTTGGAATTGGATGATGAGATGGTTGCTCCACTTGTCCTTTCAATATTTACATTTTTAGGAAAATATAGGCCACTCTGTGAAGTAGCATCAGATATAATGGATCAATTAGTACCGATATGCAAAACTTTTGCAGAAACAGGGACACCAAAACAAGCTAAACAGGCCGTTAGATGTTTATATGTAAACATGATCAACAGCCATGATACAATTTTTCCAGAAATTATTGAAAAAATCAAAAATTCTCTTACGCCTAAGTCCGATTACTACCGCACTGCAATTGTCGCACTTGGACACATAGCATATAATTTACCTGAAAAGTATCATCTTCAAATAAAAAATATGGTTTCCAGAAAGGTATACATTGACATATTTTAATTCTTGTGTTTTATTTGTTTATGAATTTTTATTTATTTTTTTTTTTTTCTCACTTAATTTTTTATAGACAAAAATAAAAAGTAAAATAATATAATTATAATATTTTAATAAATTATTATAATATTCTGATCTTAAAAATGTTGTTATTATATTATAGATAGTAAAAGAACTTCTTGTTAAAGAAAGTAGTGAACAAATGCATGAACATGAAGGAGATTGGTGCAGAGAAGATGAATTACCTGAAGAAACTCGTTGTAGATTGGAAGGATTAAAATGCATGGCTCGATGGCTTTTAGGTCTCAAAAATGATGTCTTATCTGCTCAAAAGACATTTAGAATGCTAAATGCATTCATAGTAAACAAAGGGGATTTACTACAACAAGGCCGTCTTAGTAAAGCAGAAATGAGTTGGTTGCGTTTACAAGCAGGATGTTCCATGTTAAAAATTTGTGAACAAAAAGGAGTTGGTGATCAATACACAGCTGAACAATTTTATAATTTATCTCAGCTCATGGTGGTTAGTACAAATACTTTATTATTGTTACTTAAATTTTGAAATTCATTGAATAAATTGGATATATATATATATATATATATTTATTTATTTATTTATTTATTTATTTATTTATTTATTTATTTATAAATTTTAGCAAGTTATATTTTAATAAATAAATTTAAAATATAACGCTTCAATTTATTTTTTAATATAAAAATAATTTTCTATTATGTCTAAATTTTATATAAATTTTTAGGACGAAGTTACTCAAGTAAGAGAAGCATTCAGTAATAAATTACACAAAGGTCTTGGCAGAGGAATACCAAACAAATGTTTACCTTTAGATTTTATGGGTTATTATGCCTTAGCAGGAAAAGAACAAAATAAAAAATTAAAACAGCTGATGAAAACTTACATGCAAACTGATATCAATAAAAGAAGAGATTATGTCAAAACACTCTCTTTAGGAACAGTAGAACGAGCTATGGGTAACATATATATTTGTATACTTAATATTAAAATGCATTTATTTTAAAATCATTTTTTAATTTTGTGAATAAATTCTATTGTACTTTTTTTTACAGGTAAACTACCTCACATTTTACCAGATTATATGTTAGTTTTTGCTGTTCCTATACTTGCTCATGATCCTGAGTTTGTAAGTCACACATTAATCAGCCACTTAAAAATCATTCAACAATGTTTATGGTTTATTCTGGAACCATTAATAACAAAAAATGAATACTATTGTTATGGTTTTTACAAAAATCTTATAGAAAGAATGAAAAATCACAAAGATGCATTAAGGCCTGATGATGAAGCTATGAATTGCGTAAGTAATAAATACTTTTACACCAAAATAATGTAGAATATATATTTTATTAGCGTAATTTTTTTAATTTCTTAAGGTATTTTTAGAATCATTATTTCATATATTTAATTTATTTTTATTAAATAAACATGTAAATGTTAATATCATTATAATTAGAAAATTAAATAATATAATTATAAATTAATTAATTACAATTATCGTCAATGAAAATTATATTATCTATAATTATTTAGAAATTATGGGCCGTTTGCGATTTGGCGATGAATGTTATTTTTACAAAAACGACAAATTTCGACATGAAGGAATTTCCAAGTGAAACGCGAATACCAACAATGTATTTCAAAAGAGCTGATGAAATAATCACAAATGTTAAAAATTATTTACCAGCTGAGTTACAAATAAATATGAACAACCCCAAAGGAAAAGGAACTTCTATCAATTCATTAACGAATGAAAGGCCCACTCGTAAAACGAAGGCAAAACAAAAGGAGACGGGTATTGGACCAAATGAAACTGATGCAAGGGTAAGATTTATATTAAGAATTTTTTTTTTTTTTTTTTTTTTTTTTTTTTTTTTTTTTTTTTTTTTTTTTTTTTTTTTTTTTTTTTTTTTCTTTCAAAATCCAATGGGATAGCGTGAACTATCCAATGAAAGAACGAATGTAAACTTGAGCTCAAAATTATTTAATGAACTGTATTGCAGTACTTGTAATAACATTGTGATTTTTAAGTTCTTTCTCTTTTTTAATTTATTAATCAATTAACACTCAAATATTTGTTGTAAATTAAGAATAAAATTTTTATTTTTGTTTATAAGACAAATCTACATTAATTAAAAACTATTTATAATTACTAAAAATATATTAATATTGAAAAATGAACTTTATTTTAACATAATTTCAATTAATTAAATTACTAACTGCGTTAAGTTGTTTACTATATTTCTAAAATATTTTTTGCTTACTAATCATACAATTCTGCAATAAAATTTTTGTATAGTTTCACCTATATTTATATTAAAAAATTGCAATGTAAATAGTACTTTATTTATTAATAAAATTTTTTATAAAATGTAAAAGTTTACATTATCAATTAAAATTGCAAAACTTACTAAATCTCAAAAAATATATTATTTTAATGCTTTATCTTACAAATATTAAAAGTATAATACATTAAGATATGATAAAATGATTAAAATTTCTATGTAACTCATTAAATATTTTATTCATAAATAATAATTTTTTGTTCATAAATCAAAAAAAAATTGTTAAAAAGAGAAAGAAACTTAGCTATGGACTTCCAAAACTGTTATTGACTTAAACTACTTATTCAAATACTTAATAATCACTTAACACATCCACAACTTAAAGAGGGTGTAAAAAATATGGAAATATAAAATAGAATAACACTTTAAATTTACAAATCTAAATATATACACTTATGGAACTGTAAACTATTAGGTTTTATAAATGTTTTTTAAAAAAAAAAAGTAATTTATGTGGTTAAAGTATCACTTTTCAATGATATTATAATTATATAAAGAGGATAAGAAAAAATCTAGAAGTAGGATAAAACAGTTTTTAAACAATTGCAAATTCATTAGTTATCTATGTTTTTATTATTATATCGATTTATTCACAAATGTAATTCCACTATGTTTACATATAAATTATTTAAAATATTTTTATCAATTAGAATCTATTCTTTAAAAATTAATTAATAAAATATTTCTTGTAATAAAATTTAAAATTTATGTTTTTTACTATCTAATTTTATAAATTTATGTAATATTAGAATTGTCATTTTCACTAGAATATAATATAAAACAAAATAAAAATTTCTAGATATCTAGAGAAGTAGTTCCTTTCTTTATGAGCAATAAATATGTGTAATTAAGGATAATGTTATTGGTTGAATTAATTGTTTTTAGTTAAATTTAATTTTTTAATATAAATCACATGTCTGTTTATGTTTTTATAAAGGCCAAAATTATTAAAATAAATAAATAATGTGAATTATAAAATTTTATAAATGAAAATTAGAAAATAAAAGATAATTTGAAAAATCACTTAGATATATATAAAATAGTTTTACATTTTTTATATATTTTTTACAAAATATTTTAGCTGTTCATTCATTGGTCAGTTTACCTTATCCCTCTTAATAAGTTTAAATACATCAAATTCATTGAAAAAAAATTTATAAACTTTTTCATGACAATATTAAAATTAACATTATTAAGAGCCCCTTGAGCAATCATAATTGTTATTTCAAGCTGCATGTTGGCGAAATGGAATGTATTGATGCTCAGGTAACGGCATTATTAATTGATGTATGTTATTGACGTCAAATTTTATCGTAGTGAACAATGTTGTTATTTAGTTGCATGTTGAAATAAATTATAGAATTTGTATTTGTTTATACTGGTTTTTCTTCGCAGCCTGCAGAAGCATCTGAAACAAGGATTCACCTTCCAGGTTTAGTTGACGAAGTAAGTTAATACAATTTTTAAAATTGAATGTAGATATAAAAGCAATATAAATTAAGAGTAATATGAGAACATATAAGTTCCCGAATTTTGAACAAATAATTTGTTAACACTATCAAATATTATCATATTTGAATTTAAAATATCAATTTAATATGATTAAAAAAATTTTAATTAATTTTTAACAATTTTTATAAATTTTAGATCGATGAACCACCAGAAAAGAAACCACACAAGGAAACAGATAAAATAAGTAAATAATTAAGTATGTGGGTTAATTGTTGAGATGAGCAAAAAGAATAGTAAAAAAAAGTGATTGAAAATAAATCGAAGTTAAAAAAGGTGTGATAACGCTGTTATACGAACATTTTGTGAACATCTCAGAAATTAGAAACAGATTATTTTGGTTATGTACAACAATTAATGATATACCCGAATCGTTCGCGTATTTCTAGAAAAAGGAAAACAAAAAACCTTAGACGTAAGATTATGATAATGTGGTGACGTGAAACTGACGCGAGTCCAAGTACTTCGGTGGCAGGTAATAGAAGAATTGTGGCTGCCAAAAATTCGAACTCTGATGAGATTTAATGGCGCTTCATAATATCTGTATAAAAAAGAACACTTGATGTTAAATTATCTTTCTTATATCCCTGGTGGCAGATTCGCGTCGAATCGCATAAAGAATTTATTGATAACACTCTTCTGACCCTGGTTAGAAAATATTGTTTATTAAAATTAAAAACAATTAAAAGATAAAAATTAAATTGTTTTGGAATTTAGTGATGATTAATTAATGTGATCAATGGATTTTTATTTATATTTGTCTATTATTATTAATGTCATAATTCATTGATCGCTACATGATGGGCATTAAAGCTCGTTGATTTAAAATAAAATAAATTACAATAATTCATAAGAACCAATTATTATGTATAATTAAAAAATAGCAATAGTAGGTGAGAATAATTTAATCCTACTATTTACATTGTAAAAAACGGATTAGTATTAAGATGCAATGACTTTTCACTAATTAAAATTCACACAATTGTAATTTATTTTGTTTTCATCACACAAAAATCATCTACTAGAAGTTAAAATTGAAAAAAAAAAAACTTTTGACTACATTTCAATTGTTTTTAATTTAATTTTCTAACTAGGGACATAAAATACAATTTAAATTTCGCGTACATATAAGCCCGTTTTCTATTGTTCATCTGACATTCCTTGTGTCGTTCAGTCTTAATTTATATATTACATAAATAAAAATTACTTTGATTCTTTTTTTTTTTTTATCAAGTTGGTATGTAATCTTAAGCTTTTTAAATTGGTATTTATTTATATATTATTTAATTTTGCTTACAATATAAATTTTTGTAAGGATAATTTTATAAATTTTAACATTTGAATTTGTGCTATTATTAACCTAGTTATACTAGGATATTTAATAAATACATAATAATTTTAAGAAAAATTTAAAAAAAAAAAAAAGAATGGCACAAAGATATCAGATGCTTTGGGTTGATACAATTGTATATTTTGAAATCATTTATAAAATCGCATTACTTCAGCAATCCAAAGTTTATTGTTTTTAAAACATTTTTATAAGCATTGATTATCAATGAAAACAATCTTATCAGCGTAATGATTTCTCATAAAGAGGCGTTTATTTCATTTTAATAATTATATTTCATGTTAATATTAAATAAAAAATAAAGTTTAACTTAGCTGTCGAACGGCAAATTATGGGATTGTTCGTTTATTATTTGTTACATTAATTAAAAGTAAACTAAACATTTAAGACAATTCTGACTTGTATATGTCGTATACAGGACATATTTCAAAGTTGAGAATTTTAAAATTAATTATTTGTTTGCTAATAAAATTTCTAACATTCATACCGTGCGAGATCTTTCTTGCCGTTCGACTGCTGATTTAGAAGTATTATTATTAAATAGTCGTATGCCGTCGTTGTGTTGATTCCAAAATAGTTTTCAGTTCATTTTTCTCTCTGATTTTTTTCTTTTTAAAAAAATGATTTAATTACATTTTATTTAATATTCATTATATATTCACTATTTGTCGCTAATATTGTAAGTGAGAAAAAAAAATGAATTTGATTGCTGCTTTGGATATAATTTAAATACTTTTTTGTGCGGGCCTAGTTCTTATACTTTTTTGTGGTATCAAAATCATTATAATTACTATTATTAACATTGTGTGTTTGATAAACGAACGATTTATAAAAGGTATATGAGCTCTGTGAGTGAAACTTATTGTGAATGGTGACGATTGGTTGAGATTATAATATAAATATAATTAAAATAATATGAAAAGAAAACTACATATTTACTTCCCTTTCACTGAAATTACAGTACTGTGCTGTCGACGAATTTTATTCGTTGCATTCCGTCTCAAATAGAATGTCATTTTTGTATAATAATCGTTTAATTTTTATATATAAAAGTAAACGTCACGATTGATTGATAGAATTTGTTCATTGAAATATTTATGCACATTTACATTATACATGCAGCAATTTATCTCTTGATATAAAATATTTAAATATGTATTTATTTATCACAATATAGTATTTTCTTTAAAAAAAAAACTGCCATTGTCTTGTATATTCAATATTGGAGACTCAATGAACATAGTACTGACATTTCTGTGTATTGGCAGTAATTTATCGATAAAACATATTCTTTAAAATTATAGATTCGTTTAGTCAGTGCTAACCATCTGTCAATCGATGACACATACAAGTATTGTACTGGATCTATAATAAAATCAGATGAAGCAAAATTTCCAACCACAATTTTAATGTACAATTTATATTTGATATTTAATTATTTTAGTTTATTGTTTACTCATTTACTTATAAAAAAAAAATAATTCAGGACTCAATCGTTTGTTTTATTTTGTACAAATTTATATTATAAAAGATGTATATCTATGCAGTGCTTTTGGTTATCTTTTTTTAAAAGATTTTTTTTGTCCAGATTTGCCAACTGATTTTCCTTTTTTTAATGATTTTCGTTTATTCTTCTCATTTGCACTGAAAAACGGAATAATATTAAATATTAACAAAAAATAAATTGTATAATATAAATGTTTTCTTTAAATATAAAAATATGTTTATTTTAAGATTTACTACTTACGGATGCCGCATGTTCTTCACTTTTTTTCTACTGACGTTAGTTAAATCATCAACAAAGGAAGATGCTTTTCGTTTTCTTGAATTTTTTTGCTGCATGTTAACTCTCTCTTTATCTTCTACAACTGTTCTAATTTTTTTCAACTTATTATTTCTTTTGGCTATTCGAGTCTGATAGGCTGCAACTTTATTTAACTCTTTCAATGCTCTTTCTTCTGCTGGATCTAACTGTTGAGTTGTTTTTTTCTTTTTCTTTTTCTTTTCTTCTACAACGTTTAGAGCTTGTTTTTCCTTTTTATTTTTAGACTTTTCATCGTTATTTTGTTTTTCCGTTAATAATAATTTTTCTGAAAAAAAGAACAAGTAAAAATAATTTGAATTTGTTTAAACTAATTATATATTTTTGAAAATATTGAAATTAATTTTTCTTAATTTTCTTATAAATTAAAAAATAATAATTAATATGTACATTTATTAAATTAATATAATGAAAGTAATACTTTTACAATACCTTTTTCTTTTTGTCTTTCTATTTTAGTTTGGAACCACGTTCGTTGATCTTTTGAATCAGTATCTTTTAGCATATTTTCTACTCTATTCGCTTGATTCTCTATTTTTGCTATTTCGCGTTCTTGTCTTTCTTCTTCCAATATTTTTTCTACATCTTCCTCCAATAATTTCAATTTTTTATTATACTTATCAATAATATCAGGTGGTATGATACGATGTTTTACTGGATTTTTAGCTTGTTTTATTACTTCCTTAACTAAAACTCGTTCTTGCTCACCAGCTAATGATACAGAAACACCTCCACGTCCAGCTCTTGCTGTTCGACCCACTCTAGAAAAGAAATTGACGTTCGATATTTAAAATCTTCATGATAAATATTTTATATGTTATTAATTTAGAAAATAAAGATTAGAATATTAGTCACATCAGCCATAGTGGCTAGAAATAAGCTATTATTTAATAATTATATAGATATACATATATATGTACATTGATTTACCAATGTCTTTCACATTTTTCAACAGTGCTATAAAATTTATATTACTAAAATCAGTTTAGAAATCGGTATGAAAAACTGTATTTGAAATTTTTAAACATGAATTTTTTACACACTGCATTAACAAAGTATGCTAAAAAAATCATATTAGAATTATTATTTAATAATTTTGTTCTTAAAATTAAATATTTTAGCAAATCGGAAAATAAAATGTAGCCAATTAGTTATACTATTATTAAAACTTAGTGCGTATGAATATTCAGTTTTATAATAGAAATAAAGCAAGCTACAGTATTAAACATTTTTTACCTATGAATATAATGTTGTAAAGTTGCAGGCATAACAAAATTGATAACAGTTTTAACTCCACTTATATCCAATCCTCTTGCCGCAACGTCAGTCGCTAATAACACATCTATTTCTTCATCCTTAAATTTTCTTAAGTTTTCTAATCGTTGTGGTTGAGATAAATTACCGTGAAGTTCGCCTACCTAAAATTAAAAATCGTTAAATATATAATGAAATATTTATAGAATAAATCATAACAGGATCTACATACTTTTACACCTAATAATCCTAATAGAATATGCAACCTATGTGCTTGCTTTTTAGTTTGTACAAAAATCATTGCATGATCATGAAAAGTTCGACACACTAAAGCAGCTAAAATGGCTTCACGATCGCCTTCTCTTTCCTTTCGTATTCTATAATAAAAATGTACTCTTTATATCTAGTTTGATATATTATCTAAATGTTTTTCTATTAAAAAAACAAACCTTATAAATTCTTGTCTTAAATTAAATGCTACATCTTGGTTACTGTCAACAAAAATTTTAACAGGTTTATTAAGAGATATCGCTGCCAAATCTTTAACTTCTTCAGTCATTGTTGCAGAGAATAAAATTGTTTGACGAGTTCTTGAACACTGTTTTATAATGTGCTTCATTTGTTCTGCAAAATATTCATCTAACATTCTGAAATATATTAAATGAATTATATGAAAATTCCAATTTGATACTTTATTTTAAATTCTTAAATTTACCTGTCTGCTTCATCTAAAATTAAAATTTCAATGGTATCCAAAGAAAAGGTAGGCGTATTAGCTAAGTGATCAATTAGTCTACCTGGTGTGGCTATAACTATATCTGGATTTTTTCTAAGCACACTTTCCTAGTTTGTAAATAAATTATAAATTTAGAATTTAATTTTTACTTTTTATTATTACAATAAAACAAACATTTGATTTCTTAGCTTTTGTAATATTTTAATTAAAAATGAATGTATTTATTAATTTTTACCTGAATTTTTACATCTAAACCACCGACTGATAATCCCACCTCAATGGTGGTGAATTGACACAACTGTTTAGTGACTTGATATACTTGAACACCTAACTCTCTTGTTGGCACTAGAACTAAAACTCTTGTAATTGCTGTTCCTTCAAATGGTTTGTATAATAATCTTTCTAACGTAGGTAACATATAAGCTGCTGTTTTACCAGTACCAGTAGCAGCACAACCACATATATCTCTACCCATTAAAGCAACTGGAATTGTTGCTGTTTGAATTGGTGTTGGATTTACAAAATTCATTGCTGTAACAGCCTAAAACAACAATATGAATAAGCAATCAAAATTTGTTTAGCATACAAAACATATACCTTTAACAATGGTCTTGATAAGTTCATTTGATAAAATGTTGCTGAATTATCATAACCAGAGCATTCTTCAAACTCAATTAATTCTTTTTTTTCTTTTTTGGCAGCCTTTTCTTTTTTAACTTTTTTTTCTCTTGTTTTAATTGCATCTAAATTTGTATACATACATATTATTAGAACATAATTAATAATTTCAATTTAATATGATAAAGTTATTTAATAAAATGTTTAATAAAAGTATTAAAAATAAATGAAAAATTTTAGTTTAATAATCTTGCAATATTAAAAGTATTTAAACAATATACCAATAAAAATTTAAAAATATTCTTCCATACCTTTTTTTAGATCTTCTTCTGAAACAAATAAATCCACATCATTTATACTATCATCACTATCTATTTTTATAGGATTATTTATCATGTCTTCCTAAAGTAATGAAAAATATTTGATAAATTTAAACTAATTAAGAAAATTAAAAAATGAAATTATTGCATACCTGTTCATTATGTGAATTTCTAAATTTGTTTATTTTATCATCAAGTTTTGTCTTAACTTTCCGTTTAATATATTTATTTAAATCATTCCAAGTATCTTGATTATATTCTTCAACACTGGAAATAAATTGAAAATCTTCATCATTGTTTTTTCGATCTTTCTTCTTTTCTTTTTTACGAGGTTGAAACTACAAATTTAAAAAACTAAATAAATATCAAGTATATATTGGTTAGTTTATTTAATAATATAAACGTTTACGTCATCTTCTTCATCAGAAGGCTCTGATAAATCTGGAATTTCTTGATCATCTTCTATAGTTTTAATTAAATCAGCCATCTGCGTTTTTACTATAAAATTGATCAATAAATAAACTTAAAATTACAGTTCACACTCCACAGTACACAGATATTGGAGTTTTTTGTAAAGTAAGGTTAGGTTTAGAAAAGTCCACGTGGGTTTCGATTTTCGATGTCATATGACTATCGATTATGAGAAACGGAAGTCCGATTTCAAATATACATATTCAATTCGATCTTCATGTAATCGAATAAAACCCGGTTGTTTGTGGCGGGAAAGAGCATTTATTGCGTGCCTCCCTTTACTCTGGATTATTGGTGATAAATTGTAGCACATATAGAAACTTTATTACATTTTTGTAATTTCTAAGTGATCAGATTAGCTTCAAAGTTGTAAAATGGGAATTTTAGGACTCTCAAAATTAATTGCAGACATAGCTCCTGAAGCAATTAGAGAATGTGAATTAAAACACCTTTTTGGTAAAGTATTTTTAAAAATTAGTATTAGTGTTTTAAAAAATTAAATTATAATAATTAATAAATATTATATTTGAATGATTCAAACAATTATAATCTTGAGTGAAATAATTTTTAAAGGACGCAAAATTGCTATTGATGCATCTATGTGCTTGTATCAATTTTTAATAGCTGTACGATCAGAAGGAGCACAATTGACTTCTGTTGATGGAGAAACAACAAGGTATTCAAAATATCATAATCTAAAATGTTTATATAATTTATAAATAAATTAAAAATAAGTCATGAAGGATATCTATCACTATTTATTATTTATTAATAGTCATCTGATGGGGACTTTTTATCGAACAATAAGATTTGTTGAAAATGGAATCAAACCAGTATATGTTTTTGATGGAAAACCACCTACTTTAAAAGGTGGAGAATTAGCAAAACGAGCAGAGAGAAGAGAAGAAGCACAAAAACAATTGCAAGCAGCAGAAGAAGCTGGTAAAATATTTAATGATTTCAACATAAATTCCTATCAAATTACACAGCTTTCTTTTATTATACTTGTTTACACATTTAAAAATTATATTATTTTTGAATATTTTCAATACTGTTATTTTATAAAACATATTTACAGATAAGTTTTTTTACAAATTAAATTAAAAAAATAATCATTATTATTTAATAATTAAATTAAATTTATTTTTTGATTGTTTTTTGCATGAAATTAGTTCTTAAAATTAAAAAATGTAATTTCAGGAAATGTTGAAGATGTTGATAAATTCAATAGAAGATTAGTAAAGGTGACAAAACAACATGCAGAAGATGCAAAACAATTACTTACATTAATGGGAATTCCATATATTGATGTAACTATATTGTATTTCAAAATATTTGAATAAGATTAAATACATTTAAATAGATACACTTACGTATACACCATATAGCATATTCATGCAATAATAGAATAAATAATTTGTAGGCTCCTTGTGAAGCTGAAGCACAGTGTTCAGCAATGGTAAAATCAGGAAAGGTATATGCTACAGCTACAGAAGATATGGATGCTCTGACTTTTGGATGTAATGTTTTGCTAAGGCGTTTAACATTTAGTGAAGCTCGAAAAATGCCTATACAAGAAATACAATATGATAAAGTCTTAAATGGTTTAAGTCTAACTAGAGATGAGGCAAATATTTTATTTTGTTTAATAAATAGTTCATTGTTTGAAAATAAATTAACAGTATAATAATTTACATAAATATTTTCAGTTTATAGATCTTTGTATTATGTTGGGCTGTGATTATACACCAAGTATCAAAGGAGTTGGACCTAAAAGAGCTATAGAGTTGATAAAAAATTATAAGTCTCTTGAAAAAATTGTAGAAAATTTAGATACAAAAAAATTTCCAGTTCCCGAAGATTGGAATTATAAAGAAGCAAGGATGCTATTTATTGAACCAGAAGTAAAAGATCCAGAAGAAATAGAGGTAAAATTCTTAAAATTAATCTTATTATTAATAGTTTGTTCTCCTCTTAATTTTCCTAAATTCATTTTTAATGTGCAATAATTTAAATGTACAATAATTACTTATGTTTTTTATAGTTAAAATGGAATGATCCAGATGAAGAAGGTTTGGTTAAATTTTTATGTGGTGATAAACAATTTAATGAAGAAAGAGTAAGAAATGGAGCAAAGAAATTATTAAAAGCTAGACATACTGGAACTCAAGGTCGAATAGATTCATTTTTTAAAGTTTTACCGAATACAAATCAAACTCCAAATAAAAGAAAGGTAAGATATTATAAGTTAATAGATATCTATTAAAAAATTTTAGGATTTGTTTTGAGTTATAAATAAAAAAATACTTTAAATGAGAATATATTTTTCACTTTTAAACGTAATAAATATTTTAAATTATGATTACTAATAATCTTTAAAAATTAATGAAAAAAAAATTATTTTTTTTAATGATTTAAAATAAATTCTTAAAATGAAATAATATTAATCTCTTAACAATTTGATAATGATTTATTATTATTAATATTTGTTGATAGCAAATTTTTTTTTAATAATATGAACATTTTTTTTTGTGTAAAAATGATAGGTTGATGATAAGAAAACACCAGCTAAAAAAGCTAAAGCTACAGGAGGTGGTAGAGGACGTAAGCCAAAGTAATCTTAATATGTTCAAATTTTTATTTTAATCATTAATTACATAAATTATGGCAGTTAGTAATATAAGTATTTAAGAAATATTTTTTATTTTGAATTTTTGTAAAAAAATTGTGCATATATTTGTATATTTTTTATAATTAATATTTTATCTATAAAATAGAATCTAGTATTGTTTGTCGTGAAATCTATTTTTCAAAATATGATCAGTAACTGCATAAAATTTTAATAAAATTATTCATATATTTTATTACCAATAAAAATCCATTATTAGAATAATTTAAATGTAACAATTAATTATTTTCCCAATTAATTTATTTTTTACATAGTAAAAGTCTTTCTATTGTATCTTATATCTTCTGCATCAAAGATTTATTGACTATTCTTATAACGTCAGTCTTAATGATATTATTATAAATAATAACTTTAAGAACTGTTTTTTTTTTAATTTTGTTAAGTTCAAATATACTATAAAATACATATTAACAGTAAAGCAACAAAATATGCATGAATTAAAAGTAAATTTAAGATAACTCTATCTTAATAATTTTTTCTTCATTTATGTCTATAGTAATATTCTTTAATAATATAGAAATATTCTATAGTAATTTGTATAAATAGAATTTGTTTTAAAAAACAGTAACATTCTGATAATATTATGTACAAAAAATTCCAATTCACTATTTACATTTTGTTACTTCTATTGCCACTTTTTGCATAAGTTGTATGCTTCTATGATTAATCATATATATATATATATATATTCGCTATTTATAAAATCATCTATACATTTGTTTAACTTAAAAGATTGTCATTGAAATTTAATAACTGTACTACCAATTGCATTAGAGTCCATAACATGACATAAAGCTTTATCAATACAATGTGGTGCATAAACCCTGTCTAGGATAGGTTGAAGTTGATCAGCATCAGCAAGCTCTTGCAATGATTGCAAATAGGCAGTGTTAAGTTTTGAGCCTTCTTTCCAGTTAGAAATATTACTGCCAAAAATGTGCTGCAAAATAAATTATTTAGAAATAATAAAAACTTATAAAATGTATTTTAGAGGATGACAGAATAGATTAAAAAAAGTTTTAAAAAATATTTAAACTAATACCACCGAAACTTTTAGTTTTCATCTAATTACAATATTTAAAATGTTACATAAAGAAGCAAAATTTAAAATAATAACTTAAGCTCTCTATTGTGCTATAATTATTTTTATGTAATTTACAACTTATTTGTTTTTTGATATTAAAAAAAAATGTATACATTATTTTAAGTATAAACAAAAATTGTATGCAAATAAAGGTAGCTATTTCTTCAAAATTTTTATTTTTTGGTTCTCATAAACACCTTTGCAACTTCCTAAAATATTTTTAATAACCTAATTATACGGTAATTTAATATATTTTTTTATCCCTCAATAACTCCAAAAATTAATAACACTTTGTAATTGTCGCAACACTTTCAGTTTTTAAAAAAAATGATTTTTTAACAAAAAGAATTAATGTACAATTTTAGTTAAAATCAAAATATTATAAATGAAAATTAAAAATTTGTTAGTTTTTTATTGGTATGATAATAAAATAAAATAGTAATTTATTATAAATGCATATAGTAATTAAGAATGTAACATGTTAAAAATAATTTTTTACCTGAAGCAGAAGCCTTATTCTTACATATACTGAAAATAGCGTTGCATTTAGAAAACCTAAGGTATCTGATACTAAATTTTCAGGAATAGTAGATACATAAGATCCATAAGGTAATAAATGTTTTTTTAAAATTTTTGGATCTAGAAGTTGTTCTTCAGTATAAAAAATAGCATCATACCTAGCAAAAATCAATATAATAATTACTATTTTATAATATCGATATAAACTAATTTAAAAAAAAAACTTACTTATCACGACATTCTAGTTCTTTAGAAATATCTGATTCATTCATTAAAATAATTTCATCTGCACCCAAAGCTTTTATTATAGGTGCAGCTTCAGATCTACAAATTGTAACAATATAGCCACCCCATAGTTTAATTAACTGTATTAATATACAAGCAACTGGTGTACTTCCTCCATAAACTAAAACTCTGATAATACAAATTAAAATGTAATATGAAATTTCTAATATATATGTAAGTTTCAATATATAAAAATTTATATTTTATAAATATTGACTGTAGTAGTTTGATCAATTTTATGAAACAATATAAATAATTTATAAAATAATTAATATTATTTTTAAATTGTGAATATTATAACAATTAAGAATTCAATATAATAAATTATTATAAACAAAAAAATTATAGATAATTGTTACAAACATTTTTACCTTTTTCCTTTAGCATTGCCTTCTTTAATAATTGAATGATTAACAATAGCATCCCATGCTATGCAACCACTATAAGGTAGAGTAGCAGATGCTTCAAAAGGTAAAATCTTTGGCATTTTAGCAACATGGTTTTCAGGTACAACAATATATTCAGCCATTGTTCCTACAGACCATGATGGAACAGCCAAAAATACTTTATCACCAATATCAAAATCAATAACATTACAACCAATATCTACAACAACTCCTGCACAATCTCTACCTAAAATTACTGGCAAACCTTTGTTTTTCTAAAATTTACATAAATGCAAAATATTCAAAATTAATAGCAATATTATTTTAATTAAATGTTATAAAATTAATCATTACATTTAAATTTTTGTTGTCTTCAAAAATTAGTATGAACTTACTCCAGTATTTAGCAGTCTTCTATAAAATTTTGAGTAACCTGAACAAATTTTTATGTCTACATCATGAATTGATGCTGCTTTGACCTGAACCAAGAGTTCATTAGATTTTTGGATTGTAGACATTTCAGCATCTTCAATCATTGTAACACCCTTAAAAATAGTTTATTGTTAAAATATAAATAATACTTAAAAATATAAATAATGCTTAAGATAAATAATGATTATATTTACTTGTGTTCCAAAATAATTATTACAAACAATTGCTTTCATATGGTGTAAATGTCGAGGAGTATACCAATTTAAAGCAACTGAATATCCTATTAAACTGCCAGCTAATAAACCAATTAAAAAACAGAAAAATTCTTTTTTTGAAACTGAAAGTTTAAAGTAATACATGACTGTTAAATAAGAGGTATTAATAAAGGTAAAATGATACTTAATATAATATTTATATTTATATTAATTTTCAATATTAAATTAAAAAAATTTTAGAAATTCTAGTACCTTCTATTGAATGTAAATTTTTAAGTTGATGATAGAAATATCTTGGATTAAAACTAATATATGATAAACTACGATTTATGCTTTGTATCTGCTTTTGAAACCAAAAAAAAATTTGATGAAAAATTTCTTTGATATTCTTTCCATATAAATCATTGCTTATATTTAGTAAAAATTGTTGACCTTGTGATAGCCATATACTAACTATTTGCTGAAAATTTTGTGCAGTTACAGAAGTTTGTATCTGTAACAAAAAAGTAATAGTATTTTTAAAATATTTATAAAATGAAAATAGGCATGATTTATAATAGAAATTTTTTAATTTACACTAATCTATTGATTTTCTGAAATAAAAGTGCACAAAGTAAAATTATTTAAATGCGACCTGATTTAAAAGTTGAAGAATTAGCACAGACCTAACAAATATATTTGGAAAAGTTCCCAAAATTTGTGGTCAAGGTTAATGATTCCTTTGTAATGAATGCTCTTTGACTTCACTATCATATTAAAAATCAGACAAGCTTAATTGTATGGTTCATGATCTGAAAATATAAATAATACATACCTGAAGAGCTTCAAATTGATTGGATAAACGGAACAAAATTTCATCCATAATTATAAGTTATATATAATAATTTGTTATTATTGCATTAACATTTAAGTTAGCAAATAAAATAGCATAGTGGTTTGTTTTTTTTTATTTAATTATTTAAAAGAATGTTTTATAATTTTTGCATGAAGGTTAAATATTCAAAAATTTTTATTCAGCTGTCTGAAAAATTGAACACTTGCGTTATAAATAACCGATTAGCACATTGCACTAAACTCGAAATAGACACTGTAGTTGTTTCAATATATAAAATGATATTTTCATATTTACACAATATTATCAAAAAATTTAAAAAAATAAATTAATCATTCTTAATATTAGTATTAAAATTAATAAAAATTTTTAATCTAAATTTTCTTCTGAAAGGTTAAGTTTACAACCGCATTTTGGTACAAATTTGTTTAGATTTTTCTTTCATGACGTAACAAATTAAATGTTTGATTGTCACGTGATTCATGCCACGTGATAAGCCATGTGGATTATTAAAAAATGTTTAAAATGCAACATGTTCCAATTTAGCCATTTTGTTATTTTGTAACTATAGTAACGACCTGACTTAGTGTTGTACTAGAGGTTAGGTTATACTAGCATCATTTTTCCGGTGAAAAATTTGAAACTAGTATTTAAATATAAATATTTGAAATTAGTATATAAATATTTTAGAATAGAAAAAAAATTTAATAAAATGCTTAAATTTCTTGTTTTTTGTTTTTTTATTGTTATGATTGACGATGTATTGTGTACCGTAGATGATTTTGATATAAGCGGATATATTGCATATTGTCCATGCATGGGTATGTATTATTTAAAGTTTTTAAATTTTCATACTTTTTAATATTTTTTTATTTTTAAGGTCGATTTGGAAATCAAGCAGATCACTTTTTAGGTGTTTTAAGTTTTGCAAAAGCATTAAATCGTACGTTAATTTTACCTCCATGGGTTGAATACAGAACAGGAGAAATTAAGTCAGTATGTAATAATTATTAAAACATGTATATATTCTTATAAAAATAATTATATCATCATCTGCGATTGTTCAAATATATAATTTACTAAAATTTTACAGATACAAGTTCCATTTGATACTTATTTTAATGTTTCTGAAATAGCAAAATGCCATAGAGTAATTTTAATGGAAGATTTTATGAAAGATGTTGCACCAATTCATTGGCCTCCATCTGAGAGGATTTGTAATTTGACTTTACAACAATTAAATATTAATTTTTAAAATAAAATATATTTTTTCTACATGTTTCTAAAATTTATTATAGCATTTTGCTACTCAGCTCGAGGAAATACAGAATCTTGTAATGCTAAGGAAGGTAATCCTTTTGGTCCGTTTTGGGATACTTTCAGTATAGATTTTATAGACTCTGAATTTTATGGACCATTGCATTATGATGTACATCACACTAATATGGCTTTTCACTGGAGGCAGAAATATACATCTGCAAAATGGCCAGTATTGGCATTTACTGGAGCACCAGCTAGTTTTCCAGTACAATTAGAAAATAAAAAATTTCAAAAGTGCCTAGTTTGGAATGATGATATGATTGCTAAAGCAAAGTCATTTATTAAGAAAATTTTACCTTCTGGAGCATTTGTTGGAATTCATTTAAGAAATGGAGTCGATTGGGTAAAATTTTAATAAAAATATTTTTCATCTAAATTAAAATGTATTGTAGGTTTTTAATACCTTAAATTATAGGTAAGAGCCTGTGAATATGTTTCAAGTTCCCCAAATTTATTTGCTGCTCCTCAATGTTTAGGGTACAGAAATGAGAGAGGTAAGGCAACACAAACAATGTGTTTGCCTTCTTTTGATTTGATAATGCGTCATTTGAAACGAGTTATTCGTAACGGTAAAAATATCAAATCTGTATTTGTTGCTTCTGATAACAATCACATGATTACAGAACTAAATAAAGGTTTAGAAAGGATAGATGTAAGATGTTTTAATATAATTTTTACGATTTTTTTTCCAGTAAATTTATTAATATTGTGTTTTTATAGATTAAAGTATTTAAACAAGAAGGACAAAATGTTTCTCCACATTTAGATTTAGCAATTCTTGGTCGAGCTAATTATTTTATTGGCAACTGTATTTCTTCTTTCTCAGCCTTCGTTGCAAGAGAAAGAGAAGTTAAAGGATACCCTACATACTTTTGGGGTTTTCCACCTGAAAGATCTTTATCTTCAGCAACACATGAAGAATTGTAATGTTTGAAGATCATCAATATGAAAATGTGAAATTACATTTTAAAAGTATTGATAGAATTTTTGCATTTTAAACTAGTTTTTAAAATTTTTAGATTTTTATATTTTTAATTTTTACTTTTTACTTTTTATAAAACATAAGTAGTTTATAATACATTTCTATATTTTATATAACTAGAATAAATAAATGATTTTAAACTATTTGTATAAAAATTATATAAAAATTTATTAATCCTCTTCCATACAAAATATTAAATATATATTTTTAACAATTAATAATATAATATTAAATTTCCTTAAGAATATATTGTAAAAAATAAAAATATATCACATTTCTGCAAGTTTCTTCATGTTATGCAAAATTTCTTTTAAAGTATTTGCAAAATTTTTAGAAGAAGTATTGGGACAGCCTTTAAAGGAGGAGCAGGAAAAAAATATATCATTTAATCGAGGATTATAACAACATCCATAACCTTCTGGCACAACAGGGCCATAACACATAAAAGAAGCAGTTTTATAAGCAACTTGACTAGAAGTTAATGTGAAATAAGTACTTCGAGTGTACCCAACATCATTGAAAAATTCTGGTAATTCTATTTTTTCATCCTTTGCTATCATTTTTAAACCAAAAAATAAACGATCAACTCCTTCAGCTAGTGTAGCCTGTAAACATAACGGAATATATTGATATAATCATTTAATTTATAGATGTACTTTGGATTTATTAGAAAAATTAAAAATTCAGAAAAATTTAAGTTTCTTCAACTATATTCATTTTTGTTATTTTTATTACGTGGAAATTAAATAAATTTTTAATAAATTAATATATTAATAATATACATTAATAATAAATAATATTAACAAAATTTTAAATATTCCTAATGTTATTAATATGCTATTCATTGCTATATTAATTAATTATTAAATTACTTTTATTTTAAAAATATTAAATTTTACCTCAGAAGCAGTTTTTTTGTGGCTATTTATAGCAGCAAGCATTGCTGACTTTTTTTTATTAACTGGTTCACTTTCATTAACCATTAATTTAGCAAAATGAACCGATTCGTTGGATGTGGATCTTATACACTCAGTTCGAGCATTTTTAAAACGACGTAACGCTGCTGATTCATAATGTACTGGTGGTTTTTGATGAAGTTTATAATATGTTACTTGCATGGCAATTTGAATAAAACTATCTGGACTTAATTTACATTTTTTTATTTCGTTTGCTCCAAATTCATTAAATACAAAACATTCCATGTCAACATCTTGAGATAAACTAAATATTTTAAAATTATAAATTAAAAATTGACTTAACATTAATTAGTTTCGTTTATTTAAATAAAAACTTACTTATCTACAGTAACTGTTGCTTTTTCAATTGCACGTTCTAATATTTCATTTAATTCAAAATTTAAATGTTCAGCTTTAGAAAAATCCTTAGCTACAGTAATGTTTTGACTTTGCTGGTTTTGTCTGTAAATAATATAATTGATGCTATTATAATAAATTATAGTAAACATATAATTATATGGTGATGTACTTTTTTACTTACACATAATTTATTATATGATCTTGTAATACAGAAATTGGAAGTGCTTCACATGGACTATGTTCATACTCCAAACCAACAAATCCATCACATGACAAAATAAACTAAAAAGTAACAAATATTTGAAATTAAAAATTAAAAATGTTTGAAAAATTTTTTAATAATTTACTTGAACTGTTTTATCATGCCATCTATTGCCTGCATTTGTAGAAGAACTATATCCAGTAAGACTTTGTAATGCACGTACAGATTCATTATTTTTATTAATAAATGCATTTTTTGGCAATTCTTTATCTAGACACAAGGCAAATAATGCAGTTTCTATATCATTTAAAATTTTGCTATTTTTACCAAGACCTAAAATCAAGTAGATATTTAGTAAAAATTTTTTTTAAATATGTAAAAAAAAAAAATATAAAACACGTTAATATAAACTTTTTAGTTTAATATGGTCTTCTGCCCATGTATCTCTATCATTTCCTGTTAAAATTCCAACTGGTTTTGCAGGAATTTGAGATCGCTCTATAACATCTTTTATGGATGCTGTCAGTTGTTCACTGTTTAGAGTATTTGATAATGGAAGTTTAAAAAACTAGAAAAGATCAATATTAAAATTAATGTAACGCAAAATATTTTAATTTTATTGAGGGAATAATTATGTATCTATATATTTACATGATTATTGCTGATAATAATTATATGATTAGCATTATCAATATGAAGAAGTTTATCAAATCCTTTATCAGGTCTTCGATGTGTGCCTAAAATCATAGCATAAGTTTGCATATCCAATGGTGTATCTCTAATCATTTCTTGTTTAATGTTGCAACTAAAAATATTTTTTTTTTAATAATTACATATTTTTTAAATTTTATGTATCCTATATTTTAATTATTTTAATTTCATATTCACCTTTTTATCATATCATTATAATTGCAAACTGCTTTAATAAGATTTGCAGCATATTTATGAAAATCTTCATGAGAATCAAACCTTTGAGGTGGACCTACAGTGCCAGGACTAGAGTGTACTATAACAGGATATCTATATCCTAAATAAGCTGCTTGAAGCCACCATTCACTCATCTAAAAAATCTGTTATATTATTATTCAAATAAGTTAAAAATTTTATTTAAATAATAAAATTAATTTACCCAATTTTCTGTTGCTTCATATTTTTCTTTTAATTTACGGTAAAGTTCTTTCCCTATACCCCCTTCTTTTATAAATTCATAAACAATTTTTTCTGTATTTTTATATTCTTTATCATTTAATAATGGTTGCAATGATCTAAAAGAAACAATTTAATTAATAATTTACTTATTGATATATTTATCTCTTATAATTTATTTAAATTATAAACTGTATTCTTTTAAATCTATTTTTATCATTATTATTATTTTTTTTTGTATTGCTAAAAATAATTATAATTAAATTTACTTTAAATATAATTGAGCAGTTTTCTCTAAATCAGGTACTGGTTGTTTTGGAAGTGGATGTTTATTTAATTGAAGAGATGTTATACTAGCAACTTGAATATTAAATTTTTTTTTTATTCCCCCATAAACCTGCCAATACATAAAATGTAATTTTTAACTTATTATATAATCAAAATTAAAAATTTAATAGTTTTATATAAATAAAAACAATTTACCACCGGTTTATTTAAAGAAGAAAGACTTGTCACAAATCTTTGCATGTTTCTTTCTTCTTTCAATATTAAAGTTGATCCAATGTTATTCCTGTAACAAAAATATTTGAAGGTATATTAAAGTTCAGTGCGCCATCGTAGAGGTTTCAATTACAACTAGGCTATTTATTGTGCGCGGTGCAGAGTCGTCAATTGATACAATTTAAGTGAATTAACAGGGATAAAACAATCTCATGAAAACAGTAATGAATTTATGAACCATATGGAATATAGTGAACATTATTTTATTTTTATTATACATTGAATTGTTCAAAACAATTTCATTTGACATTTTTTTGGCTATTTAAACTACTGTATTTTTTTGTTTGTATAAGCAAAAAACACTATGTGCAGTTTTTACTCGTAATGATATGCACTCACATAACAGTATAGATTATCAGACGAATGAAATGTACAATTGATATTTTTATTCTTCATTTATCTCGTTGACGAAAATGGGAGTGGTGCGCTTTCTCTTTTTAAAATTTATTCTTTTTACAAAATTTAATTAAAAAAAAAAATCCAAATATTTTTCAAAAAATAATTAATTTTAAAATTAATATATTTAATTCTATTACAAATTAACAGAACAAATAAAAAATATGAAAATAGATCCAGCAACAAGTGGATTCAAACTATTGCTTACAAAAATTGTCTTTGTTTGTTAATTTCATCTGTATATAAGCAAAAATGTTTTCAAATATCGTAGTAATTTAATAATAATTAATAATATTACTTAAAAAATATACGTATAAATTAAATATTTATATTTATCAAATATTACGAATTAAATTCATCTATAGATGGCGTAATTATAGTTATTTCTAAACACTAGTAAATTATACGAAATTATACCTTATTATTTGCATTTCTTATTGGTAAAAATGTTTAACAATTGCGTATAGTAATTCATGTATAATTAATAAAAAATGCAAATTATTTTTATTATATTATTTTATCTATAAAATCTATTTTATAATCAGTCACTCGAATACATATTTATCATGAATTTTAAATTCAATTTTGTCATTAAAAAATTTTCATTAGATGTTACAATTTGTCATTTTATTAATGATATTTATCCAATAGGTAATTAAAAACAAATATATACAAATAAAAATTCTAATACTGAAATAAAAATTTTTTTTAACATCGTAATAAAATATGTTCGATTTGAAAAAAAAAATTATTTAGTAAAAATGAAAAAAATCATGAATATTTTATTTTCTCGGATATAAAATAATTGTTTCCAGGCTATCTTTCCAAATGCACCGCGCATGCACTCGTGCTCTTTGCAGCCTGTTCACTGTCTGCTCACAGATTCTGGAGTAAAAGAGGGTGGGGAGGTTAAAAAAGAATATGGCGATAGTGACAAGAGAATCCAAGAGCGAGTAGCAGGAGATGCGATGGGCGTCGTGGTGGTGAAGGTCTGAAAGAGAGGGAGCGAGATAGACGGACGGACAGCGACGGGGAGGGACGAGTCGGTTGTGTTTTGATAAAAACCCCCAAAACGAACGAACAATCGAGCGGACGAGCAAACTAAGTTGTTATCAACGAAGTCGCCAGACGCGGATTCACGCGCGCGCGTTCGCGCTTAATCACCGAATCCTTCTAGTAGTGTTGAAGCATATTTTTCTCTTTTTCCTGCCGGCCCCGTCATCTCTTTTTCGTTTCGCGTTCAGTGTAACAGTGTGTGTGTACACATTGGCAGCAAGCGCGTCTCATTTTTAACGTACTCTTTCTTTCGTCTTAACGGTACATATATAGATATATTTTTCATACTCGCACGTATTCGCACGCACAAAACAAACTGTGAAGTGTCTTCCTCTGAACTCTGAGCGTGCGCTGATTGTATCGTTCATACTTGCATATGAAATACGTACAAGTGCTGTACAACATATCGCGGGTCATTTCCGTGTGTGTACTCCTTAATTCTATCTTTCTTGCTCGCACTTATTTGCACGAACGAACTAACGTCTGTGTTCGTTTTTCCATCCTCTTTCTCCTTGTCGACGTCCTTCTGTCTATCTCTGTTTTCTCTGTATCCGTCATCGTCGTCGACGCATTGTAGTGTACGTGCGTACTGCTATTGCTACTGCTGTTTGCCTAGTGTTTTTCTTTCTCTCTTTCTTTCTATCCCTTTCTTTCATTCTTTCTCCTCCCTGTGAATCATAAATCACAACAGCACGCGGAAAATTTACACGCAAGAAGTGTAGTGAGGTGCCCCGACCATCAAATTGCGAGAGGTGCAAATTGTACTCGCACATTTATATATATATATATATATATATATCAGATATAAACTCACACACGGGGAAGACACGTCAGAAATGGCCCGAGACTACGATCACTTGTTCAAACTGCTCATCATCGGGGATAGTGGTAAGTAATGAGAAAATTGCATAAACTTAGCACTTATAAATTTAAAGCAAGAATTGAATCTTTCGTTTCTTGTTTTGAATGATTCAGAGTTGCTAGAAAACAACTAACAAAGCCTTTTAAAATTTAATTGATAATTATTATAATTTCTTTATGCATTTTCTAATAATTTTTTAATATAACATATTACTTGAATATGGATTAATTATATTCTTAAATAGATAGTAATTTTTTTGTAAAAGGTAAAAATAAAAATGTAATTAATGAGTTTTTGTTTTTAATTATGACAATGAACTTACATTTGAAATTAATCTTTTGTTGCATTTTATAATTTAAAAAATAACATTAATTTATTATATTTTTAAATAAATAGTTAAATTTCAATTAAAAAATATTTTATTTACACTTGTACATATATGCATTTGAAAAAATGTTTTACTTATTTAAATTTCAAGAAATCTATGGAATTAACTGTACGTAAAACATAATTGTCTCAGTTTTGTAATAAAAGATATCAATGAGTCATCAAAAGCATGCCTTCACTAAAAATATATTTTATATTTTTAATTTTTTCTTATAAAGTTACAATTAACTCTTATTTAATTACAAACAGTTTAGTATTAATTTAGTATTAATTTAATGTTATTATTTAATGTTATACTTCTAATTTAATATAAATTAAAAGAATATTAAATTTTTTTATTTACTAATTATTATTTTGAAACATTGTAAACAAAATATTTGTAAAAATTTATTATTTTTGGATTTTATTTAGAAAATTACTTATTTATTCACTTGTTTATTTGGAGGTGTTGTATATAATTTCTCTTAAAATAGTATAAGATCTATATAAAAGAATTTGATTTTATCATACATTTAAAAATTTAAAATAAATATTTAAAATTAATGTTTTCAGCTGATTTAAAATATAATAATTTAATAGTAATAAGTAATTTAATGAAATAAATGTAATTTAATACATGGTAAATCTTAGATACAATTTATATTATAAGCTATTAGTTAAATAAAAATTAATTTTTTAAAAATTTACATAAAAATAATCTATAACCAAAATTATAAATTATAGAAAAAATTATAATAAATGAAAAGAATTTTATATTTGTGTGTTATTAAAGGTGTTGGTAAAAGTTCTTTGTTGTTGCGATTTGCGGATAATACTTTCAATGGAAATTATATAACAACAATTGGTGTGGATTTCAAAATTCGCACAGTGGATGTAGATGGGGAAAGAGTAAAACTACAAATCTGGGACACTGCTGGGCAAGAACGATTTCGGACAATAACTTCTACTTATTATAGAGGAACTCATGGTGTCATTGTTGTATATGATGTCACAAGTGGTGATTCCTTTGCAAATGTTAAAAGATGGCTACATGAAATTGAGCATAATTGTGATGTTGTAGTCAATAGAATTTTAGTAGGAAATAAAAATGATGAACCAAATCAAAAAGTTGTTTTGACTGAGGATGCACAAAGATTTGCTAATCAAATGGGAATCAAATTATTTGAGACTTCTGCTAAAGACAATACTAATGTTGAAGAAGTAAGTATGTTATTAACTAAAGTATATTATAATAAAATTTGTTTTATTAAAAAATATACTCAAAAAATTTTTAAATGAGTTTTTTTTATTTTAGTTACATTAATATAAATTATACTTTAACATTTTAATTTATTTATTTAAATGTTTTTGTTATTAACGAATTACGAATGTCTTTATTTGCTTTTATAGATGTTTATGGCAATAACACGAGAAGTGCTGCGAACAAAAAAAGAAAGTAAAGAAAGGCAGGCGATAAAGACAAATGAAACAGTCAATCTGAGGAAAAGCACCAAACAGCATAGGAAAAAATGTTGTTAGCAACTTTGTTGCATATTAGATAGATTCTAAAAATAATATTGTTTTTGTATAACAGTCAAGCAGAGTAAGACAGAGAGCGTGTGTTATTAATGGAGTGGACATGAAATGCCATAGACTCTTTGACGTTACCAAGACAACACCGTGAATTACCAATGATGCATTTCTTACTCACGTTACAATTTTTATCTACATACCTTTATGTCCAAAGGTAAATATGTAACAATGGCACATAAATTTTTTGGAAAAAAAATATTGTACCAAGGTCCATTAATGAGATATCGACTTTCAATGCGATATTATCTATAGTAAGGAGATTGGTTGTTAAATGTTTACAAATATTCGAAAGAACAAAAAAAATTATGTAAAAGACTCGCCTAAATGTTTTGAGACCTATACAAAATTAAATTTTATTAATACTTTACAATATACGCTAGATGTAATTTATATTAAGTTGTGCTATTTGTAAAATGTTGTCGAGTGTTTTTTAATAAAAAAAAATGAGCTGAGATTTATAACAAAATATATTGCATGAAGACTTCATATATACAACGATCAATTACAATAAAGTCGCACAAATTTTATTTATTTTATGGTATTGCATCTAGTTTATTTTTTAGTTAAATATTATGCCAGTTAGAGGAAAAACGTGTAAATACACGAACGCGCATAAACATTTTACAAATAGGGTGCTATTTATACTATCAGGAGGTCCAAATAGATATTAAAGTATTTTTTAAATGAGGTTCCTGAGATTCATCAACATTTTTGCTGCGACTTAACAAAAAGTAATTTTGATGTTTTTACATAAAAGTTTATATCATTATTTTCAACGAAACAATATAATTCTCATTTTTAGCATCCATGTGCAAACCTCTAAGCTTTTAAAAAAACGTTACAAAAAGTTTAAAAAGTATAAAAAACAAAAAAATACTTGTGAAATTTGTAAACGAATTACGTGTATACGTGTAGTGTTCGATAGCAGAATTGTAAGAATCGTTGTCTCAGTCCTTGAAAGCGGCAGGAGGCAGGCAGACAGGTCGCACATACGTAGGCCATGTCCAACCATGACAGAAGCTGTCTGTATTAATCTGTGATAATAGTTAAATTGCGTCTTCTGTATAATAAATACTACCCGCGTGAACTGCATCTCGGTAAAGAGAGCTACAAGTAGAGATTCCAAAAAAGAAAGGCTTTTTTCCATGAATTCTTGATGTTATTTTTCGCTAGAAAATATTTCATTGAATTTGCTTTTTGAAGACGTTTAAGATCAATTGATTTTTCATAAAAATTTTTTAAAGCTTATTATATGTACATAATAATAATGAATATAGTTGATTAAATATCTGTATCTATTTAAATATCTTTATCATGATTAAATCAATCAATTATTAAAATATCTTTATTAATGAATTACAAATAACGAAAATCATGAATTAAAATTATTTTTAATTTAATTAAAAAAAAGTAGAGTTGAAAAAATTAATAACAATAAATAAATTGTCCGAGAGAATATACTAAATTTAAAAAAATTTATTATTGATATTGTATGACATAAGTCATTGCTAGTGATTTTTTAATACTTTTTACTTATTTTATTTAATAAAACTAAATACAGAGAAAAATATATACTTATAATTTATTATATTTATAATTGTTTGAATAAATTTATTAGTATATTTTATTTTAAAAAAATTATATTAAATCATAGTTAAATTTATTTCAATTGTTTTTTTAATTTTTCAAATGACATTAAGCTAAAACATTTTCAATGTGCTAGTAAACTTTAATACAAAGCATGTAATTTATTAAAAATTAAAGAAACATTATTGTTTAACTGTAATAATATTTTATTCAATGAAATATTATCTAACATATTCATTTTGGGGAATGCTTATAAAACATATAAGAAAAATGAATAAAAATAAAATGCAAGAATGTAGAAAAATTCTTTTCTGTAACAATGTTATTCAACCTCTACAATGATGTTTTAGCTATTGCTTTTTTAACTTTATGTATACATATTTATTATTTGTGTTTTTATATAAAGTTAACATATAAAGCAATAGCAGAACATTTTATATATATGCATAAAATTGAAATTTCTGAAGACGAAAAAATTGTGCTCCTAAACAATGTACATAAATCATGAAAAATCATTGAATAGTAGCAACATGAAGTATTTCCATAGGCATATTCTTATTAATCTCATTTATTAAAAAAATATCATTGCAGAAATTCATTTTATATATTAAGATTAATTATTGTATATTACTTTTTTTAAATACCGTAATTAACCTATGTATACTCTATTTGCACAATACATTAAAAATAAGACAGATTTGTAACGGTGTATTACAATTTTATTTTATTGAATATTGAATACTTATTTATAATTTTAATCAATGTATACATGTATGTAAGTTTTAGAACGTTTGTGTTAAAATAAATTTATTTTCATTGTTTTTAGTTATAAGAAAAACAAATTTATTTATTTTTTTTTTTTTTTTTGTTTATACAGAAACAAAAAAAAACCATTGTTACATAAATTTAAAAAATTTTTTCAAAATATTCAGCATATTGTTTATTAGATTACTTATTTTTTATTATTAATTATTTGGAAAATTTTTTAAAATTTTTACGTTACTGCAAATGATTGTAGAATTATTGTAATCGATTTATTTTTAAACTTTTTATTATGTTTTAGTAAAACTTTGAAAATTGCATATAGTTTTATATAATTAAAAAAATATATTTCCTGTGCACTATACAATTGTAGTGATAAGAACAATCTGAAAATATAATTTATACGTGTATAGTTCAAAGTTTAGTTACTAATGACGTCATAAAAACTGATGCGCGATGAACTCTTGCGCATTCTGCGTCCTCAATTTCTAGTTTTCTTGTCTACAGTCTGTATGTCTAATTACATTGTATACGCGATTTTGAAAACAAAATTTTTTCCCCTGTAACTGTAATAAAGAGAATTAAATATATAAAATTCTCATTTGAAAATGAATATTCATACGCCATCAACTGAATTAAGCTCTTACCGAGATCAACATTTTAAAGTTAGTATACATATAATTTTAACCTAAAAATAAAAAAAGCTTGTATGCGTATAAATTCGAGTTTTAAATATTTTTAAATAATTTTTTTTTTTTATTCTACTTTACCAAAATCATTCAAATATAATTGTAATACTAATATAAATAAATTCACAGGGTTCTAGGGCTGAACAAGACAAACTTCTTAGAACATCTTGCACTTTGTATGTTGGAAATTTATCATTTTATACTACAGAAGAACAAATATATGAATTATTTTCAACTTGTGGAGATATTAAGAGAATTATAATGGGCCTTGATAAATACAAAAAAACTCCTTGTGGTTTCTGCTTTTTAGAATATTACCAAAGAGGTGATGCTGAAAATTGCATGCGGTATATTAATGGAACTCGTCTAGATGACAGAATAATTAGAACAGACTGGGATGCTGGTTTTATAGAAGGAAGACAGTATGGTCGTGGAAAAACTGGTGGACAAGTTAGTAAATTCTATAATATAATTATATTTTGCATTCAGTTTATTTAAAGCAATTTGCAAACACTCTTATAAGTAAATACACATATATACTTATACCTATAAATGTATACATACTAATTTAATTATGTAAATAAGAAAAATTTTTAACTTTTTGACGTGCTAACTTTTGTTTTATTACAATATTTTAGGTAAGAGACGAATATAGATCAGACTTTGATAGTGGTAGAGGTGGATATGGCAAAATTCTTCAGCAAAAAGTGGGTTCATTAGGTGAAGCAACTTACTAATAAAGTGACTTACATACTTATTTAAGTGTAGAATTTATTGAGATTAAAGATTGAACTCAAGTGACCAACACAAAACAAAAGTGTGTGAAAAGAGAAAAAATGTATAAACAAATAATATTTAAGTATTAGAGAATATTCTATTAATTTTATATAATAAAATGTGATACTATTTACAATAACATAAAAAAGGATTCTACTCAATTATCATTATAAAATTCATTAATTTCGTATTTATTTGTATTACATACTATAATTCATTTTTTTACTGAATAAATCATTGTTAAGTATCAAATTAATTAAATTATGTAAAAATCTAATCAATTTATAGGATTTGTTTTATTTATTTTAACAAATTTATTTAATTAAATAATTTTACTATATTTATGGTATTATTGTTAGAATACTTTTATTTCACATAAACTTAAATTTTTATAATGTAGTATTTACGATTGAGTAATTGAAACATATAATGTATAAGAATAACAAACATTTAAATAGTACAGTTATCTTTTCAAAAAATGTTTTATATAAAATGTTATTAATTAAAGTTTATGAGACATTATGATCGTTGTGATTTATTTTATAAACTAATTATTAAAATGAATTTTAACCTTGAAAATTAAAATTTTTATTTTATGCTCTATATATAACATTACAAAAACGTATATCATTGAATAATAATAATTGTAATATTTGAAAAAAATTAAATAAAATAAATTCAAATTTAAAATGAGATAATTAATTAGAGAATGAAAATCAAAAATTTAAGTAATATTAAGAAAGATATATAAAAAATCGTTATATTTTATTCATAGGCAAATGATATAAAATTGCTAAATTTAAATCAAGATACGATAAAATCGCTAAATAAAATATATTTACAACGCATCTACGATATAACTCTGGCACTGAAATACAGTAATTTGTTTATAACATGACAAACGCGTACATGATATAATAATAATAATAATAATAATATATATTGGTGAAAGTCTTTGGCGTGCTTTGTTTTTTTTTGTTTTTTTTTTTGTTTTTTTGATGTTAAGTATAAAAATTCCGAAAACGTCGTTTAATTCACATCATACAACACAATTTTCGAGTAGTTGGTTTTTTGAGGACTGCGCGCACTGCCTCGGTAAAAACTTCGTCTAGGCCCTCTTGCATTTTTGCCGAGCATTCGAGATACTTGTAAGCTCGGATTTTCTTTTTCATCTTTTTGCACTCTTGAGGAGTTATTGTGTCATTATTTTCGGTTCTGAGATCGCCTTTAGTTCCTGTTAAAATTAAAATAGTTTTCAAATTTTTTGTTAATTATTTTAATGATTATTTTAAATGTTGAAACAATTTCGTAAATGATTAAAATTTAAGATATAACGAATTAGAAGACGGACGTAATAAGTCAACTTGCCTATAAGAATTATTGGAATATTTGGACAGTGAACTTTAAGTTCGGGGTACCATTTGCTAGCTACGTTTTCGTAAGAACTACGTGCATTTATTGAGAAACACAGTAGGAAACAGTCGGTCTGAAAAAATAATTTTATTAACTTTGATCGATTATAATATTTAAATTTTGGTTTTAAGTATATTTAATAAATCGTAAATTATTAAAAATTATAAAAATATTTTATATAATGAATAAAAAGAACTTATTCATTCAATAACATTATATAGCCATTGAAAATTTAATTCAATTATTAAAGCAAATAAAACATAACGTATAGTAAATTTGGAAAATTTATTTTCTCAAACTATCTAACTAATTTGCACGCGTAGAATAATCGATTTCTTACATTAGGATACGATAGAGGCCTCAGTCTTTCGTAATCTTCTTGGCCGGCGGTGTCCCATAAGGTGACATTGTACTCTTGGCCGTCGACTTCTATCGTCTTTGGATAGTTTTCAAAGCTGGAAAAAAATATTTTATATGATATACATATACGCGAGGATGAGAGTTAGTTCAAGAGCCGAGAATGTTATTAATTAAAAAACTCGTGACGCGTGTATCAACCGCGGACGCGCGGTTTCAATTCGCATTCTCTCGGATATACATGTATGTATGTAATGGCCTTCAAGGATGCGATAGATCAAAATTAACCACGTGTACAAGTGCGCGAGTTATCGCGATTGCTTTACAGAAATAATGCGTTCCGATGGTTTATAACTATTTTTATAACTTTCGTCGTTCTTCTCGCGAAGAAGTTAATAAATACCTCGGCGTTCCGATGAAAATTAATATCATAAAAATTGTAGCAGTTGAGGTAATACAACGATTTATACAATTTTTTTTCTCTGCTTTATGAAGTTTATATGAATTTTTAAAACAAAATTTCTTCAAATGATTTTTCTTACAAAAATAAAGGCGTTAATATTGTAATCAAAATTCATTTCAATTATTCAAAGTTTAATCAGTTCTTAATATTATTATATATATATATATATATACCATTGTTTACTATTTATCAATTAATCATAAATGTAATCGGTTACGCATTTGTCGACTATATTGAAGCAGAGAATCTAGTTTTTAAAATATGTAGTTACTGTGTATAATAAAGCTTCGTAACAAGGTTATTTTTGTAAATGCAAAATTATCAACCATCAAAGTCAATCTAACATAATTATGTAATGTGGATAAATTTATATTCGCATTATTCATCAAACGTGATATTTATAACTTTACATAATGATATCATTTTTTAATCGAAGAGTGTGAATTACTGCAAAGTTTTATCTTCAGATCAGATGAAAGCAAAATATTAAAATTTACAATTTAAAAAATTTTATCCAAATACAAATGAAAATATGATTCAACTGATAATTTTGTTATGGAGCTATTGTAATATTGAATCTTAACACGATCGTATTTGAAAATTTACATAGAACATTGCTTACATTAAAAATATATCTCATTAAAATTATTATATTATTATACATGTTAGAATCATTCGTGAATTTACAATCGACCGTCAAATTAATACAAATTGGATTTATTCAAACTATAGATAGCCGAGCGTTGCGACAACGCCTGAATAACTAAATCCTATAGGAAGGCTTTGATCGTGAATGAAAAATTAATAAAACTCACACGGTGGGGATGTATTCCATGGGAAATTTTTTTTCGGTATACGTGATGAGCATACACGTCTTGCCGACCATACCGTCGCCCACTGCTGTGATCTTTATCGGCCTCAAACGCGACATTGCGTTTTGTTTATCTGCAACAATTGAAAAGTATGTTAATCTAATGCGTTTATACACAAAGTACGATAATGGATTAAATACAATCCACATATATATATATATGTAATGAAATTTTATTATAACGAGTGCAGGTTGCATGTAATAATAACATTAATTAAGATTAATGAAATTTCTTATTAAACATTTCATTTTTCTCGTATGGGACATTAACTTATCGGTAAAAAAAAAAAAAAAAAAAAAAAAAAAAAAAAATCCATGAAAATACCCTAAAAGTTGGTGACTCATCGTGATACGTGCTTTCCCATGATTCTTCTCTATTATGAATCATAGAAATTTTCACGGTATATTGCGTTCCTTATCCAACGCTTGCCGCGGGAACGACGATATAACGTTATGAAAATTTTACCCCTTACGAGTATTTCGTTTATTAAATTCATCCTTAGAAACTATATATGATAAGGTAATATAAGAATAAATAATTACATTGTTCATATATTCGATTCTATTTTTTTTTTAATCAAATTTTTTGTCAGTTTTACATTAAAAAAAAAAAAAAAAAAAAAAAAGGCTTGAATCGTTTAATTCACCCGTCCGGTTACATTCACTTCGCGCTTACGTTGCGCGACACCTTCGCATCAACGTTTAAATTACGAAGCAATAACAGGTAACAGGCGATCGTCGCCATGAAAATTCATCGTCTCTCTTCCGATTGCGGCAGCACTCGACGTTTTTAAAAGGAAAATAAATGCGGCGTGTGGCTTCCTTCGGGTGGTATAAGGAGAACTCGGTGAAGGGAAGAGAGAGAAAAGGACACACGGGCATCGTCGTGGACAGAAGGAGGTTCGTTGTGCATTCCGTAGAAGCAACATTAACAGCAGTATCAACGCGCGGGAGCATTCCAAAGCGAGTCCCCGAGCGCGCGCTGGCTCATTTTCATTCCGGATCGTTTCTCATCTGTGTTGACCCGAATCGAATACACACCACCGAGAGTTAGAGAAAGATGGATAGAAAGAAAGAGAGAGAGAGAGAGAGAGAGAGAGAGAGAGAGAGAGAAGATATTTCCGTCTATTATCCATTTGATTTTCATTCTCTCTTTGTGTCTATACACATATAAGTACATATATGTGTATGCAAAGGCGCGAGTCGCGCTCAGAAAATTGACAAAACGCTTCCTGAACAATAACAGTTATCGCTACGTATACAGATAATAATTTTGCGTTTTATTCTGTCGCTTAGTTTGAATTGCGTGTCCGCTCGTTAAATTTATGAGATTGTGCTCTTCCTTAAACTTTAAATTTCGCATTGGTTCTATACGATTTTAATTTATTTATTGAGCTTCGATTACATATTGTAATGTTTACAAAACACCAGACGTTATCAGTACAAAACATTCATATTTGTTTTCAATGTTTTTTATACCACCGCTAAAAAAAAGTATTCAAACATAATTATATAATTTATCAAATATCGAATAATTTAATGTTTTAATTAAAATGTTACTATCGCTCATTGCTTGCAAAGCTTTTTACTAATAATCATATCTCCCGATGACATGAAAAAAACAAAAAAAAAAAACCATTCGCATCTATGAAAATTCTGTAAGATTGTAAAAAAAAAAAAAAAAAAAAAAAAAAACAAAAAAGGAAAAATGTCGACACACAACGCGTGCACGCATTAATAGCACGCGACAAGACAATAGGGTAGAAGAAATTTCCCTCTGTTTTATTTTCTTGAATCCTCGAGCAGGAAAAATAAAACAGGATCGATCGTACGTGAGTATACGCGGGAAGGACGGCTATTTACACGAGGAGAGAAGATCGACTTATTGATTCGTTCGGCGGTTTTGTTGACTATATCGCCCTCGACGCCATCGACGACGACGACAACGACGACGACGACAACGACGAAGACAACAACGAAAAGGATCGGCTTCCCGAGCGCATCCGGCGCGCGCATTTAAGGCTCACACTCCGATTCGCGGCTACACCGCCGCTGTCGCCGTCGTTGTATTCGTCGGCGGCATACCAAGTACTCCGTAAGCCGCGATCGGTGCAGCGTTCGAATATCGCATTCTCGTTATAAATCATCGATATATATATATATATATATATATATATATATATATATATATATATATATATATATATATTACGTTTCGCGAACGGAAGCGAGATTTTGTCGGCGCTTATTACGCCGTAGAGTTTTCTTTAGCAGAATTATGTTTTGTGGATTTTCTTTGCAGATGACAATGCAGTATGCATTATGCGAATGATCACAAACGACAATTTTCTACAAATCGCCATTTGGAACGTGTAACAATAGATCGTCAAGGGGATTTCGATGTGAAAATATGCAGCGCGTCGTCTGAAAAATTTTGTGGCACAAGGATGTTTTATGGCGCACGCTTTATGTCGATGCGACGTGTATGCTAATTATACCGCACAAAGGTTAAAGTACCTGCATACGGTCCTTGTTTTATTATCGCAAGGTGGAAAGAGCATCGAACGCTTGTATAACTATGTAACGCGTTATTGAATACAAATGATATACCTATTATTCATATATTATTAATAAAACGAAAAAATTTTTATCATTATTTTTTTATATTTTATCGTAAAATTGTTATTTTTACTTAATTACGTTATCTTGTGTACTTTTAAATCTTAATAATAACAAATTTTTTACCAATCTTTTATTCATAGTTTTTTATCGCGTTATTTTCAATTATTTCAGATATTTAAAAAAAGCAATAAACGATATAATCGTTTAAGCTAGAAAAAAAAAAAAAAAAAAAATTAATTCTTGTTGCGACATTTTTTTAACCAAGCTGAAATTCCACGGATACTTTTTAAATCATAACAACGAACGAACGAGCGAACACGCGCGCGCGTCTACAAGTCTAACGAAAAATAAATTTAGCAATCGGTCTCGTTAAATTCTTAGAAGGCTAAATCATTGTCGCGTAGTCTTTGTTACGGAGCAGTAATCGTTTCCGACTTCCGCGCATAAAAGTCGACGAGGAAAGTGCAACGAAATTTCTCTCTCTCTCTCTCTTTTTTTTTTTTTTTTTTTCTGTTGCGGTAACCGAACGCTCGAGGATGCGGTTTGTAATTTTTCGTGTGAATTATAAATCGTCAAGCTGTGAAAAATTTCACCTAATTTTAAACGTAAGATTGATGAATTTAACATCATAAGACAATTTAAAATACTATACGCTAATTGTTGATTCCAAACGATTATTTGAAATTATGTAAGATAATTACTTGAATGTAGCAAAGATATTAATTAAAAAAATCACAGAATCATCGTTACTTAATTAATAACATATAAATTTTGGTGACTCAATTTTTTATTTTAAAAATAATAAATAAAAAATTTATTTTCGTTTACACGTTGAAAATAAAATTTTCAATTTGTAAACTTTACCGTCTAATTTATCGATATTAAACGTTAAACTGCAACGATTCTTTGTAAATGAATCTTATCGAGAATTTCATAATCTCAGTATCGACTGATTTTTCGATCAAGTCATTTTTCTTCGTGATAAACTTATTGGATACAATCATTCTTATCTAAAGTTAAAAATCGAAGCGTATTGGAAAAGCAAAAATGTGATTACCTTTGTTTCCGTTTCCAGTACCCATTTGGAATTTTCGATTCTTGCTCTTCCTATTTAAGTTTTTGACGCTTCTCTGTAAAAAAAAAAAAAAAAAAATTATTATTTTGGGTAATATATAAATAAGACAAATAATTCTTTGATATAGTAGCGAATTAAATAATATTAGATTTTACAATTTTATTTACATTTATACTATGAAACGTATACGTAAAAAAAAAAAAAAAAAAAAAAAAATTACTTTTTTCTTTAATAATTTCATTTATCGTAGAATTTCGAAAATTTTTTTAAAATTTACATATAAAAATCGTGTTAAATATATTTTAACTTAATTTTATGTTAATCCTTTCATCTAAAAGGAAAAATTTTTGACCATAATATTTATTAAATTTGAACGAACGCCCACAGAATACGTTTTTATACTTACAAAAACAGGAAAAAAAAATCTACAGAAATACGGGGAGCAGTGTCCCAGCCGTGTCAGCGACTTGTCTCTCCCGTAGCTTAAAATTCACCGGAACAGCTTCCCGTGCCGACAAAGTTTCTCTCTCTCTCTCTCTCTCTCTTTCTCTCTCGTATATTTATAAATTTTTTTTGTTTTCTCTTCTCCGGTGGCCGATATCGGCTTTATCGTCGTTGTCGTCGTCGTAGTCGACGCGTGTCCTGTGCGCTCAAGTCGCCCCGCGTCCGTCCTGCGCGGGCTCCATCGGTGCGTGATCCTCGTCCATCTGCGCATTCAATATGAACGTATATATATATATACACACACACACATAGAAACATGTAAACGTAAAGATGTATAGATATATCGTACGAAGAGGAAAGTAGCATTTGATATAACGGAGCCGTTCTTATCGCGGTGATAATTTCGCGGTCGGTCTCGTTGATATTAAACGCGCTCGCGCCTTTGAAGCATTATTATTGTAGGAGGAGTTTTGGGTATATTTTTGAGAGTAAGGCTATTGAAACTATTTTTATAAAATAATTTTAGATCGCGTCTCGCCAGAAGCTAGAAAAGTATTTTCAATGGGAATAAAAATGCTCGTCTCATTGGAAATTTTTATTTTAGTTATTCGTAATTATATTATTGACTGAAAATCGTTTTTTTTATTTTTTTTTTTTGTTTTTTTTTTTATTTAAAATAAGGTAACGCGGTTAAGAAATATATTTAAAATTTTATCGCGATATTAAAAAATTCTAGCATTTTTTTTTTTTATTTGCATGGAAATAAACATTTACAATATACATATACAACTTTCAAGGTATTTTTAGTTTTCTTTAGTTTTCTGATAACAATGTTTATAACTTACGAGAAATAGCTGTACATTTTTCCGCGATAGTAAAGTTTACCAAATGGCTTTTAGAATTACGTAAACGGAAAAATTATGATTCCATTAAAAATGACAAAGAATTTTAACATTATGTGTGTATTGGTCGACTGATTAACGCTTGTTTAAGATCTTGAATATTTCTGTTCCGTCGTTCCCATAATTATCTCGTTTCGTTAGTAATAAAAATTAATCAAAGGAAATATTATAATTTATTTTATAAATAAAACTTTCCTTCAATAATAAAGACTTCAATTTTATTCAAATTTTAATACGATTTAAATTCATCACAATAATTTAATTTACGGTAATATTTTATAAAAAAAAAAAAAAAAAAAAAAAAAAAAAATTTAAACAATTTCACCGTCTAAAAAGTGACGACACCTTATACCTACATGAAAGAATTATTTTTCAGACACATGCGCTTATAACTCAACTCGCAACTCTGAAAACTATCAGCCAAGGTCTTACAAAAGATGCCAAAGCCGTCGACGACAATATAGTCGCTTATTCGCGGGACTTTGAAAATTGAAAAGGGGAACGTGTTTGTACGTAGCCTTCGTTCCAGCATCATAGGCTAAAGAGTTTCGTGTTTACGTGCCTTGACTATCGAATATTTTCGATATATATATATATATATATATATATATATATATATATATATATATATATATATATATATATATATACATATAGTATGTACGTATAAACGACGATTTTCGGATCATCGACTGGTTCTCCGGTTTTTACGGGCAATGGTGCTTACGCGAATCGATCGATTTCCAATTTTCGATACACGCGACCGATTATCACGACGAGAGAGAAACTTAATGTGATAATTAGGTAGACACTCGGTTATTGTTTATCGGTATGATAATGTAGTTTTTATATGAATATGCGCGTGGTGCGGATTAATTTTGTTCATGAAAATCTCGTTGAGTATTGCGTTGTTTATCTTTAGAATTTTAATCGACTCTGCTTTGCATATACCTTTCTACGATGATAGAAAGCCTTTATAAATTTTTCAAACTTTTAATGGAAAATAATAAACGAGTTAATGAGCGAACATGAAAGTAGTATATTTTTTTTTAAATAACATTAAAAGCGTCGATCGATTATCCATCACCTCGTTATCGTGCAACAAGTGTAACTTCTAGTATATACATAAAAAAAAAAAAAAAAAAAAATAATAAATTGCAGTGCGCTTATAAAGCCATTAAGCTCGACACAGTCGAAAGACAACATGTTTAAATTATACGCGATTGTCGCATAAATTATCAAAGAGAAAAAAAAAAAAAAACAAAAAGAAATACATCATCGTCCATACGAACGTATATTCGCACAACTAAAAGGAAAGAAAAACGATAGCGTATATACGTACGAGCGGATGCAGGAGTACGTCGGAAAGTAAGCGTGGGCGGAAAGAGCGGGTGTGTCGAGCGACGATACCACACCCTCCGATGCTCGTTTTCACCCAGACAACGACGACAACGACGACGGCACTGCTGTGCCTCAAGTTCGATGGGTTTTTAGGAAAAGGAGGAACGGTTACGATTATCGTGGAACTAATGAGCTTTGGAGATATTTGAAGTTACTTTGGAATTATAAATAGATGCAATCCCTTGCATATAGATTTGTCCGCGGATAATCGCCTTTTTTTTTTTACACAATTTACAAGCTTATAATGAAAGCCATAAATAGTTTTTCATTGTTATCTCTATTTACCTCGACCTGCTTCGCTCTTTAATTATTATGTATTGATTGTTTTAGCGCTAAAAACATGCGTTACACATAAATTTTTGTTTTGATTTTTATAAACTCATATTGTCAATAAAATAAGCGTGAATTTTCATTTTCTCTTTTTTATATTTTAAATTTTTTATTTAGCGCAACATGCACTGAGACGTATGAAACGGATAATATTGAAAATTACTATATCGATTTAAAATAATGAAAAAAAACAAAAACTTCATAAACTCGTTTAAACTATATTATATATTTTAATAATTCAACGTAAATAAATAAAATATATATTTTTTTCAATGAAAAATTTAATAAAGCAATTTTTAATCTTAATTCGATATTGTAATAATTATTCACTAAATGAATCATAAAATTTGATGCATAAAAATTGAATTATTTATGCATAAAAAAGTGATTATATTTTAAATAATATTTATCGATAAATATATTTAATTAATTTATACGAAAATATTGAAAGATATTATAATAGTAATATAAATTTACATATCTCGTGCAATAACTTTTCTAAAACATTGTACACTTAATAGTTTTAAAAACTAAAGAAGCTGTAATTATTATATATATATATATATTCGCATACGTTCCATTGATGCGGCCATCGATTCTTTATGGAGAGCAAGAATATAATATTGCTGACGCAATAAAAAATCTTTGCAAGAATTTCACGTTGTTCGCTTGATGTTATATACGTATCGATAATACAATTTTCATTTCTTTTATTTGTTCTGTACCATTTCTTTATTATATATATATATATATATATATTTTTTTTTTTTCATTCGCGATATTAAATCATAAGAATTCGAATTATTGTTTGAGAGAAAGAAAGATTACTCGAGAAAAAATGACGCACACGCGCTATTGTTGAAAAATGTTATCCTTATGGTTCTTTTATTGTGTAAATTTTTTTTTTTTTTCTCGACTTTAAATGCTTTTTTTTATACGATAAATTTTTTTTAAGCAGGTTCAATGTTAATTCTTCATTATTAAGCTAAATTGAAAATGTTTAGTTTAATTAAAAATTAGTTTAAATAAAAATATTTGATAATTTAAAGTTGCATATTATAACCTTTAAAAAATTGATTACAAATCTGTTATAATTGATTGCAATAAAATCATTATTAATTAACGACACAATAATAATGTTACAAAATCCATAAGATAATTTACTTTTCGATAAGAAAAATTTTTTTATTAATGGGCAAAAAAACAAGAAAAAAAAAAACGTGTAATGAAATTAAAAACTAACGCATCCTTGAGCGATATTGTTTTTATTTTACCGTGACTCTCAATTCGATTTAAATCGTCGTCGATTATTTGATTGTTTTAATCCGCCAACGCCAAAAAAAGAAAAAAAAAAAAAAAAAATTAAATAAATAAATAAAGAAAGAAATAATACGTAATGCCATTAATGGACCGGTGAAAGAGAACCGGTCGAGATATTTCCGCGCTACTCAACCGGTGTCGTTGGTATGACGCGACGGCGTACGTAAAAGCACCTGCGCGACGACTTTATTCCTAAAATAAATTTCTTTTTACATGTTCCATTGCATCTCCGAAACGATTTTTATCACTTTGATGAAATTGCTTTGAAAAAATAGGTGTATCGGTTGAATTTTTTTCATTTTTTTTTTTTTTTAAAACACTCAATCGAATGAATAAAACCGCGACGATACAAAATCTCGATCTCTCCATTTCTTGATATACATGCCAAAAAAAAAAAAAAACTTTTTTTTTTTTTTTTTTGCGAACGGGAAAAAAATAAAAGAAGAAACGTAAAAGTTTCGTCCACCGGATGGAAATCTATAAGTTTGCTCGATGCGTGCGTACATTAGGCGAGTATATAGCTCGAAGCTTATCGTACGTCGTCCTGCGCCGTTTTAGTACGCGTTGAACCTTAGCTTATAGGCTACGCGACGAAGTGCGTGCGTAAGGAAACGCGCATTGTTCTACGCTGAATTTCAATTAACGACCGTTCGAAAACCGATGATGAGATATTTATAACTTTCGTTTTTCATTATTATATACCGAACGACGATGATAAATATACTCGTTTTCTTTGACAATCGTTATAAAAAACAAAAAAAAAAAATATATATATATTATTATTATTATTATTATTATTATTATTATTATTATTATTATTATTATTATTATTATTATTATTATTATTATTATTATTATTATTATTATTATTATTATTATTATTATTATTATTATTATTATTATTATTATTATTATTATTATTATTATTATTATTATTATTATTATTATTATTATTATTATCGTTTTATACTATAAAACCATGTTTTTTGAAAAATAGAACAGTTTAATGAGAAAGATTGTGATTAAACAATCAATATTAATCAATTTTTAAAGAAAAATAAAATATTTCGATGTAATATTCAACCGTTAATATTTACAAGATTTATATTCACCGCTTGTTAAACGATCTTTTAAATTACGCAAGTAAGAATTATAAAAATGTCAATAGTTTGTAAAACCAATGACGTAAGTATTTGATGATTAATATTAATATTCATTGCTAGCACGATTATATTTAATACAATTAATCAAATTTTTAACTAAATTTAAACTATTTTGATAAGAAAATTAACTTTCTTCAACATTATTTTAACATAAAACGAAGCTACGATAATTTATTGAGTCCGCTGACAAGTTGCTTTGAAAGAAAGTCATACATTCTTTTTTTTTTTTTTTTCTTTCAAAATCAACTATTATGATTATTTCTGAAAAATCATCCGTTCAAGTGTTAAGGTGTCTTTAAAAGCTCGGTGCGAAAAATCTTGCGCTGATAAGACGCAGATAAGATACAAAGGTAAGTTAAGGTATAAGATTGAATTATGCGCGATATGTAAAGTAATACGTTGTATTATCGACAATTTTTTCTAATCTACATTTTTCACGAATGATGCAGCCACGATTATCTTAATTATTTAAAACGTGTTTGAACATCGAAGAAAAATATATGAATATATAAATCGCTTAAAGTCGACATTAAATTTCAATTATAAAAAATCTGTCATTTCATTAACGAATAAAAAGAAATAATTAGAAATAATAATGAAAAAAAAAAAAAGGAAACGCTTACCAAATAAAGTCACGAAGAATCTTGTATAAAAGTTCCTCTGTTTCACAAATTGCAAATTAAAACAAAAAAACGACAAGTCCACGTTGATTAATCAAGCACGGATGAAAGTAACACTTTTCGTCTCTTGAATTTACAAACGAGCAAACACACTCAAGTGCTACTAAAAAAAAAAAAAAAAATCTGGAGACTTCCGCGACGGGAATCGGTTTTATCGCCGAGAGCGACGGCGTTAACGAAGCGTTCGTTTCTCGCGGCCGACGCGCACCAACTGAAAGGTAGCTAACACGTTCGGTGAGCGAGCGAGCAAGCTTGTACTCTTTCTTTCGTGTGTGTGTGTGTGTGTGTGTGTGTGTGTGTGTGTGTGTGTGTGTGTGTGTGTGTGTGTGTGTGTGTGTGTGTGTGTGTGTGTGTGTGTGTGTGTGTGTGTGTGTGTGTGTGTGTGTGTGTGTGTGTGTGTGTGTGTGTGCGCGCGTGTACCTAGCGTTGAGAGCGGTAAAAGAGGCGCTGATCCTTTCAACGACGCGCTGGCTAATTATCCTGACTGCGAAATCTTTTATTATGGTTATATATGGATTTATGGAAGGAAAATAAATTGTTTGTTCTATATTGAAATATTATAAGAAATAAATTACTCAAAGGAATTTTATAAAAATAGGATAATGATGAATATGAAAAAATTATTTGTGAAAGGATACTTCTTTCTCGACGATATAAGCATGTAATACGTGAAAATTTTGTTGTCACTTATTCTACGCTGGAAAAAAAATAATAATAATAAAGTGCAAAAATATTGTTTCTATTTTAAACAGCAAATCGGTGACGCAAATAAAACTGCGACAATATTTTATGCAGTGATTGTTCCACAGATATGGGCCATGAATATGAAATTTGTATTGTCTACTTTGCTAAACATGTTTAGGGTTTTCATGATATTTAAGAGTATATCAAAATATGAAATTAATTTTTCTTTTTAATAAAATCAGTTTATTTCGAATCAAAACGGCTTTAAAAAATGTTTAAGTATATATAAAGCGTAGTTTTCAAATCTCAAAACATTTACAATTTTATTTTTGATACAGAATATAATTTAAAACTTACACGATATTGTATTTTATAATTGTATCGCCTGTATTGTATATATATTTGGTGTAGTAAAAAGTAATCCATTATTTTGCCAATAGATGGCTTTAGTAGTCTGTATCTCCCGTTGTAAAAGTGCGATCGGGTTACACTAGATGGCGTTAGAAAGATAAGATTTCGTACTAAAAAAGCTTCTGATACAGTTTTGTGATTGCTTGACTCAGTATTTTTGTAGCACGCGTCAAAGATGGACACCAACAAAGAGAAAATACGCCATATTTTACAGTTTTTCTTCGATAAAGGCGAAAACGCAAGCCAGGCAGCTGAAAATGTGAATAGTGTTTATGGTCCTGATACTGTAACAGCCAATCACGCGCAATTTTGGTTTCGTCAATTCCGTTCCGGTAATTTTGACGTCAAAGATGCACCACGCTCTGGAAGGCCAATTGTCGAAAATGTCGATAAAATAATGGAAATCGTCGAGTCCGACCGTCACGTAAGCACTGTTTCGATTGCCCAGGAGCTAAACATTGCACAAAAAACCGTTTGGAACCACTTAAATAAGACTGGATACAAAAAGAAGTTCGATGTATGGGTGCCACACGAGTTATTGCAAAGAAACCTCATGGACCGAATTTCCATCTGCGAATCGCTGCTGAATCGCAACAATATCGATCCATTTCTGAAGCGGATGGTTATTGGTGATGAAAAGTGGGTCACTTACGACAACGGTCGTGGTCAAATCGCGGTGAGCCGGCGCAAACAGTGGCCAAGCCAGGATTGACAGTCAGGAAGGTTTTGCTGTGTGTTTGGTGGGACTGGCAGGGAATCATCTACTATGAGCTGCTCCCCTACGGCCAAACTCTTAATTCGGACCTGTACTGTCAACAATTGGACCGTCTGAAAGAAGCAATCGCCCAGAAGCAGCCAGCTTTGGCCAATAGGAGAGGAATTGTGTTCCATCAGGACAACGCCAAGCCGCATACATCGATAGTGACTCGCCAGAAGCTCCGGGAGCTTGGTTGGGAAGTTCTTATGCATCCACCTTATAGTCCGGACCTGGCACCAAGTGATTACCACCTGTTCCTGTCTATGACGAATGATTTTGCAGGTGAAAAATTCGCCTCAAGAGAAAATTGTGAAAATCGACTGTCCCAGTTTTTTGACAATAGGGACAAGGGTTTCTAAGAGAGAGGCATTATGAAATTACCTCCAAAATGGCAACAAGTTATCGAACAAAACGGTGCATATTTGACCTAAATCGTATCATTCTATCTATGATAAATAAAACCTTCAATTTAATACAAAAATAATGGATTTCTTTTTACTACACCTAATATATATACACAGTATGTCGCAAAAGTTCCCGAACTTTTGAAATAAAAAATCGAAAATTACATCTAAAGAAATTTATTCCAGTTAACTTTCAACATAGTCCCCTTCCCTAGATATACACTCATTTGAGCGCTCCATGAGTGATTCGAAGGCTCTCTGGTACTCCTCTGAAGTTATCGCTGTGAGACGCTCGGTGCAAGCCGCTTGAATGCTCGGTACATCTTTAAAAAATCGTCCTTTCAAGGCCATTTTTAGCTTGGGAAATAGGAAAAAGTCGGCTGGAGCCAGATCTGGTGAGTATGGGGCGTGATTGATGCGTGGGATCTGATTTTCGGCGAGATAACGCTTCACAATGTTCGAAGAATGAGCAGGCGCATTGTCATCCAGCAAACTCCACGGTTCCCGGTTCCTTGTACTCGGGCCTGATGCGATTAATCCGGCGGTTCAGACGTTTTAACACCTCTACGTAATACGCAGCATTCACGGTGGTTTTTGGGGGCACAAATTTTTTGTGTATCAGGCCTTTGGAGTCGAAGTAAGCGATGAGCATCGTCTTTACCCGTGATTTTTGTTGGCGCACTTTTTGAGGCCTCGCACGGCCCGGACTGAGCCAAGCGAAGCACCAAGTCTTGTCTCCAGTCACAATTGAGGTTAGAAAGCCCGGAGTGGTGTCGCAAGTCTCGATAAAATCTTGATAACATTGGATGCGAGTTTCTTTCTGCTCTGGTGTGAGAAAGTGCGGAACAAATCGAGAGCAGACCTTCCTGCGGTTCATTTTTTCTTTCAAAATCAACGCGACGCTATCCTTGCTCATGTTCGGTTCGTCTGCCAACATTCTGAGAGACATGTGGCAATTCTGCTTCAGTAGCGCGCGCACGCGAGCCTTGTTTTCGTCGGTAACAGCTGTTGACGACCGGCCGCTTCTCTTGTCATCTTCTAACGACTCTTTACCCTTCTTGAACCGACTGAACCACGTGTAAACAGTTGTACGCGACACTACACCTTCACCGTAAGCCGAATCGATCATTTTTTTTAAGTTTATAGCAGAATTTAATTGCGCCACGATGTTCAAATTTCTCATCCATCGTAGAGCTTGCACCGGGGTACGAAACACATGTTCACTCAAGCACGTCTATCTCGGCAACTAATGAATGGATACTGGTGAAAAAATTCTCAGACACTCCAGAAGGATGTAGCAACATAGTACCGGTGTAGTCCAAGAGGTGGCGCCACTCGTACAAGCGCTACAAAGTAAGTTCGGGAACTTTTCCGACATACTGTGTATGTCCATGTATATATACACACATATAAAATATACCATTGCAGGTGCATCGGTTTATATCTACTAGAGAAGATTTTTTTTTATTTTGCAAATAAAAAGCAATATTTTACACATAAAAATATTGCTTATAAATTATTTTATAAAACTATTCATAATTTTTAATAGTGTTTGTTGAAAACTATCTGTAATAAAATATATTTCTTATTTGTGGTTATTTTAATATTTCATTTTCTTAATACCTAATATAATTTCATTAGATGTTTTTAATTGAAAAATTTTATATTTAAATAAATTTTAAACTTATTTTAATTCAACTTTTAGAGAAAAAATCTATCGATTAAAATTAAATATAAAAATATACATTTTCCAAATATATTCTAAAATATACAACATTTGATGTAATGATCACTGTATCTAAAATGTCATGAAAAATGACATTAATTTTTGCATAAATCTTTAAAATAGACTAATTAAAAAATGAAACAATTTATATGGAAAACTGTTGACTGTCTATTGTACAAAAATGTTAAATACTAAAATAATCATTCTAAGACGTGTACAAATATTATACTGGTACTTTATTTTAAATGAGACGCATAACCTAAAATCAAAATAAAATTTTTTTAATGATCCTTATGCAATTTATAATAATTATTAAAAAAATAATTTACTGTTTTTAAATGTACTGTTGCTTTGCGTTCTATTTTTCCTTCCAGTGCCTCTTCCTGTAAAACATTTAACTATTTAATGAAAATATTGCATTTAATAAGTTTGAAACATTGCATTAAAAACTAATAAATTAATGTTTTATAGAAATATATGTTTTTACTTTTTAATTACAATGAATCTAAAAAGTATTAATACAAACCAATAGAAGGAAAATTATTTTCATCTAAATTTATGCCACTTGATGCTGAAATAAAAAATATGAATTATAAAATTCATTGATATATTAAGTTAACTGCTATGCAACTAATCTCACGAGAGATAGATGAAGAATGCTCTGGAACCAAAGAATTAATTGCGCTGTGATTAATAATTATTAGTGGTTTTTTCATTGATTCACTCCTATGAAGCTGCTCATCGACATAAGTTCTTTCAGAAGGAAGCTTAACTTGATTTCTAATAGCCTACATTATTAAAAAAAATTATATCTGATATTTTTTATATCTACTAAAATAACTATATTTTAATCTTAAAGAATTAAATGTCTTCATTGAAACTTAATTATGATTCTACGATAACTTAATAAATTTTGACAATATCATAATAACAGTAACATTACTATAATTGCATAACATACCCCCATTGATGACGTTGTTGAAGAGATAAAATTTTTCTGTATATGCAATGTCTCAAATGAATTGTTTAATATTGACATTTGATTAGAATGTGCTTTTTCTGAAGGTATATGAAGTCCAGGAATCAAGTCAATATTAAATAATGAACAAGTATATGAACACAGTACATAAATCCATCTTTGAACTAAAGATTTACTACAATGATTTGCTCCTCCAGAATTAATACTATGGTACTATAAATAACAAAACATTGAGTTTGATTTACTTACTTATTAATAACAACATATTTGTTTATTAATATGTTTTATTGTTTACACAAGAATGACATATGTTTTAAAGATCTATCTAGGAATAACAAAATTATTCAAATCAATAAATATATTTTTTTAAATTAATATTAATTTATACATATATAGGTTAAATAATACTAATACAAGAATATTAACATTTCGATGAACTATCATTTAAATTATTTTTTCCTTTAAATAATGAAATAATAAATAATTGTAAACAATTTTTCAAATTAAATAAGGATTTTTAAAAGTTAAATATCACTTTCTAATCATTTTAAAAACAATATAAAATAAAATATTAATACATTAATTTAAATAATATTTTTATAATACTTACATCACATGAAATATTTTTGACATTATCAAAGGTTTCTTGTTTAAGTTTTAAAGATACAACAGCAGTCTCAAATTTTGTTATTTCATCATTATCTTCAATATTAATATTATGTAAATTTATAAATAACTCTTCAAATGAATAAACAATAAAATTATTATTAAATTTTTCTGTAAAAGTAAAAGTAAAAGTAAAATCAATGTTAATTTTATATATTATTCATTGCACATAAATTATAATTGACATAACATTACTTTTAAAAAACTTACCATCAGTACTAGCAATTTCATCTAAAACAGATACTACTGGATTTTTAATATTTTCTACGCCATACAACGTATACAATGGTGGAAGTGTTCCATTTATTTCACCTGGTTTGAGAAAGTTACAGATTTCTGTATATAAAGTACTGTAATCAGTTTCTCCATCTTCTAATTTTTCAGTAACTGGAATTTGATGTGTATTTCTACTATATTCTTTTGCATATGAAGTATATCCTAATTTTATTTTTGGTGCTATTATTTTATTATATGTCCTTGTTATACCCTCTTGTAAAGAAAATTCTGCTAATCCTATTTCAGCTGGACAAAATTCAGAATCTTTTTCAATATGACGACTATAATAATAATTTATATGTATCACATAAAATTTTAATTTTTTAATGCCTGTTAGAAACAAAAGAATTTATTTTAATAAATTGAACAGATGACGTTAATAATGTAATAATTTTCTTACTATTATTCTTTTTAGCTTCATTTACTGTCAAAGAAATATATTGCTTCATATCATCGATATACTTTTTTTTCCTCATTTCTGAATTTTGTACATCAATTAATTTCTCTCCACATGCAGTTTTTTTATCAGGTTGTAACCGATTCCTTTCTTCTTTTTCTTTTTTTTTGTAATACGATTTTTGTTCATCGGATAGATTCTAAAATTTCATATGTATTCATCTTTATTTAAAAATTAATGTGAAATATTTTATTTAAGCACTTACTTTCCATGCATCATTAAATTTACTATTACTTTGTACATCTCTTAAACTATTAAATACACAACCTCTATTTTCTTGCTCTTTTTTCCAGTCCAACATGAAGTAATAAAAAGCATTTTTATTATTTTTTCCTTTGGGCATTATGCTTTTAATTTTTAATTTTTAATGTAGAATTATAATTCAATTATAATGAAACTTATTATTATATAATTAACATTTAAAATTGCAAAATTCAATATAAAAATATAAGGTATGCAACAACAAAATTTTCTTATGTCTTTCTTTTTTAATAATAAATTAAAAAACTTAAAAGATTTGAATTTTTGTATATTTTATAAAAAGTAATTTTTTTTTTAAATAATTCTTTGCACTTGAACAAACCTTTAAAAAATTAAAAGAATCTAAATTTATACAATAAAATAATTTTATAAGATAAACAATTATCCGAATTAAATTCTTTTAGTTATAATAATATACACGTTTATTAACATCAATTTCACCGTAACATCATCGTATCGATTGATTAACGTACACAGTCACAAACGAAGTACAAAAATTATAATTTTGGTGTTGTTTGTAAGACGATGCTCTTGAGTACGTGGCGTCAATGTTCTGTCGGTAATATCATTTGACGTACAAACATTTTAAATTTGAATTAAAATTGACAATATTTTTACACTATACCTAAAATTAATTTATATGTATTTTTCTTTGAAATAATATATTACTTTTTTTTCACTAAAGTACTAATTCTTAATAAAATTAAAAATAAAATTATTCTTTTCCTTATAATTATGAATCCTACTTAAAATAAAATTTGCATTATTTATCTAGCTTATTAATGTAATATTATTAATATTGTTAATATTATTAATATTGAAACCTGAAAGTTTTAATATTTTTTGAAAATATTTTGTTGTACCAAATTATCCCAACGTCAATTAAAATTTATTCTAAAAATACTCTAAATGATATATTAGATATAGTATAGAAACTAAATACTATACTTCTTGATACTTTGCTTTAAAATAACTATAATTAATTTTTTATAATTTTTAAAATTAGAAGATAATACATAGTTAAGTAGCAAATCAAATTTTAATCAAATTGTAATAAAATTTTTTTCATGTTTATCAGTTTAAAATAGCTGTATAATTTGAAATGTGTCACGTTTATCATTTTAAAGCAGCTGCATAACCTAGAATGTAAATGATTAGTTGATAAAAGTTTTAAAAAAATTTAATATGACATGTAAAATCTTACTTTGTCGCACAGAATTTTCATTTTTTAGTATTTTTTTTTTAATAGCAGAACCTCTTCCTATTGATAATTATTGAATATATAATAAAAGTTTTAAAAAATTACATTTTTTCTAAATTTTGTGCACATTTTTGTTAATACTAACCTACGGATGGAAAACATTTTTCACTAAAGTCAATACTTTCTGTATCGGTACTGTACCCTGCACCTAAAATAATTATTTATTATATAATAATTTATTAACTTTTTTGTAAGTAATGGAACAAACAATACTTTTAGTAAACGGAGCACGAAGAGGTCTTTCAATTGGTTCTTGAACCTAAAAAAAAACTTCTATTTAATACACAATATTTTTAAATTAAGTTTCTTCCATTTAATTGGAAGTTATTTAAAATTCATGTTCTAATTACTTAAAAAATTTTTTAATATAACTAAAAATTCTTTATAATAAAATATTACTATTATTTACCTTTTTATACAAATTATTTAATTTACTGTAATCAATAACTTCTATAGGCTTTGCATCAGCTTCAGCTCTACGACGTTGTTCATCTCTGAAATTTCTTTCAGACACTCGTTGTCTATAATCACTACTAACCTGAAATAGTTTGTAAATTTTTATTTATTAATTATTAATTTTTAATATGATAAAATATTATAAAAAAATTACTCCTGTCATTGAGAGAGCAGAGCTAGCTCTTTTACTTTCATTTAAAGTTAAACTACTGAATGATGAGTTTAAGGAAAGGCTGCTAGATATTGGTATATTTGGCATGTGAACTCCAGGTTTCATTAATATTCCCAGAGGTTCACAACAGAAGTTGCATAGCACAAAAATCCATCGCTTCACATAAGATTGACTGCAGTGTAATATACCAACTTTCAGTTCACCATGGTACTGTAAATAATAAAATATTAATAAATGTAATATAATTAAAAAATTATGAAATATTCAATTATGTCTTACTTCACATTCAAGGCCAGATCTGTAAGCATAAGGATCTTTTTTAAGTTCAATTGTAGCAATAACAGGTTCTATTTTAATAGCTCCAGTTTGTTCAATTGTAGCATTGTGTAAACTTGCAAATAGATCTTCAAATGAATATAAAAGTAAATAATCATCAGTTTTTTCTGTTGAAGTATAAAAAAATATATATAAATGTTACTATTCTAGTATAAAATATATGATGAAGTAAATTTTACTCACCATCAGCAGCTAATAACCTGCTTAATACAGATTTTACTGGAGAATAAATATCATCTTTTGTAAACATAGTATACAAAGGTGGAAATTTTCCTTTTTTTTTTCCTGGTTCAAGAAATTTGCATATATCTCTAAATATTTCACAATAATCACTTCTACCAAATGGTGCATTAATTGGAATGTGATGAGAATTTGAACTATATTCTTTTGCTGGTCCAGTAAAACCAATTTTAATTTTTTCATTTATAATTTGATGATATGTTCTTATTACACCTTTTTCTAAAGAAAATTCTGCAATTGCTATCTCAGCAGGGTAATATTCGGCTTCATTATTTTCTAATGTACGTACATAAAAATAGTTTACATGAATGATATAAAACTGCAATTCTTGAATACCTTGTAAAGTTTAAAATAATATAATTATATTTGAATTAAATTTTTTATTTATAAGAATAATTCTTATTTATAAGAATGCTGTATACTTACAATTACGTTCTTTGGCACTAGTTATTAAAGATGTTATATATTCTATCATATTATCTTTAAATTCCTTTTCTTTCGATTGAACTTTTTGTAATTCTGTTAAATCTTCTCCTATTGTTGTTCTTTTTTTCATATTGGCTTGAGTTTTGCTTTTTTTTTCCATAGTTTTATAATAAACTTTTTCTGCATCTGACATATTCTTAAATTTATAGAAATTATAATTAATAAAGATATAAGAAATAATTTATTGCTGTTTAATATTTTTAATTATTTACTTTCCATGTTTCGTTACAATTTTGGTCAGCCTGCACATCTTTCAGACCATTAGGAAACACACGACCCTTCTTTTCTTCATTTTTTTTCCATTCCAACATGAAGAATAAAAAAGCATTTGGTTTATTTTTATTCTTTGGCATTATAACTAGAATTAGAAATTAATATCATTTTATAAAACTGTTTAACACACGACCCTTTTTTTCTTCATTTTTTTCCATTCCAACATGAAGAATGAAAAAGCATTTGGTTTATTTTTATTCTTTGGCATTAAAACTAGAATTACAAATTAATATCATTTTATAAAACTGTTTATTTTTAATCATATAATTACTCGGTTAAAATTTGTCTCCTATTTTTAAAATTTTACATATTTCATATTTAAAAATGTTATTAATTTAATTTTATATAAATTTTGATAATTATTAAATTTAACGAAATTAAATTAGAAAATAAAATATTAAAATTTTTGTAAATTATTCTTTTGAACTTACATTTTTTTTTCTCAACTTATCGCTTGTACTTCCTTTGTTTTGTTGCTGCAGATTCTTTGAAGACGCGTTTCTTGTAAAACGATCTTATCAGATATTTTCTTCTATGTAAAAAGTTTTGTAAACATTTAAAATTAAACTCGTAAAAGATTTTTTATTTTAACAAAATTCTGTACATTTATCACGCATTTTTTTAATTTATATTTTAGTCTACTATATTAGTGTTAACAATACCGCATAGAGTTAAGAAACTTATGAGATATATATACTATTCTCAGATTGTAATTTGAAATTTAGCTATGTAAGCATATGTGCGTAAATACGTGTATGTACTTACGTTGTAAATTGAGATAGTATAAGTTTTAGCAAAAAACTTGAGGCAATGAAAATTTGTTTTGTTAATCAATTGTTTACCAAGAGAAATAATAGACATAGTTAAACTTATTTCTTTATAAATTTTGTTTTGTAATAAGAGAAAACCTTTTAAAGGTGACCTCTGTGATATTAAGTTTTAGAAGAAATAATAAGAAATATATTTTAATAATAATATATAATTTAATAATTATCATGATTCAGTAATTTATATTCTTAATCTTTAATCGTTTTAAAATAACTAATATGGATCAATAAATACTTCAAATTTTTCAATATTAAACAAACATATTGTAAATAAAACAAATACACAATTAAATCGTACCTTTAAACAGTTATTTTTTCAAATTTTTTCAAAATTGATTTCCATTTTTTTTTTTTTTTAATGTCAGATCGAGGTTGGCAGCATTTCTAAATTTCAAATTGATTTTATTTTCCGTTAAAAAAATAGAAAGAATTTGTTTTAATAATGAAAATGTTTAAAATTTTACATGTTTAAAATACGGAGATGCAAGAGTCACCGATCGAAGATAATGAATCCGTTCATAGCGACGAATCAAATGTTTCAATACAAAAAGTAAGAATTAATATTTCACATAAAATTATTTCAAAGTTAAAGTATGTTTAAATTAAATTATTAATAAAAATTTGAAATATCGTTATGATATTAAATTAAATATTATTAAAGGATAAACTTGAAGCCCTGATTAACTTGGAATTGAAACATTCTGGTGTATATTATGATTTACATTCAAAAGATAATTTATTAAAAGTAGATTTAGAAAATTTATATAGTTCTTGCCAGCGTTTTGAAAATCAAAAGAAAAAAAAAAGTGAACTTTTAGAAGAGCATTATGAAAAGCTGATGGAATATGAAAAGCGAAATAAGATGCAATTAAAAGAAAAATTGTAAATAATTGCTTTTATTTAAAAAATAATTTTACTGAGTAATTTTCTTTATTTTAGATCATCAATAATGTTGAAATTAGAAGAAACAAATTCTTTATTTTGTGAAGCTTTCAATGATTATGTTAGTAAAATAATGAATTGAACTTTTTATAAAATTTTAAAGTTGATATAAGATTAATGTACCATAAAAATAATAATTATAAACTTATATTTTACATATATACTACAGATTATGATAAATTAATAATATTAATTTTTATTAGAGTTGTGATGTACTGAAGAATTCAATAAACACTTTTGATGAAAAAACTGAACAATTGCAAACAAATTTAATTGAAATTAAAAAGCAATTAAATTCTTTTCAGTTAAAGGAAAAAATTAATGAATCTTTGATGAAACCTAAACTAAATCAAATATTAAATATAAAAAGTGCTATAAATATGTTGTAAGTTTTATATTTTTATTTATATTGTAATATTATTATTAAAGTAATTTACATGTAAAATCTTAAACATAATTATTAATTATAGATTTGAATTTTCTATGAAACGTCCTGAAATTGAAATAGAAGAAACTATTTTAAGATTGACTAATAATATTAAAAAACTTGAGCAAAAAGAACAGGAAATAAAATCTGTGATGAATAAGGATAATAAATAATTTTGTCTAACAAAAAAAAAAAAAAAAAAAAAAAAAAACCAAATATTAATAAAAATAAAAAAATATTAATTAAATAATTTGTTTAATTTTTATGAATTTATGAAATTTTAATCATTTACTATTCAATTACTTATAAAAGTTAATAACTTAACGGCAAAAACTAAACTTTGCAATATTATATATATCTAAATTATACTCTTCTATATGTAATTGCGCTTAGTAAATCGGGCGTTGGAAGTAGGAAGTTCTTTTTCCCGCTAATATTTTTTGAATGGCACCACTGATTGCTGGATGAAATGAACGTTGGAGTCTAGGTTAGAAAATTGAATTTAAGAGTGAATGCCGGTGAAGGATTTGTGTTATGCCGACAGTTTTCCATTGTCTGGAAAAAATCAAATTTAATTCTTGCTGAAATTTATTAATTTAAAAAAAGAAATGGAGCTTACAGATGAAAATTTACTTACTTTAAGCGAATATTTAAAACGAACTTTAAGTCCTGATATTGATATCAGGCGTCCTGGTAAGACACTTTATAAATAAACTATTTTCATTAATTTGCAAAAATTATCGTGCACTTTTTTTATCGTCATTAATTTTTTGATACGATTTTATTTGAATAATAAATTCAATCATTTCTTAATTATGAAACATTCGTTCTTTTACTACATAGGCATGTTCTATTATTGGAAACATTTTTGATATTTATATATCACTATTTTTACAAACAGAATATGTAAATATTTATAATAATATACACAAAACTGATGTGTTTTAATAGAATTCAAAGCGCATAACTTATCAACTGTTATTTTTTGTCCAAAGATTATAAAAACTTACAAAAATTATAGAAATTGTAAAAATAGCAATAAAAATAAGAAATAAGATAATTATTAATTTTAAAGTTACTTGAATTAACAATAACAATAAATTAATAATTGATTTAATTTAGAAATGTTTTCACTTTAATTTATATTTGGTAATATTTTTTAATATAAGATGCTTTTTATAAATTAAAATTTAATCGGTATTTATGTAAATCGAAATAATAAAATATTTATATAAACCGAATATTTCATCATTATTTATAAACATTTTATATAATATTATAATGTAATATTTTGTTATTTCAGCCGAAAAATTTTTAAAATCTGTAGAACTGAATCAAAACTATCCACTACTTTTACTTCATTTAGTAGATAAGTCAGAAATTGATTTAACTATTAGAATAGCTGGAGCTATTGCTTTCAAAAATTATGTCAAAAGAAACTGGAAAATAGTAAGTAAATAAAATAATAGTTATTATTAGTATACACTAATTTTAGTGTTACTATCATTTTTTAATTTATTTTATGATTTATCAAAATATATTATTTATTAGTTGTTTATTAACATTATTTAAATTAATATATATTGGTAATTAAGATATTCTTCATATTTGCAGGAAGAAGATTCAGTAGATAAAATACATAGTCAAGATAGAGAAACTATTAAAAAGCTTATTATAAATTTAATGCTTCATTCTCCTGACTCAATTCAAAAACAATTATCAGATGCAGTTTCTGTAATCGGCAGGCATGATTTTCCTAATCATTGGCCAGAGCTAATAGATCAAATGGTAGAAAAATTCAATACTGGAGATTTTCATATTATTAATGGTGTATTACATACTGCTCATTCGTTATTTAAAAGATACAGATATGAATTCAAAAGTCAAGCTTTGTGGACAGAAATAAAATATGTTTTAGATAAGTTTGCAAAACCTTTAACCGATCTTTTCTTGGTAAATTGCATTTTGTTTACAGTATATATTTATGAATTCATTAATATTGATATAATATATGTTTTAGGTAACAATGAATCTAGCTCAAGTGCATGCAAACAATGTTGAAGCACTAAAGGTTATATATAATTCATTAACAATTTTGTGTAAAGTATTTTATTCACTCAACTTCCAGGTGAAAATTGAAAATTGTTATTTTTAGCGTAATTACTCATACAGATTCATATTTTATAATTTTATCTATTGCAATAGGATTTACCAGAATTTTTTGAAGATAACATGGCTGCTTGGATGAGTAATTTCCATGCTTTACTCACTGTTGATGTTTCATCGCTACAAACGACGGTAACTTCTTATTTTTATTAAAATTAATTCATATTTGAAAATAATAAAATGAAAATAAGTTATTTAATATATATTTAGGATGATGAAGAAGCTGGAGTAATAGAGCAGTTAAAATCACAAGTATGCGATAATGTATGCTTATATGCAAAAAAATATGATGAAGAATTTCAACAATTTTTACCACAATTTGTCACAGCAATATGGAATTTACTTACTTCAACCGGTCAACAACCTAAATATGATGCGGTATTTTTCATTATAAATTTTATTATTCATGCACAGTTCAATTTAATCACTTAATTTGTATGATCTTCTTAATTTAGTTAGTATCAAATGCATTACAATTTCTGGCAACAGTAGCTGATCGTGCTCAATATAGACATCTTTTTGAAGATCCAACAACTCTTAGTAGTATTTGTGAAAAAGTTATTATTCCAAATATGGAATTTCGAGGTAAGAAAATTTATTTTAAAATTATAATTAATTTTCTTATATTTGCTGTAAATATATTTTTCTAAAAGATAATATTATTTTTCATATTATCAGAATCTGATAATGAATTATTTGAGGATAATCCTGAAGAATATATTCGACGAGACATTGAAGGTAGTGATGTTGATACGCGAAGAAGAGCTGCGTGTGATTTAGTGAAAGTGCTATCAAAATATTTTGAAGCTAAAATTATGGAAATTTTTTGTACTTATATACAGGTAATGCATGTGGAAGAATTTTTTAAATAAATTTTGTGCTGGATACGAATCATTTTTTTCAGGCTATGCTACAAAATTATGCAGCTAAACCTGCAGAGAATTGGCGTAGTAAAGATGCAGCTATATATCTTGTAACAAGCAGTGCTAGTAAGGGACAAACACAAAAACATGGTGTGACTCAAAGCAGTGATCTTGTACCCTTACCACAGTTTACAGCCCAACATATTGAACCAGAGCTCGCAAAACCTGATGGTTAGTAAATAAATATGTAAATATTATATTTCATTTTTAATTTTATTCGTTAATTATTATACAATTTCAATTTATTTTAGTTAATGAATTCCCGGTATTAAAAGCTGATGCTATCAAATTCATAATGATATTTAGATCTATTCTACCACGAGAACAAGTTGTTGGAAGTTTACCTCAAATGATCAGACATTTATCTGCTTCAAGTCCAGTAGTATATAGTTATGCAGCATGTGCGATTGAAAAAATTTTTGCTTTGAAGAGTCCAGAAAATATACCTTTGTTAGTAATCAAATTATTTTATGTTTGTAAAGCAATCGAATTATTTCTATTTCTAAAATAAAATTTGTAGAATAATTTTTTACAAAGATATTTTATAATATTAGGGTTAAAGGAGAAGAAATTGCACCTTTAGCTACTGATTTGCTTAAATGTTTATTCATGGTTCTTGAATTACCTGGAGCAGAAGAAAATGAATATATCATGAAAGCTATAATGAGAAGTTTTGCTACATTGCAAGAAGCTGTGGTACCTTTCTTAGCGGACTTACTACCAAAATTGACGCAGAAGCTTACAATTGTTGCCAGAAATCCCAGTCGTCCTAATTTTAATCATTACCTCTTTGAAACACTTAGTATATCAATTAAGTAAATATTTTATTAAATAATAAATAAATAACTTTCAAGAAAATAATGTGTATATTTTATATTTTTAAAGGATTGTATGTAAATCAAATCCAGGTGCTGTTGCATCATTTGAACAAGCTCTTTTTCCAACTTTCCAGGGAATTTTACAACAGGATATTCAAGGTATTTAAATTTATATCTGTTAAATTTCTATTGTTAATTTTTTAAATAAATAATGTTACAAAAAAAAAAAAATATATTCTTCTTGCAGAATTTATTCCTTATGTTTTTCAAATTTTGGCTTTGCTCTTGGAATTACAAATAGGACCCGATGTACCTGAATCATATATGGCACTTTTCCCATGTTTATTAGCTCCTGTTTTGTTCGAACGGCAGGGCAATATTCATCCTTTAAATCGACTTCTACAAGCATTTGTGACTCATGGATCACATCAAATTATAGCACAAGATAAAGTAAATGGTTTGCTGGGTGTGTTCCAAAAGTTAATAGCTTCTAAAGCAAATGATCACGAAGGTTTCTTATTAATGCAAGCAATTATTGAGCATTTCTCACCGTAAGCAAATAAAAAATGTATTAAAAATTAATTGTTTTGAACGCATAAAAAATTATGTAATATTTTCAGAAACACGTTAGAGCCTTATATAAAGCAGGTTTTTATATTACTTTTCCAAAGGCTTTCATCAAGTAAAACTACAAAATTTGTTAAAGGGCTCATAGTTTTTTTTTCATTTTCTGTTATACGATATGGACCCAGTAACTTAGTTACTATTTTAGATTCAATTCAACCTGAGTAAGTTTATTGATCATATATTTAAATTAAACTGCTTAATAATTCATTTGTGATTAAATTAAAAAAATTAATACAAGATTTATTATTTTCTGATTAAATATTGTAAAAATTATAAAAGTATTTTAATTTATATAATATCTTCATTTTTTATTAATTATTTTTATTTGGTTATTTGAAATTTATTGAATGTTTTATTTTAGAATGTTTGGTATGGTAATAGAAAGGGTATTGATTACTGATTTACAAAAAGTATCTGGAGAAATTGAAAGAAAGATTACAGCAGTGGGTATTTCAAATATTTTAATTGATTGTCCAGCTATGCTACAAAGCCCATACAATGTATTTTACCCAAGGCTCTTAGCTGCCTTAGTAGAATTTTTTGAGTTACCTCACGATGAAACTCAATTACCAGAAGATCAACAATTTTTAGAAGTAGATGATGTACCAGGCTATCAAGCAGCATATAGTCAATTAATTTTTGCAAAAAATCCAAGAAAAGATCCTTTGACTAGTAAGAAAAAATTTATTATTATTTATAATATTGATCTATTGTCTAATAATTTTATTTAATTAAAGAAGTTGTAGATATTGTTTTATTTATTATTTTTCTTAAGAAATTTTAGTTTTAATTTATTTGCGTACATTGAATAATTATTTCAAATCCACAGATTCATCAAATTTATAATTGCATCAATTTTATTTTTTTTAAATATGTAATTCTTTATTCTTATTTCAGCTATTACTGATGTGCGTTTGCATCTTGCACAAGGACTTGGTAGAATGGAACCAGGGCAATTACCAGGATTACTTGGACAAATTCCAGAACCAAATGCAAATCATCTTAGAAATTATCTACAAACAGCTGGCGTTACTGTTGCATAATATGAACTGCAAGTTCGGGGCAAATTAAAAATGCACTTGATGGCCCGTAAGTTTAATAGCATCGAATTAAACAAAACGTGATTTATAAAAAAATATCAAATTTGGACATTTAACAATGTATGCATATATGGCAATTTTAATTATTTTTAATGCTATAAATTATGAATAATATAAATTAAATACATACATTTCTTTTATTAGAAGTTTGCAATTCTTTAAGTTTTGGTGTATTATAATTATAAATGTAATATATTTTGGTATAAAATATGTGATACATAAATGTAAATTACTAACACTATTTTTATATATATATATATTTTTTTTTTTTTTTTTTTTTTTTTTTTTTTTATAATTGCCATATAGCAAATATTTGAATTATGAAATTTATTTATTGTAATGCCAAAAGGTTCATGCATGAACTGAATAGGTTGAGCGTTTTATTAACTGTCCATACTGAGATGTAAAATAACAAAGTTTTGTACATGTAATTTTTTTAAATAATGAAATACCACTTTTTCGTGGAAAATTCGTTTAACTGTACAGCCGTAACTGTTTAAAAAATGGTGAATTTAGTTTTATAGAATAAGTAAATTTCATCTTTTCATAAATGCATACTTATGTAATAAAAATAATCGTAGAAAATAATAAAATAATAATTTTAAAAAAACTGTTGGTAAATTTTTTTCAATTAAATTATTATTAATTTAAAAAATTAAGTTATTCACAAAATATGCGTACAAAATATTGTTTATATTTTCAAAAAATATTGAAATGAAGGATATTGATATATTTTATTGATTCAAAATTATTTTCTAAAGTTACATAATATAAATAAAGTTTGTTAAAATTTGTCTTAATGATCAAAATTTTCAAAGTTTTTTTGATTTATATTTTTTCTTACGGTTCGGCTTTTGAATAAAAATTTTTGAAAAATAATAATTTATTTTTTATATATAAAAATCTATTATAATGATGAAATTTCACATACAATGTGATTATTACTTCAAATTTGCATGCAACTATAATAAAAATTATTTTAATATAATCGAATATTTTATTAGTTTAATAATATTAACATTTAAACATAATTAAATATTAATTTTTTATAAATATATAACATGTAGTTTTTTATATTGGCATGATATCTATTACTATTAAGCGTAAAAATTATGAAAATGAAGTTAATTATTATAATTTCAAACTATTGGGTAAGTGCTTTTAAAAAAATTAACGTTATTTAATATTAATAATTCACTGCACAAAATAAATTGCAAGTAATAAAAGTATTGAAATGAATCATTTAAAATTTGTAGTAAGCCAAATAGATTTTATTTATGTTTAATTATTTTAAATTGAAGTATTCGTGGTAGTAGAATAAATACAGGGTTTTAAATTCAAATTTTGTATACAAGTCACTTAAGTGCAGAAAAAATGAAACATGCAACGTTGTAAAGCTGTGCTATCAAAATAAAATTTAACTTTCTAAGTGAATAAAAAATATGATGTCGAACTTTTAAATCAGTTTGTTTTAATATTTAACACGTACTTATATATGTGCATGGGCTATATAAGAATATACGTAAACGTTTCGTTTATTTTCTGTGACATGATCTTCTTACAATTATGTAAGAAGATAACAGAATAATTTTTTAAACAAAAATTTCTATTTAATGTAACTAAAAAGGAAATTAAAAAAAAAAAAAATACAATTATCGCGCTAAATAAATGTGTATAAATTCGTCGTTTGGCTGAAGAAACTGTTTTTTAAAACTTGGAAAAATGAAATATTTTAGTATTATTTATATTTTTATAAATTTAAATCATTTTGTGTAATTTAACGCATTCTTAATTTATCATATAAACATACGAATCTTTTTTATAAAATTTCGATAATATCTTTTAAAATTTCTCATTACTTTTATTTAAGTAAATAAGATTTTTGTTGACCGCAGAAGATTTAAAAAAATAAAATATAAATGTACTCTTAATGTTGATTATTAATTCGATAAATTCTCGTTTAAAAGATAAAACGTGACCAAGTCATTCAAAAATTTATTAATGAAAGTTATCGGCGCATGCTAGATTATTATGCGTCACGTCTGTGAAAATATTGACGTTTTCACGAGCGAGGTTTTGCGTGCAAATCCCACTTCCAAAAATATTGTCGTACGACAATTCCGCGCAAATAAATTATACGCTTTCTATTTTAGTGACCACGCGCGCTTGGGACTCGCACTCGAACGATTTTACGTGGCAAATGTTAGCGGCCAATCGATGCGCACGACGTATCCGTTCTTGCGGAGGCTCGCCTATTCTCTCGTCATATTCCCCCCTCTTAGATTCCTTGCGTACTTAAATTTTTGCCTTTTTTATTTCCATTTCGAGAAAATGCGTCAGCTTAGTATCGTACCTCGGTTAATACATGCGCACACGTTTTCTTTCACAAGATTCACGCCATACTTTTGACCGAGTGTCGATGTGTGTTAACGCCGGTTTTTTGAGCCGCTCGTATACATACTTATGTCAGCTTTACCGTCAAATTTTACCGATTCACGCCTTTGAAAAAAAAAAAAGAAAACAAGGTGCGAATATTTTAGACGGCTAATATTTTATGTAGTTTTGTTCTTGAAATTTTTATCCCGAGCATTGCAAACTTTTTGCAATGATTTTGAAACATGTTTCAATATTACCATAGGATTCAGTAAATGTTTATTTTAGATAATTTCAGATTAAAATACAACAATTGTATACATTTTACACATAGGCAACAAAACTTGTTTAAATAGTATAAATAAATTTTAGACCATATGAAAACGTAATATTTAAAATTCTTATATTATTATTGTTTTATTCTTAAAAAGCGCAATTTTTCTTACAAAATTGGGTTTAAAATTAATTTATTTTTAATGTCATGCAATAATGTGACATTGTAATAAAATTAATGAAGATTAATAATATTTAATTAAGATAATAGCGACGAAGAAGAGTCAATATTTTATTTAAGATTAAAAAAGAATTGTGAAATAATAGATATGGAGCAAATATTTTTAAATATATTTTATAATCAATATCACTAATAAAATATATTGATAAAGATTAAATTAAAAATAAAATGAAAAAACACTGTTAATTCTATCTAAAGATATAACTACTGTTTTGCAGAGGAAACTTAATTACTTTTTTATTACATAACATTTTTAATCTTCAATATATCTAAAAAATTTTATTGAAGATTAAATCTGCTAGAACTCACATAGAAATAATAATAATAGTAATAATAACGTTTAAATTTATTAAGGCATTATTCGTTCATAGATAAAAAAAATGAAAATTTTACGAAAAATTAAATAAATAATTGTCGAAAAAAATAAATAATTAATATAAAATAAACAAAAACTTTGTATATAATAATTATAAATAAAGAAGTACACTTATAAAAAGTAGTTAAGATTACATAAAAATAATTCAAATTTATAAAATTTGTGAATACCTTATTTATATAAATATTATTAATTAAAATAGTATTATTTATAATGTGTATTATTATAATTATTATTTTTATGATTTGATTTGAATGTTCATATTTAATACTGAAATCTTCAATCTCTTTAGCATTTATTTTCAAACTTAATAATACTTGTTTATAATTTTGGAAACTGTCTCTTGTAATTCTCTACACACATTTCTTTACAAAATAATTTATTTTATAAAGTAAATGCTGATTTTTTGAAAAGTAATTCCTATTTCACTACTTTAAAACTGGGTTTTAATAATATAAATTATAATATTTTTTAAATGATTTTTTTTTTATAAGCAGATGATATTTTTGATAAGCAGAAAAATTTAGAATATTCTGCATGAAAAATAACTTCTTATTTGTAACTTTTTCTTATGTGCAATAAGCGTATCTAAATTCTGTCATAAAAATATGAATATAGATATAATTATAAATTGTTTTTCCGCTATCTGTATAGTAATAAAATGCAATACGCGCTCGATAGTTTTATGACAATCATAGATGAAACGTATAATTGAACTGTCATTTTTTATACGTTACGTGATGTCATATGCGTTCGAACGCATATACTTTATGCTCATACGTAAGTACACCACGCTGCACTGGCATCGCATATATATTTATTCACTTACACAAGCTTACAGTTTTCGGCGCGCACTGTGGTTCGCTAGGAGTCGGTGGCGTGATTCGTTGGGCGAGTCGTGCTGCAGCAGACGAGTCGAGATTTCTTCTCTTTGCCCCGCAGATAACCAACCTATACGACGGTTAGCGGTAAGCTAACGTACAGTGCGGCGGCAGTGGTGGCGGCTAGTTATCGTCATCGCAAATCTTAACTCGTGAGTCGTGTCTCCGAAGTCGACGTGCGCGCATGTATACGGCATCGGTCATGATGCTTCGATAGATTATAAATTCATCTCTTATTTTTATATTGCGGTGCGCGCTATTTTCATCTTTGTTTTGTCTGGATGCGGTTTTTTCTTTACGAGTAAAATAAAAGAAAGTTTTTGAATAAAAATTAACCTGTTACACCATGGCAGATACAAGAATCCCGTCTAACACGTCGCAGCAATATCTTATGGCAAACGACGTTAATCAAGCCACGGCATCAACCATGGAATCACTATCCAACAAACAATCAAATAGCGGAGATGTGAGCATTCGATCTGTTACGGCTAGGGAGTGGATAGCTGTGCTTGTATTATGCTTCGTCAACCTTATCAATTACATGGACAGGTTTACCATAGCCGGTAAGAAATTTTTTCCCTTTCTTTGGTGATCACATCTGGTTTATGCATTTTTTATGACCATTTTTTTATCTTTTAAAATTTAATGAATAAAAAAATCTTAAAATTATTTTTTGCTGAATATTATATTAAGATATAAATAAAAAGTTTTATTAAATCATTTATTTACATGGTAAATCTTAATTTTGCAATAGCATTTGCCTTTTAAATAGTATATATTATATTCAATAAAATCATTTATTATTATTTATTTAATATTTTGTATAAAACTATATGGTAATTAATATAAATAATAAGTTATAAATTAAATGTAAATGTTGAGTAAAATTAAAAAATTTGAATATTTATATATTTATATAACTACATTTTTATATATTATAAAGCTGAATATTCTAAGAGAAATGATTGGAATTTTGAGGATGCTATTTTTCTTTATATATACTTTAATTATTGAAATTTTGAAAGTAAAATAAATTTTATTAATTATTAGCATTAAAAAAATGTTAGAACAATTAAATAAATATAGTTGTATTCATTTTTGTATTAATTGCGTGTAATTTTTTACATAAATGTTTTTATTATTAAGTTGCCTTGACACCTATTTTTTTTACCTGCAACAAATGATTTCTACATTTTAGGAGTTCTCAAAGCTATAAAAGAAGATTTTCATATAGACAATGGTTATTCTGGCTTACTTCAAACAGCATTTATTATTAGTTATATGGTATTTGCACCACTTTTTGGTTACTTAGGTGATAGGTATAATAGAAAAATTATTATGAGCGCTGGAGTATTTTTATGGTGTTTAACTACACTTATTGGTTCCTACATGAAAGTAAGAAATTTTAATTCCATTTTTTTTTTACAATAGTTTAAAAAATATCAAAATCAATACAAAATTAAATTTACATAATCAATTTCAGTCTTATGGATGGTTTTTATTCTTCCGAGCATTGGTAGGTGTTGGAGAAGCGAGCTATTCAACAATTGCTCCAACGATAATCAGTGATCTTTTTATCAAAGATGTACGTTCCAAAATGCTTGCATTATTTTATTTTGCAATACCAGTTGGCAGGTAAAAATAGATAATTTTTAATTAATTATACCTTATGTAAATTATGCTATATATTTGTAAATTTTTTTGTTTAAACAATTGATTGAAATTTTAGTTGCATATTGATTTAAATTTTTAAGCAGTTAAACTAAGAAATAATATAAAAAATATAAATATTTCTCTGCTTACTTTACAAGAAATTATAAATATTTATAATAAATTTGCTTTATAGATGTTATGTATGTATCAAAATAATAAAGTAATATAAAATCTGTAGTGGTTTAGGATATATAATAGGAGGTGAAACAGCAAAAGTTGCATCTGATTGGCGCTGGGGACTACGTATTACACCTATTTTGGGAATTTTAGCAATTATTTTAATTTTATTATTGGTACGTGATCCTATTAGGGGAGAAAAAGAAGGTGGATGTCACTTATCTAATGAATCTTGGTTCAATGATATAAAAGCTTTAATGAACAAGTAAGTTAATAAAAAATTGAGTAGTAAATAAAATAAAATTACTTTTTATAAAAAAAGTGAGAATAAATTTTCTAAATTTTACTTATTTATCTGTTTAATTTTCGCAGTCGTAGTTTTATGCTCTCTACAGCAGGATTTACATGTGTGTCATTTGTTACTGGTGCTCTTGCATTTTGGGGACCTTTTTTTATTGAATATGGTTTAAAACTGCAATACAGCGAAGAAGTCATTGATACCGATGAGTAAGATTGCTCTTAATTATTTCAATGAAATCAAATTATTAATGTGTATTAAATTATTATAATTCAATGTATGTTTTCAGTGTGGCTTATAAATTTGGTGTAATAGCAATGATTGCTGGTTTAATAGGAGTACCATTTGGTTCTATGTTAGCGCAAAAATTGAGGGTCCGTTGGCATCAAGCTGATCCATTAATTTGTGCAGTTGGCCTCTTAATAAGTGCTCCATTAGTATTTTTTGCATCAGTTATTGTTAGTACAAGTCCTATAGCTTGTTATGTTCTGATATTTTTTGGTCAATTAGCTCTTAACATGAATTGGTCAATAGTAGCTGATATGTTATTGGTAAGTAATCAAACAAAAATTATTCCAAATAATTCAAGCATACTTAATATAAATAATGTTTTTATATTGTAAAATAAAAATATACAATCAATATTATATTGCAGTAAAAAATAATTTATAATAAAAAGAACTGTATATAATAATATTTTTGAAAAATTTTACTTATTTTGATATTTATATGCGATATCTTTAAATTATGCAATGATATTTCATTATCTTTTAGTTCATTGAACTAATTTGAAAATTAATACTTTCAATTAAACTTGTTAGCAAATTGAATAAATAAGAGAATCAAAGTTCGCTTTTAATTGTTTTAGTACGTCGTAATGCCAACGAGACGATCGACTGCCGAGGCGTTTCAAATTCTATTCGCCCACGCTTTCGGTGACGCAGGCAGTTCATATCTCATAGGCGTTGTAAGTATTAAAAGATTATTTATTTGTTGTGTCTTTTATTGAGTCATATACATTTTAAATTAATACTGTATTCATGAATACGATATATAGTTTCTTGATATACTTAAACATATAAATTTAAACTCATTAGCTGTTGTGATGATTCGAGAAATATAGTTTTTCCTTAACTTATAGCATATATTAATACTATATACATAAAGTATGTTTTGACCAATATAAATGAAATGTGATTATACAATCATCTTTATAAATAACTTGAAAATTTATGTATCAAAAATAAACGTTAATTAAGTTTAAATTGATTACAGTCATAATTAATTAAAGTTAATATGTATTTTATATCTAGCAGATAATCTAATGAAAAAATGATTAAATTCATTATTATTTAGATTTTGAATCGCGTAAAAAGTTTCGCTATTTAAAAAAAAAAAAAAAAAATAAATAAATAATTGTAATTTTTAACGTTTAAAAAAATTTATTTATTTTTAACATATATTTATTTATTTTAAACAATTTATATATTTTTTTAGCTATTTTTATTAAAATTTATTTTCACTAAATTATGTATTATATGTATGTATCAGTTCTTTTCTTAGATTTCAGATGCTTTGAAATTTGTTTTATTGCCAAACTTATCAATTGGCTGGATTGAACCAAAAAAAACTGCAGAACTTTCTCCAGATGATGATCCGGTCGTGAATTTCAGAAGTTTGCAGTATGCTTTGTTTCTCACTATTTTCGTAGAAATATTGGGCAGCTTATTTTTCTTCCTCACTGCCTTGTTTATCGAAAAGGATAAAGCAATAGTTGATCGCGCTGTGGCAGGTAAGCTTAAATTAATGCATGATTTAATTTATAATAATAATTTTATGTGTAAATATATTATTGACATAGCTTAGGAGAAAAAGTATTTTTTACAGCAAACCGAAAATTTCTTTTATTATTATTTTTTTTTTTTCTTTTTTTTTTTTCTTTTTGTAATGAATTTTAATATAAGTGGAAAGAACCTAATGTGCCATTGGTGATTGGTAAATAGCACGTAAACAGATTTTTATTAACTAATTATATCACATTTCGTATTAATAGACGTTTTTTGATAATGTAATAAATGCATGAAGATTAGTTATAAAATATTGCATGATTGTCTAAGAGCTCATGCAATGAATCAATATTTTTTTTAACTATTTTTATTCAATCTTCTGTTCAATTCATCAAATTATCATTCCGTTGTAGAATATTAAATTATAAAAACTAAAAATTAAATTCATGACAGCATCGGCTGTAACCAAGACGAAAAGTAAAGAGCGACAAAATCGGGACGTAAGAAGAAGTAAAGAAAAAATTACAAGCAAAGAAAAAATTACTAGTAAAGAAAAAATTACCGATAAAGAAAAAATTACCGATAAAGAAAAAGTTACCGATGAAGAATAAAATGCGTGTGCTTTTTTCATTCATATCTGGATGAAGGCTGATTTTCGATAATATAACTTTCAGGTACCATACGGTGATATAAAATTTTTATTAGATTTTAAAACACTTAATATTTTAATAACTAATTTTTTATAAATGTGAAAAAATTAACTAACTTCATATTACTATTTATTACTTATTAAAAAATACATAGGATACAATGTATTATATAACTATTCTGCTCAAAATATTGCATTTGATATATTATAGTATTTTTCTCCCATGAAAAATATAATGAAAAATCGTAACAGCTATACATCATTATTTTTTATAAATTGAATATTCTTAGATAAAAGTAATTTTCTGAGTATTATTTCTATAATTTCAATAGGATATATAACAAATAATTTTGGTTAAGCTTATAAAACAAAATAAATTTAAAGCAAAATCATTACTTAAGCCAATGCAATCTTCAAGCTTTGTATTATGAAAAGAATTGTGCCTGAAATCGTAGATATCTCTTCGACATCATATTTTTATTTTTAATTAATATTTCATTGCATTTTTATTCAATAATTCATAGTCATTTAATCAATTATCTTTAAAAGCTGTGTTTTATGAAAAAATATTTGTTATCTATTTGAAATTCTTTCATCATTGAATTAATTTCAATTACATTTTTAATCATATAATTTAAAATTAAAAACGTTTATTATAGCTAAAAAAATTTTCAGTCAAAATTCAATAATCACAACGAAAGATTTTTTCATAAAACGTTTAATTTTATCAAATGCTTTAAATAATTTTACATGTATTATAATTTAACTTATTTAATCAATTAACTAATAACATAAAAAAATCATCAAAAAATAATGAAAATTCGGCTTCTTCACTAATTTGGTATGCAAAACAAGCGATGCAAGGAACACTCACATTAATAGACAAGTATACGTCTCGAAGGCGTATGTTCAATAATGTATAATTAACGAAAAAAAAAAGGAAGAAAAAAAGGAAATTCGTATTTCTTGCAGACACATATCTAGATACTAAGAAAAATGGACAAGCAGAATCGACGCGTTTATAGATCATCGGCAAGAGAATTCACCTGAATAGTACGCTGTATAAATCTGGTATCTTATTTTATTTCACACGATTTCATTGAATTCCATCATGATCCAGTTGTATAATTAATTTAATCAATTTTTCTTTCGTTTTAAACGCAACGTTATTTATCTGTTCGAAAAGTGAATTAGTAAAAATCTTTCATCTATTTGATTCTAATTCATTATAAAAAATAATTTTTAACTATTTTACTACAAATCGTATAAAATTTTCTATATTATTAAAATTTTAATATTTTTTATAAATAGAAATTTATTTTTCAATATTATCTTAATGATATAAAAGATTTTCAGAATGATTTTGTACAATAATACAAAAATTTTTTTCCTTTCAATTAAATAACAGAATTAAATGTAAACTTCTTCATGCCTTAAAATAATATTGGATGTTGATTAAAACTAGATTGATATTTTTTGTAAATACAAATTTTGTGTATTTGGTATTTGTCAATTTGTGACGTCAAGCATAAAAAAGCTTAATATTCTATTTTTCTTTGTTAAATTTATAAAACTTTATGTTATTGTTTTTCTTTTTTTTTTTTTTTTTTTTTTTTATTAAGTTAAACGCAATATTTTTATAATTTTGCGCGATAAATACAACATAAATCTTATAAGATTATATAATTGACAATATTTCAATTTTCTTTTAGTGATTTCATAGTGATTTCATTATTTTCTTAGAAAATTTCTTCGATTAATCAGATAATAATGTATCGGATTAAATTGATTATAAGCTGGTCATTATTAATCTTTTATGTTTATTTTATAGTCTTTTAAGGTTTTAAATGTTTCTTTAAGCTTTTTAGTCTTTTTTTTTAAATGTTTTTATTTTTTTTATTTTCTTTATATTTTTTTATGTTTTTTACCCTTGAAAAATTTCCAGTAAGTATTTGTATTTATTTTTCATTTACATAAGCCACAATCATGATATTCGAATTATTTTATTTTTCACTTTTACTCATGCATCATAAAAAAGAATTATTTACAACTTTAGCAAACTCATTGAAAATAATAAAAAAAAAAAAAAAAAAAAAAAAAAAAAAAAAAAAAATGTTTTTCCTTGCATCAAGTAAAATTATTTTGATTCAAATTAATTAATGATAAATTAGAATTTTAGTTATTTAGAAATAAGAATTTTAATTATTTAGAAAATTAGCATGCAATTTGTTTAGAAAATTTTTTGTTTAAGTTATTCTTCACAAACATAATAAAAGCTAAAGCTGTAAAAATATTTTACAATGAAGATTTTTCAGCTTGAAATTTTAAATTACACATTTTTTCATTCATTAACCACATTAAATGTATCATTAATTTTGCATGCATGAGAATTTCATTAACATTGAGAAAGGAAAAATCCGGGCCATATATTTTCAGTACGTAATATTGCACGGCTTTTGGACTAAGGTAAAGTCGAGATTAACTCTATTTTATGTATGCGTTAATGTTTAAACTTTAGTTTAGCGTCAACTTGGGCGAAGGTCAAGAGAATATCCGGTATTCTCGTTTTGTCTTTCTTTTGCATAGTTATATGCATATACATATGTGTGTGTGCGTGTGTGTGTGTGTGCGTGCGAACGCGCGCGCGCGCGTGTGTGTGTGTGTGTATGTATATAATAATTTTTGTTCCTTAGGTTCACGTAAAGGTTGCTGGTTAAAAAACAGGAGAATGGAGCAGAAAGAGTTTTGCGAATTAATGAAATTTTATATTTTTCCTAATGTTATGCTTTTTTTCTTTATACATTAATTTTCTCTTTGTGATGGGCAAGTTTTATTTATTTCTAAATTCATTTCTTTTACGAATCCTAACATACTTGTCAAATCGAGTCGTCAGTTCATTTGAGTATGAAGTTAAATTGTAATGATAAATAGAAACTAGTTTTTAATTTGCATAAAAAAGATCGCGCGTTTTTTCTGATATTTTTTTAAAATCATATCATAAAAAAAAAAAATAATAATAAAAAATAAAAAAAAATAAAAAAAAAACATGATGAATTATTATGAAAATATTGGCAAATTTAAAATTTCTTAAAAAAGAAATATTCTGCACATAATTTTTATTATATATTTTACAGATATCTATTCTTTAACTTTTACTCAATCTTATCAAATAAATATCTTCTTTTATCGATTTTCGATTTAGATGTATACTATTGAACGTTTAATGATCGCTATATTTTCATTAAATCAAGTATCTTATCAACCGAATTCTTTGAGGATATCTTTAAGTAAAGTTAACTAGCTCAATTTTCGGACACTTGGTTTCGCTCGCTCGTCGCGCACTTCCCTGCAAATTTGTATTTTCGTTTACTTTTACAATTTTTAGTGCGCCTAAATAAAATTGCGCGTAGTGTTAAATAGCATCGCTAAAAATGAAACTAAAACTGCATAAAATCAGAAAATCATTCAAAATAATGTGTGACTCGCTTGAAATTTCGAAAAGCGAGTACAATGTTTAAAAAAAAAAAAAAAAAAAAATAAAGAAAGAAAAACCGATGTTGATTCACGACACTTTTTTTAGCAAGTACGTTGGCATTCGTATTCTCACTCCAAAGTTTTATGGTAAAAAAGATGTATTCGTGTATGTCCCCACAACCAAGTATACTTTCAAGTATACGCGCCGATCATCATATATCTATTACTCTGTATTACTTCCATCACCTACGTTATCCGAAGTTTTTTTTTTTTTCTTTTTTTTTTTTTTGACGAATTGTAATATATCCCCACCTCTGTCTCAAATTTTTTAAAAATTAGTGCATCATATATATATTTGAATCCGCACTGTAGATCGAGGTTTCTCGTTTTAATAAACGCAATGCGCAAACACTTGTTACAGATGCCACGGATTTAGACGACTTCGACGATGGTCCCGAAGGTGAATCCGTCAACGCTCTCATTAATCCCGACTGATTTTAAAAGGGAGCATCGATGCGAAAGAGTGAAAGATAGAGAGAGATAAAGAGAGGGGGGGGAGGAAAAAACTTGAACAATGAATGGAGGATTAAACGAAAAGATGACGATGTCGATTGCAACGACGATACTAACTCATCGCGTGTGTGTGTATATATATATACACTTATGACTGCCCGTTTACTAACAAAGTGACGAAATTATATATATATATAAATAAAATACTAGTGATAGATATATAAAAAGTCATTAGAACAAGGACTATTGCGAACGCTGTGCAAAATATGAAATACCTCTTGTTACGTATTTAACTTGGAGAAAAGAAGACACGGAAAAATTTACTTGTCAGTGATGCTACCGCTTAATCTAAAATTAATTTTTTTATCCTATTTAAAACAAAATTATATCTTACACAAGGTATTCTGAGTATCGTTTAGAATTTCGAATAACAAGTGCTACTTTAAGCGACTCTCTGTACTTATTCAGATTAACGTTAAGTTTAAAAAATTTCTTTTATTCTCCAAGTAGAATAAGTCACTTTTTTTTTTTTTTTTTTGTAAAGCGATTATAGTTATAGAGACTTAGTAAAAAGAGTGGCTTTTTAAATTTAAATAATGTTAGGAAAATAATAAAATCGCGTAATTAAACGATGAGTAAAACGTTATTAAAAAATAAAGTGAAACGCTGTTGTCTGTACACGTCGGTCTGCGCGATAATGGCCGCCTGTATATTTCTCATACGTTATTTATAAATACTATATTTTTATAATAGTAAAACTAAAGTTTAACGTTGCCTAATATTCATCGTAATGTATTGAAGAAAAAATAAGAAAGAAAGAAAGAAAGAAAGAAAGAAAGAAAGAAAGAAAGAAAGAAAGAAAGAAAGAAAGAAAAGAAAAGAAAAATAAACGCAAATAGCGCTAATTATTTGCATCGCAGAGCGAATGCTCCTCTTGAGCCGCGTAAATTTATTAACTTTGGACTTTGAAAAGTACGTTAAAAAAATTAGTCTCTTAACGAGCCATTTATTAAAGATAATATTTAAATTTGCGTAATATCGTTCGTTTTTTTTTGACGGACATTTTTTGCGCCAAGAAAAAACATTATTACACGATATATTTGCAATAATTATTATCCGTGAACAGATGGATGTCTAGAGAATGTCAAGAAATTGTTACTCAAGGGGTTAATTAGATTCTAATTGTTGATATTACACATTTTTGTTTAAAGTTAAATATTTACTCTAAGTAAAATAATAAATCATTAGAAATGATACTTGTTAATGACTAATTTTTCATGGAAGGTTTGAGACGATCTTAAATTAATATCGACGTTGTTGAGATTACGTAACGTGTTAATTTTGTTACTATTTTAGCATTCTCGTTCATTACCTCGGTAAAGTATACTTATGATGCATAGTCTTTTAGGATATTCTTTTATCAATTCATACTTTTTTTTTCTATGTCTAAAGTTAAATGCTTTATTTTAATTTATAAAAAATAATTAATTTAAATTATTTTATGATCATTTATATTTCTAATTGATGGTATGTCCACTTGAAAAATTTCAGGCTTTTTTTTAATATATTTGAAAAAGTACATGTATATACGTTAATTTTAATAATTACTTTTTTCTCATATCATTATCTATTTATTTGTTTTAGTGCAAAATTAATCACTGTTAACAAAAAAAATTAAATATTTTTTTATTCATGCAGAAAAAATATTGAATAACCCACTCGAGAGAAAGCGAAAAAAAAGCTTTGTTTTCACGATCACTGAACACACGGTATGTTGTTACTTGTCTTTTTAGCTAGAAAACGTTTTATACACTTGGTAATTGTACGAATAGAGTAAGCGTTGTAGAAATTAATAAAGTTCGTCGAAGCGTATTTTTCATCGTCTAAATTAAATTATCAAAACGTCAAATCACTTTTAAATCATATATATATATGATTTTTTTTTCAGTATAATTCGTTCAAAATTAACGACTCACTTGAATTTGTTTTGAAGGTGTGCGCTTCCGAGAGGGCATGAAAAAAAAGGTGTGAAAGATGAGAGATTTTTACAGAGCGTTATTACTATAATTGAATTCGTTGATTGTTTACAGACTGAATTTTGCGGTAATTACGCGAGAGAATATCATGTTGATTAGTTGCTAAATATCCCAATGTGTGCGTAGACTGAAAATCAATGCAGATTCATGCGATAATTATGTATTATACCTATATATATATATGTGTATATATATATGGAAGCCCGCTGTATTATTCTTTTATTTATGCGTTATATTGTAATTTAAAATTACATTGGTTACGAGCAATGGTCGTTTTAAAACAAAAAAAAAGAAAGAAACAAATTTTTGGCATATTGTACGAAATATATTTACTAGTTTTTTCTATAAACATTTTGTCAGTTATTAAATTCTTCGAAATTCCTTATTTTATTCTTGAATAACTTTTTCTTATAAGTATACCGTAAAACATATTTATGCTTTATGACAACAATAAAAATACTGAATCAATTGTTTTATAAAATTTACGTAAACATTTATCTTTATAAATTAATAATTATTCAATTAGATTTTGAACCAATGTTATGATTAAATTTAATGTTTAAAAGTATAAATTATCCCACGCAGAGTTTGAATTTTATTAAACAGTTATTTTACATATAACTAATGTCAACAGCAGTAGAAGTGCTTTTTTTGTTCGAAATTAACATATACTGCATCGTTGCATGTATTATCAGCAAATTTTGACGTGAAATATTGACGTTATTTTCTATATTTAGTAATTCAGTAAATATAGAATATCTTATTATTAATTTTTGAATTAGAAGTTAAGAGATAATTGCGTTAAAATTTAATAAATTAAAGCGTGAATATATTTGAATAGTTTAAAAGAATAATATTTTGTTTCGTATTATCTTGAAGTATGAGGTTAAAAAAATTTCCGTAAATTAAAATTACATTGACGAAAATCATTAAGAAAAAAATCGTTAATGGATTTATAATATTTAAGGTGTATGTGATCGACATAAGTTGTTTATTATTGTTTTATTTATGTTTTAACTCTTGATACGGATGCGAAACAAACGAAAATTTTAGAATAATGTATAATTGAATAATAGATTAAAAACATTGCAGGTGCATAAATTCTCCATCAACGTAAGATAAGAAATTTATGTTAACTATGTACGCATATATACATACATATACGTGTGTACGTCAACGTTTATACGAAATTTCGATAAAATGCATCTAGAGTAGTACAGCCAAGCCAGCGAGCAACAACTATACAAAAGCGATTAACATCATCAATATCCGCGCGAGGAATTTCACGATTTTCATTAGCCGGAAGTAATTTAGAAGGCGAATTAATCATTTTTCTTGATATTTTATCGATAATGAAATTTTAATAAATATTTAAATAATCGGCTGGAAAAACATAATACTCTCGGTATAAATTACGCGGATTGAACAACGCATTTAAAATTATCCGTTAATAAAAGAAGATAATATAACAGCGCGTAATCGATTTCCTAAATCCACGCGCTTTTCCAGCTCGAGGCCGCGCATAATAAGAAAAACGTATCTTTTGGCATCGAGTGTATACAAGCGCTCGCATCGTTGAAGCAAAAATTAACGATCGTGCTCTATTATCTCTCGCAGACACGGCGGCATTCTCAAGCGTTCTCATAGGCAAAAGGCTCGCGTATTCCTCGATGAATAGTCGACGCGGTGTCGGCGGGAATGTCGGGTGCGTGCTTGAACGCGTACGTGTATACGTGTATACGTGTATCTATGTATAACCGACAAATAAATTCGCATTTTACGAGCGAGCATCCATCCGCGCGCTCTATATAATGCGCGTACATATATCGAGCGGGGGTAGAAGAGGAGCATACAGAAGGAGGATGGAGATGGAGAAGGAGGAGGTGAGTATTGTTGACGATGGCTTTGAATGAACGTCTAAGATAAAGCGGAGGAGGGCATTAGCGATGCGCGACGCGATTACGGCACTCGACGGTTTCGTGTGTACGTATATATAATACGTACGCGTGTATATACGCGCACACAGCGGCGCGTGCACGTACGAGCGTAAGTAAATTGGTACCCGCAGGCGGTACGAAGATCCGACGCGGAGAAGGTTGGGAAGTTGCTCGAGACTGAGAGAAAAGAGAGATTTCACCAGTTGATCGGACGCGTCCGGTGACAACCGCGTCTCGACGCCTCGACTCGAACGCTCTTCTTTTCCTCGACGTCGGCGTTTTTCTTCTACCCCCCCCCCCCTCACCCTCCTTTCCCCCTTCACCTCCCCTCTCTTTTGGTGTTAACCATCCTTTTTTTTTGTTTTAATACTAAACTTTCAATTGTGAGTTAGTTAAACTCTAAGGGGACTGAAAAACTTTAAACGCGAAGTGCGCTCGAAGTGGTACATAGACTCTCTCGTTTTTATTTATTTCTTTTTTTTTTTTTTTTTTTTCACTCAAGTGGACGGTTCTCAAGATAAAGACGTCTCACGTGTCTCGATCCGATAACTTTCTTTTTATCCTCCCCTCGTTTTTCGTTTTGAAGACTGAAAAAATGATGGAGGATGTGGATCTGGTTGGAGTAGATTAAAGGGAAGAAGGTGATTCATTTGTATTATTGTGAATTAACATTGCAACGTTTTATGAACTTTTTATTTATCTTATAAGAATGTTTGAGGCTTAAGTTTTCTCGAAATCTTCAGTTCTTACAATTTTATAAGGATTAAGATCGAGTGAATTAAGAAAGATTAATCAATTTGAGCACAAGTTCAAAAGAAAAATGATTAAATAATCGTACAATAAAAAAGGAAAAATTTATTTAGGTGAAAAGTATAAACTGTACAGATTGAATTTTACATTTTTGGTACGGAAAAAACAAATTTTATTTTAATTTATTTATTTATTTATTTTTTTTACATTTTTTCAATAATAATTCCATTCGACGTTGTTTTATCAATAATGAAATCGTTTACGTTAATTTGAAAAAGAATGTAACAACATTTATAAGCATGTATTTGTTAAAATTTAAATATAATAATTAATTTTTTTATTGTAAGTTAGATTATACAATTTAAAAATATCGGCTTCGAACTTTTTTACCCGAAATTGAAAAATTTATATGGAATTGAAAAGTTTTAATTACATCTAAACTTTTAAATCGCGCGTGTATTTACTTTGTTTGATAATTAATTTCAATCGGCTAATTACGTGTTAGAAAAATTTATTTGGCATCAAGGCTAATCACATTTAAATAGTTAATAGTTTAAGTAGATAAGATCGTGTATCTGTCATTTGAAAAAGTATAATCTGTATCTGTTACGTGTTATCTTAATTTAAAGTACTTGAATTGGAAAGCACGAGGAAGGTATTTATAGAAGATGTTTGTATATTTTAATTATTATAAGCTCATTTTTTCTTTTGTTTCATTTTTTATATTGTATTATCAAATACTTTTTTATAATTCAATGTTTAACGTGCAGCGCAACTGCTTTTATAAAAATTTTTTGTAACCAACAACTGTTCTAACACGGTTTTTAAAATTTTAACTTCGCCGTTTTTAAACTTTTATCAAGTTACTGAAAAATGATAATTTAAAGAATATTAATTTCATATTTTTTAAACTTACATTTGTTAAACGTGTCAAATTAAATAAAATAGTATTCGAAATACTTTACGTAAACATTTGATTTCTAAAAATTAACCTTTTTTTATAATAATAGCCGTACTTTTAAAAGCAACCGACTGAATTTGTAAAAGAAATTTAGCAGAAAAAAAAAAAAAAAAAAAAAAAAAAGAACAAAGGTGTCAAAACGAGCAAAATACTGTTTAAATTCTATAAAAAAAAAAAAAAAAAAAAAACAGCCTTCACTCGTACATACATATTGTGGGATCTCGCGCTAAATAATCTTTTTATCGTGTAAACACAGGCGCGATATGGGAAGCAATTTGCTTGGATAATTTATTATAGAATTCATAAATGACTTGGCGCAAAAAGCAAAGAGAGAAGAGATAAAGATAACACCGTTAAAAGATTTATGTACGGAAGCTATAAGAATACGAATATTCTATTTAGAAATTAAACACGGGACTGAGAAATTTCTTATAAGTTTATTTCTTACGCGTAATTTTGTCTTCCAACGTCGTGTTTAAATAGTCATATCTTTTATAGATTTACAGCCTACGCACACGTGTAACACATATATCTCATACATTTTGTATAAATATGACTTAAAAAAATTAAAACGTCCATGTAAATTTATAAAGCCTAAAGTCGCTAAATTAATCTCAATCTTCGGCAATATTGTAAAAAAACCTATAACTTTTTTTCATAAAAAAGTAAACACAATCGAAATCGCGCGACGATAAAAATTACCTCCTCCCTTTGAGAAGAGCAACTTGGAGAATTATTTCATTTCGTGAAATAAGTAAGGCGCGAATAATAAATAAACAAGTAATCTGTTTACCCTCGGTTGATCGGCGGCGAGTGCATGCAACACAAGCGACCAATTGTTGAGAAAAGGAAAAAAATATTGCGCCTCTTGTATCGAATGAAAGCGCGAGAAAAGCCATTTTAAATTGAGCGAAGAAAGAGAGAAATGAATTAGCGTGGGCTTCCTTAAAGAGAAAAATAAGAAAACAAAGAAGTAAAAAAAACGTAAGAGTATATAAAAATAAAATGAAAAGAAAAATACATAAAAATATCGTCGCCATTGCGTGTTAATAAAAGAACATTTTTTTTTCTTCTCCTTTGGTAGCAAAACATAAATTTCTCTCTCTCTCTCTCTCTCTCTCTCTCTCTCTTCAATTTTAACCTTTTTCAGCTTTCAATCACTTCATTTCGTATAAAATGGAGTAAAACGCTTTTTATGGAAAAAAAAAAAAAAAAAATAATAATAATAGAAGTAAGGCTCGTCGATTGGGTAAAAGACTGCTCGATTGTTTTGCTCGATCGGGAGAAGGAAAAATAAACGCCAAGACCGAATGTTATAATGTGCAGGGATAGCGGAACGAGTTTAAGAAAAAGGATATTTTTAGACTTAAAGTTACGCGCACGAGGTGTATCGTATGGTGTTTATATGTGTGTAAACTATACGAATTGCCGATAAAATCGTATAATTTATCATCGGCATTGACGATTAATTATTACCAGTTCTTTTTTTTTTTTTTTTTTTTTTCTTTATCAACGCGTTATATAATCGAGATTCGCTCCATTCGATGAATCACGATTATACGAGTTGTATATTTTTTTTATCGACGGGGTGAAGTTTCGCAGAAGTTTTTATTTTCTTTCATCTAGCGTAATTTTTAAGACCGATAAAAGCATTTTTGTTTGTATAAAAAACTTAAGTTAAATATATATACAGGTGCTTAAATTTTTCTTTTCTTTTTTTTTTTTTTTTTTCTTCTTTTTCAAACAAACTAACAAGTGTCTGAGAACATATTTTTTGTAAATCGTTATTAAATCTTATCATCGATGTTTACTTTTATTTTGAATTTCATTCAAAATTTTCCTTTATCATTTATATTTTTATCTTTGTTTCTATTTTTGTCTATTAAAAACCTATAAATTTTATACATTTATTAATCTTTATCAAAGATAAGATTGTATGTAAATAAATAAAATTTGTTACTTGATCGTTCGTTTACACAGAATCAATTAAAGAATAAAGTCAATTAAAAATGTCAAAGCTTTATATGCTTACATTTATATGCTTACAAATGCTCAAAAAAATAATATTGATTTTATGCAAAGAATATTATCGACGACGATTACCAATCGCTTATGCGATGGTATTAATAAATCAATTTAGGAAAATTTCCAATTTGATTATAAAAATTTGACGTAAATTTATGTCAAGATTGAAAATCGATCGTACAAGCCGATCAAAATTCATTACTAACGCGAGCTACGAAAATATCTCCCTTTGATTTGAATCATTAGATTTTCAAGCGTACGGTCCAGGATTCGATTTTCGTCGAATCTTATCGTAAATTGTGCATATTCACTTTGCTGGTACGAATCAGGCCAATGGAAAAATAAGGACGCGATGGGTTTTATCGAGTTGTTTATTAAATTGTTTTTTTTGTTTTTTTTTTTTTTTTTTTTCTTACGTTTTGTCAAAATAAGGGAAATAAAATCAACGCAAGCGAAAAGGCAATGACACGAATGTTTTATATAATTACGTGCAGTCAACGGCAATGACATAAAAGTTTTATATATCTACGTTTGCAACTTTTTTAAAAGAAATTTTTCAACAAATTTTCTCTCTTTCTTTATCTTTTCTTAAAATAATTCATCGTACGCGTTTCTAAATAAATTATTAAATACTACGCATAAATAAAGCAAGGTATAAGATTATTTTATTCGAATGCGACTCGTTCGAATCCTTACGTTTAATGAATTATCGATCACAAAACAGAAACCAAACAAATTACAACTTAAAATAAAGCTCACGGTAAGAAATGAAAGTAAAGAGTTTAACGCGTAAATTTTAAAAATTTAAAAGAAAAAAAGAAAGTCCAAGCTCGCATTCGAACTACATCGCAGAATGCAATTGTAGCAAAATTCCGAAAAACGGAACTTTTAACGAAGCAGTAGCAATTGTTGAGCTCGTTTGTATGTATGCATGTATTTATATACATACATACATACATATATATATATATATATATATATAAACATTGTTTTTATCACAGAAAAGAATATCGTATGGATGCACACGAGTTTACCGAGAAAAAAAAATTAATATTTTCATCGTTTCGATTTTTTTCTTGATTTTTAAATTGAATTTTTTAATTTAATTGCAAGTATCAGGTAATGATGCAAAAATATTCGGTTACAAACGAGAAAAAAACGAAACGTATGCGTTATTGAAAATATATATCACGAAGGTGGTCGAGAATTTATTTACTTGGTAAAATTTTTTCAATTTATGAAGGTACGGAAAAAAGTTTAAGCGACAGCTCGTGCAAATTGAATAAGAAAATTACTTTTGACAGTATTCCGATTTTTATTTTAAAAGGAGATAGGTGCAAGGGAATATGAATTTCATTTCGAAGGAAAAATCACTTTAGCATCTGCTGAATCATAAAAATGTGTTTGAAAATCTTGAGAATTTCTTGTCGTTACTAAATTACGACCAATATTAAAAATATCTCTTTCGAGAAATATGCAAAGTTCTTAAGTTAAAAAAAAAAAAAAAGAAAAAAAATAAATAAAACAGTAATAAAGCTTAAAATATTCAAGTAGTTAATAAATATTTCAAGTAAATTATTAGTTTTTCAATGAAATAATGCTTAATTAACAATACATAAAATTGACGTGTAGCTGTAAAATTAATATATGCTAATGAAAATTTTACAGTTTGAATTTTATTTATTTTAATGATACTTCAAGCGGTATATACATCATTTCTACACGTGTATTCACATCGTTAACAATAGCTATTGATATTGTTAAATATATTTATGGAATATTCATTTTGTTAACGTTAAATTAAAATTAAAAAAAATAAAATAATAATAATAATAATAATAATAAAAAAAACAAATCAAACTAAATTCATGGTTTTAATAACTATAAGTAAAATATTTTATTCAGTTATCGAAAATGATTTCAAATTGATAACGTTATAATGAATAAAAAAAAAATAAAAAAAAAAGGAAAAAAACTGCGAATCTCATATCGAAAAATAATAAATAAAAAAAAGTCATTACGGAATGTAAATTTTTCAACGAATTCGCAATATTTTTTAATAATTTACAACTTTGAAAAAAAAGCAAAAAGTTGGCAAAAAAAAAAAAAATTTTACCTCGTCAAGCGTTATCGGTCTTTTTTTTTTTTTTTTTTTATTTTTCCAACGATTAAAACTGAAAATCCAAGGTAAAAAAGACAATGTAAATTTAAAAACGAAGTTTCATCGTGCGAGTATACTCGTATTTTTGTCAACCAAGCGAACAAAAAACGACTCGTTTGGGGCAAATAAGAGAATAAGTCTTTTTTTTTTTTACTTTTCTTTTTTACTTTCGGCGTAATAAAAACTCTAGCGTTCTAGATTTTTAAGCGTTAGAATAAAAAAGCAATAAAGCATATATAGCTTGTATAAGCTTTGGTAATCTCACGGTTATTATACCGAGCGAATTAATCCGTGAAAAGACTTTTCTTTGACTATATCCACGCGAGTGTTTTCATTTTTATGATTGAATTTATTATTTTTCTTTTTTTTTGTTTCGTTAAAAAAATTAATTTTTAAAAATTCAATCGTCGCGTTTACGAAACAATATGCGAATATGTAATATTGTTTAATCTTTATGAAAAATCTACCTTTATACACCAATATACATAAAATAAAACAAATAACCGTTTTATCACACTCGTCGACCTTTATAATTTAAATTGTTTATTTTAAAACAAGCGATTCTTGTAAGTGCGATGTTCTGGCATTTCATCGAATTCGGTGGTATATTCCACATTTCCGCGTGTACGTGTATATACAAATGAATAGGAGCAACGCGAACGCGAGATGCACGAGACACGAGGCGATAGAGAGGCAAATCTTGATGGAGAATTTCACGCGTATTTTTTTTTTCTCCCCTTTATTTTTCCTCTTTTTGTGGTTTATTTTTTTTCTTCTTCTTCTATTTATTCGTCAAAAAAAAAAAAAAGAAACAAAACGTTAGTATGTTATCGGGAAATAATTTATAAGTTCATCAACGAGCGACTGTTTTCGAAATTTTCCGTATTTTTTCGTTTTCAAATCACAAACAACGTTATGTGGTTTTTCTTTTTTTTTTTGTTTAAGGCCGTACATGTAAAAAGAAAATAAAAAAATCGAAACAAAAGAATTTTTCATCAACGAAAACGCGAGGTTTTTACGAAATATAGAGTCGTTCAGACTGTAGCTGGTTTAAGTATTTCGTAAAATAGATAAATCTTACCGCGTACACTCGGACTAAATAGAGTTCGGAATTAGAAATTTCCACGTAATAAATTAAAATCGTTACTTTTTTTTTCTTTTTTTTTTTTTTTTTTTCATTTTTTCAAAATGTTTGATTAAATTTCGATTTGCTCGGGTGGGTATGTGTAAATACTAAAAGCTTATAAATTGGTATTACTAAAGCTTTTACCGTAATTAAATATGAAACATCATTTTTTGTTACTACTCGTTGGACATTTAATAATGCTTATATTAAATTATAATTATCGTGTATTAATCGTGTATCAAACCTTGCATGAAACTACTGATATGGCCCGATTGATTCGTAAGCTATTGCGACTGGATTAATTATCCAAGCCATTTACAGTTGTTTCATCTTGAATTTAATTTAATCAACCAAACTTTGATTCAATTAAACTTGCACGATTCGCGACGTTTTATTTTATTTTAATTGTAAAAAGTTGCGACCACTTATTTTATTCTTTAGAGTCAAATCTGCTTATCGAAACGTATAAAACATCTAAATTATATTTTATTATTATTATTTTTTTTTAAATTATCTTGATAACATTTCTTAAATTTGCAATTTCCAACTTATATTTGTCTAAAAAGAGAAGTTTATCATATTTTGTATCATTACGTGACTTTTCAGTCGTTTTTATGATTTTTTAAATCGACAATTAAATAAAAAAAAAAAAAAAAAAAAAAAAAAATAGGTTTATTCGTGTGATTCATATTTGACAAATTGTTAAATAAAAGTTTAAGATAAAAAAATTTATTTAAGATTAAAAATACTTTTTTCTATTATTTTCGTTTTTTTCAATTAAACTTTTACAAAATTCGATGAAAAGTTGGGAATTGAAATTTCGAAATAAACATTTTGAAAATGAAAATTACTTTCTCATTAGCCTTTCTTTTTTTTTTCATTTTTTATTAAACTACTTTGTCGCTTTGAGCACCGAGTCTTCTTTTCTTTTACTTTTCTCTATATTGTCGGTAACACACGATACGCGTTGTTTGAGAACTTTCGGTATTTTAATCGCAATATTGGCGCTTGGTAAACTGCATTTAACATTTTTAGCATTTTGAAAAGCCTGTAAAATGTTCAACAGTTTTATCTCAATGAATATGATAAACAATAAATTTCATAGATTATGTGAAATGTTAAAATTTTTTTGCCAATGATTGAAATAAACTGTTTATAAATATTTTTATATGAACAATATTTAATGCGTATCATTAGAATTTTCATACAGTAATTGAAAAAATGTGTGCAAAGGCCTTAGAAACTTATCGCATAAACTAGGAAAATGAAAAAGGAAGAAAATACGATAAGATTTTTGAAAAGTTTGAAAAGTTAGGGACCGTATATATGTATATGGAAAATTTGAAGAAAACATTGAAGATTAAGATCTGATGTCATTCAAGACAGGAAGTGCGGAGAAGAAATAAGGATTATTCTACTAGCAGCGAGTGTGAGTTAGTGAATAAAGTAATTACGTGACTCCAAGAAGCGTAGCGGTACAATAAAATATGTAAGAAGAGGATCTATAAACTGACAAAGAAAAGTAAAATACTTAAGTGAAGTTAAAGCTCTATATAAGTATGTCATCAAAACAAGTTCACGAGAATAAGAGAATGGAAAATGCACGCGAGAGGCTTTGAAAAAATAATTATTTTTCACGCGCTGGAAAATAACGCGTGATCGATTATTGATTTTTAAAACGAATGTAATATTGACAAAAAAATAATAATAATAATAATAACAAATAAATAAATAAATAACTATATTTTTGTAAAAACATTTTAGCAACATAAAAGAGAATAATTTTCAAGACAACATCGTTAAGAGAAAAAAAATCTTTTATTTTTTCTATTCAAGTTCGTCGCGTATGCGATGTGTTACTGATATTTTTGACTAGGAAGTAAACACACTCACACATATAATCTCTATAATAAGTCACGAATGGGTCAAACAAACATTTGAAGAAGACTATTTGAATTTTTTTTCTATTCTTAACGTGCAACTTACTTTGTAAAGATTGAACGAGAACGCCGGTAATACTTTGTGAGCCACTGAAGTAGCATTGAAGATAATAAACAATTGTAAAGATATAAAAATTTATAATCATTATGATAAAATGAAAATGTTTGGATGGTACAAATATTTGTTTAAAGGCGTAAAATGATTTTTCTGATGCTCGTTACTTGATAATATATTAAAAATAAATACATAGTATTTCGATCGTTTTAAAATTCAGCAATAAAAAGAGAAAAGTTTGAAATCAACGTCCCGACGTTTATCCGGATAATCAATTTGAATATAGGATCCAATATCTGCTTTATACACCGAAATTAATCGAGCAATTTTACATATAAGCGAGCAAACAGAATAGTCGAACTAAAAGCAAAATTTTGCGGCTCGGTGACTATCGCGCACGTAGCGCTAATTCGAAATATGTATATACGTCGTCGTCTCGTTTCGTGCAATTATATACTATATGTACGAGTATATATAATACGTATAGGACATCGGCACTGGTGAGATCGATTTTGAACGACGACGAAGTCGATCGACTTTATGGCACTTAGTTACAAAATTGATATTGCCCCCGTGAAACCGATGCACGTCCCTTTCTTCTTCTCGCTCCTTACCCCGTACACGAACACACATATATATTATGCGTACATGTATACGTGTACTAGAGGTATAGCAAGTGGCTCTGTTACGCAACGTCGCGCGAATGTAATCGAAGTTAATATATCCGGATGATTTCAGCGTGAGAGTGAACAAGGGAGAGAGAGAGAGAGAGAGAGAACTTCTATAAATTTTACTTATTGAACACGTGGAATGCGCGATATTGATTTGCTTTTGGTATTGCGTTTAATTGTTTGTTCTTGTACCGTGAATTTAATTATGTATATATATATATATATATATATATATATATATATATATATATATATATATATATATATATATATTTTCAATTACGCACGTGTAAAATAAAAAAAGTTTGACAATATTTTCATGTAGTGGTCGCTTATTAAACAATTTTCGACCCAATTAAATAGTCTAATTGTATTAAAATAAAGTTGAAATTATTTGTGCAAGTCATATCGTTAGAATTTTATCAAGAAAGTATTTCTGATAGTATTTTGCTTAATATATAATACATATAAAGTTATAGCTCATAATTGGAGAGTATTTTCTATAATAAACACTTTTATTCTCCACATCTCGGTTAATATTTTTTATTATCAAGTATCACAACTATTTTATCATTATTTTCCATGTTTCGTACTTCCACGATGTTTATTCTACGTAATATATATATTTATATACGGTACTATTAAAACTATACATACATGTGTGCATGAATAGTGAATTCTTGCACCCATTAATTTATCCATAAAGTTTTTTATTTGAGGTATATTATTTTTGATTGTCGACTATAAAGTTCTTCTTTTACTTTCAACTGAACTTAAAAAATTTTTATTTTTTACGCTTAGTATCAAAATAATCTCCTTGCATTTAATTTTTCATCGATTGATCAATCTCGATACCTTTGGTTTACAAAATTCCATAAAATTTTAATATTTCATGCAACTAAAGCATTTATTTCCTTTGAAAAAAAAAAAAAAAAAAAAAAAATTGAAAACAAATATAAAATGCCACTTGCGCATAATTTTATCATCTTTAAATAATTAAATCAAAGCTTTTTATGAAATCTTTATCCGAAATGCCGGGATAAAAAATAAATCAGCGTTTATGCATAAACGCACTCGCGCATACATAAACCGCGCGAGCTTTTGAAATATTGACTTTGCGCGAAAGAGATTTCACGTTTATGAAATTTTTACGGCTTCGGTTATACGTGCGATGCACCGCTCGTCGTCGTTTTGATATAGAGAGATGCGATATGTATGTATATATATAAATACCTGACGAACGGAGATTGGATTTTGTGCAGAGTAACGATGTCAGAAGGGTGGGTGGGAAGGGGGGATAAGTGCGCGCAACATTGCTCGGCGAAAACAAAGAGCGATAACACTTCGTTCGATATATAAAAGAACAAATTGAACGTTTCTTTTTCCAGGTGTATCTGTGGGAGTATAAGCGCATCATCGAGGGTTTATATATGGCGTATACGTGGCGTTCTATGAGAGTATCTTTCCTTCTCTTTTGAGTAGAATTTACCGATAATGTGACGAGAGAATAATATAAACGTGCTTTTAAATCTATTTTAACTTTCAAAATGTTGAATCTTTTTTTAACCTCCAAATGATATTTATAACAATTGAAAAGGTTATAGAAACAAGTAATATTAAAATATCATCATTTATCGATAATGATCTTGTTTAAATTAGATTAAATTTTAATAAACTTTAATATAAATAATAGCTCGCATCGTAAAATTTAAATAAACTTTAAAGTTTCATATAAATTCTTCTGATTAATTGGCTGATAACGAACTACGATATCGATTGTCTCATTAAAATTCACGTATTATGCAACGAAACGAATTTGCCATTTTGAATAATTTCAAAGATAAAAAAATTTATAAATAATAATAATCATCGAGAATAGATTGTCAAATTTTGTTCTCGTTTTTAAAAAAAAGTACAAGGCATATAGGATGCCATTTTATTTATTCATGTATATTCGGTATCAAGACTTTTTGACATATTAACATATTCCTTTCAATGGAACTTTTTTATCTTATCGCGAGATCAAATAGGACGTTCAGTGAACCTTTTACATTCAGTGGAATATTCTATTGTCGAAATCTCAATATTTACTAAGCAATTATTACCTTTTATTTAACTTCTCGACATTGTGTCTTCATTGAAATTATATGAAAAAAAAAAAAAAATCACTAATTCTTATTTCGCTTTAACAAAAGAATCGTTAATAAAATTATTTCATTTGATTTTTAATATACTTTTTTTTTTAATTTATAATAATAAGAGAATCTTAAAAGTCGTTATTTGACGTTGAGATATAATTTATTCGTTTTATTAATACGATTACAATAAATATTTTCTTTGAAATAATTCATTATTAATTAAAAACGTTAAAGCAAAAAGCATCAAAAAGTAAATAAAATAAATGATACAAGGCCTAACGAGACCTGGTTTAATTAACCTTATCGTTTGTCTTTACTTTTTTTGCAGCTTAACATTTTGTTTCATAATACTTTTGCGCGTCATGCACATTATTAAATTAATATTTGTTCAATTAAAATGAAATATCTATCTTTATTTTAAAAACAAAATTTTCATTTAATTAATCAAGCCATTTTGATATATGCGGAAACAAAGTCTTCTTTAACGTCTTCATAAATTAAAAGTCTCTTTTGTGTGTAGATTTTTAAAAGCTGAAATGTAAAATACATCAAACGCCTTCTTCACCTTTATCTTTTCTTGCTCGATTCAATCGGTAAAAGTAATGACTTGCATTTCGGTACAGCGAGTACAAGTTATTTACTTTTATAATATTTTCTGCCATCGTTTGTGAAATCAATTATGGTTAATTTAAATAAATACAAATAATTTAAAATTACAAAAAATAATACAATAAAAAATTATATACATTGATAGTAATAATCCTTAAAAGTTTTTGCAAGGAGCCAATGTCGTATCAGCAGGCATCAAATTTTCACGTGAAAAATTTTATCATCCATAAAGAATATCGTAAGACATTTTTTCCAATAATACCATGCGCATACGTATGTACATCCGTTCAAAGTAAGATAAATACCATCGTCGTAGAATGAAGAAAATGTAAAAAAAAAAACAAAAAAAAAAACTAAAAAGGACGTCGTACAAGCGCATATACTACATGTGCCGAAAAAAAAAAAAAAAAAAGAAGGAAGAAAGAAAAAAAAAAAAAAAAGAAACGAGGGCGATGATAATCGTACGTAGCACACGTTGTATAACCTTCTCACCGATCCGCGCATTGTAAAGGGACTTTGAATCTCTCTCGAGTCAGTGTAAAATTATCGGAGAAGAGGAGAGAGTCTCGCGCTCGCGCGACCGCACTAATATCCTACTTCCTGCCCGCGTGCTTATCCGCTTGTGATGCGAACGCTTACATACATGTACATGTATGTATCTATACACACATACATGTGTATAATAGTCGGACGAAAGCTTTCTTCTCCACTGCCTTCTCAACGATCTCTTTCTTCGAGTAGCAGCATTTCCCCTTCTTATAACCCATCTCATCCCATTCAATTATCCGCGAGCACTCCGTCTCCCTGCTCACTTTTTCAGCTTTTTTTTTTTTTTTTTTTTTTATCTTTTTTCTCTCTTATTTATTTTTTTATTTTTTTATTTTTTGATTTTTTTTTTCGGCCTCTATCGACGCTTTTTTCTCCGTGCTCGCGACTCTGTACAATGCTATGCTCGTATAGATTTACCGTGGACCTTTTCACGACACGACATTGTCCCGTTTGCTTATTCTTTCTCTGTCTCTTTCTTGTTACGAGGTGTACTTGTTCGGCCTTCTTTTGAATAATTTAAGTTGTCGTCGATACGCTGTAGCGAGGAGAAATTCACGTGTTTTTTTTTTTTATATGATACATTTATGTATATAGGAGTAGATTCCGTTTTATACTTGCGATTGAAATACTCGGAGCTATTGATATTCATGTACCAAGGAAAATTCGAAGCTTTTGCATTGTTGGTCTACGCAGTAGTCGAATCCTTATCATATTCTTTTTCTCGGTATTGTTCGAAAAATTTTCGTTTTGGACTCTATTATTTGACTCGAGTTTTATTATGATAACGGCGAATATTGATATAATTTATAGAAGATATGGGATTTTATTTTATACCGTGAAATGGTTCTATTAGAAATTATCAAAAATAAATAAATAGTCAAAATAAATAACTTTTTAAGTAATAAATTTAGCAAAAATAGTAGTTCAGATGTAAATGATTAATAAATAATTATCTTAGTTGTTTAAACAAGCTTTTATTTGTGATATAAAAATCAATTTAACGCGAATTTATAAAGAGAGACCCGATTCGATCTAAATTATAAATGGATAAAACGATGGTAACATCGAAGCATTTTAAACTTCTGAACTTCATTAATTAATTTGTAAGTACTCATACACATAATTAACGCGCGAAGGGGTAACAATTTTATTCGTTTTTTTTTTATTCTTCCTCGTTTACGTCGTTTGAGTAATTCACCCTTATAGATATTTTCAGTTTACTCGACGCGCGTCGCGCGTACTCGCAAAGACGTTGTCGATGAACTAATGTATCGAGAATGAATCTACGATAACATACCGAGACTTTTATTATTTTTACTTGATCGCGATAAATTAGCGGTGGACTATGCATATGCACATCGTAACCTGCGACGCGAAACGAAATTGAGAACGCTTTTAAAAATGCGTAAAAGCTTTCACCTTTTTTTTTTTTTTTTTTTTTTTGTTTTTCGCGTGTTCAAAGTGAAACGTTGAAAGATAAAAATTTATGGATGAAAATAATAATTTGGTCGATCGATTTTATCGATAAACTAATAGTTTCGTCGATTAAAAAATAAAATAAAATATTCTGTAACTTCGTCGTCGCGAATTTACTTTTTACAAAAATAGAAATAATTGACTTGCATGATAAAAAACATTTTTACAATCTTTGCAACAAAAAAATTTATAATTGTTTAATCTTGTATTTTCATGTTTACAATTTATTATTTCATTATATGTTACTTATCTTTCATTTTTAAATAATTATTCTTAAAATATTATCATTACAAAATTCGAGTAAAAATCTTGATGCTCTTAATTAGAAATTATCGTGGAATTTAAAGCATTTTCTAATAATATTCATTTTTGTACGAACGCAAAGGAATAAAGAAAATTTGCTTTTCATAATCTTTTCGCACCATAAATTATCTTAAAGTTTATAAAAGTTTTAACGAAGTTTTTTTTTAAAATAAATTAAGAAGTAATCGATCAATGAAACTTTCTTGATTAATTATTTATTTATTTATTTTTTTTAGCAAATAAACGTTCGTTTGTAGAATAATAAATTTTCTTTCGCTGCGAAAAAAGAAAGTAATCGATAAAAATTTTCGAAATATCATAAAACTTTGAATCAAACAATGCAACAAGGTCGATGAAAAAAAAAACAAAAAAAAAAAAAAAAGAAAAACTCGTTCGACCCGTAATGAAAACCATCGTCTAACAAAATAAATCGGCGTCCTCTCGAACGACATCTCGTCCAAGTAACCGTAGCGAGGAAAACAATTTCCAGCGGGCGCGCGCACATCGAACGCTCCTTCGACGCGATGGAAAATTTGCGTACCGCAATTCGACGGTTACTCAATCTTGTTTTCGAGCCTTTCCTCATTCCTAGTTTCTACTACGGGAGATATGAGAAGAGTATATATATATATATATATATATATATATATATATATATATATATATATATCCAGCGAAGTTTCGTTGTACACGAAAATCGTTGCGATCGCTTCAACGAGTCGGAGAATCCGAGCGCTTTTAGTTTACCGGGTTCTTTTTTCTACCGCAAAATCAAGTGGTTTACCCCCCATTTTTTTGTTCTCCTCGTCTCTCTCTCTCTCTCTCTTGTTAAAATCCTTCCGTCGATTAAGAATCCGTCCAGGTTTTTTGATGCGTTTGCGCGAATTTTCTCGCGCCGCTGTACTTCGTCTCGTTCTACTCGTATTTCTTTCTTTCGGGTATGTACGTTAAAGTTTGCACTTCGCGCAAGTTATAATGGGATAGAGTTGGACTACTGAGTTTCTTCGTTGAAAGTTTTAGCTTCGGAAACGAAAAAATAAGCTCGAGGTCAAAGTATTATTTTTGACTATGCAACGGATTATGTATTATTTTTTTTTATTCTTTCATCGGACTTCAAAAAGTTATTTATTTTGAATGATTTTTTTGTTAACGCCGTGTTATATTAAAATTATGGTTTTACATGCATAATATAGATTTTATTCAACAAAAAATTTCAGGAGTAAAGATTGCCCAAAGTTGAATTCGTATCGGGATTTGTATGAAATTGAAAACTTTTAATATTATTTAAGGGAATATTTTTGAAACTAAATATTTTTGAAACTTAAATAATCTATGAAAAAATGATAATTTCTTTCAAATAATCATTTATTCATATTCTTTTTTTAAATTTTTATTCAAACAAATGATAATAGAAAAAGTAATACGAGTTACAAATACATACTTAGTTATATATCCAAAGTCAGCAAATATTCATACACACACATGTGTATATATGGTATATTAATTGAATATCATTAGTCGCGAGGAAGAAGAATTTGATTTTTGCGATAATTCAATATTTCAAACAGCAAACGTAATTAAATGATGCATAATGTTACAAATTTTTTTTATTTTTCATTTATCGATATAATCCATCGATATTCACACGGCTGTAGTAACGAGCTGTAGGTGTTCGGTTTTCACTGCCTCGCGACGCGTTACTCGGGCTCGCGTTCGTTTGGTTAAATGGAAAATTGATAGGTGATTCTAATTTGACGTACAATCTGCGAACGTGCATGCATAGATGTATTTTCTTCGCGAAATTGTCGACGCCTTTCTTGCGCGTCAATTTTAAAATAGACGAACGCGCCGATTGAATAACGTTTTTCATTATTTAGAGCATTTTATGACGTTTAAAAATTAATTTTTCAAATTTTACGATTTATCAGATATTTTGAAAATTAAAATAACGTATTATTAAAAGTTTAAAAAGAATCTTTAAAGATTATTTGAATTCAAATTATGTCTCCGCATAATAAGTAATACGTTTTGTAGAAGAATTAATCTTTATGATAAATATCAAAGCTATTTATGAATAAAGAAATGTTTATCCTCCGCGCACTTAGCCAATTTCATTATAATAATCGGCGTTCACCGTCTTAAACGATAAAATATGAATTCTAGTGAAATTTTTTCAAATAAATTCAATCTACTCCCGACAGTTTTTAGAAACCTGCAAACCGACAAATTGTGCCGAAAAAATTTCTATCGTCAAAGCCTCTCGCTCACAAATATCCCTCTACACATCATTTCTCTCTCTCTCTCTCTCTCTCTCTCTCTCTCTCTCTCTCTCTCTTTTTTTTCAATTAGCTCGGAGTTACCTCGTTAACGTTACAAACGAAAGAAGAACCCGAGAGATATCGTCGTTTAAAACTGGGTCAACTTTAAAGTAAACGGTCCCTATTAGAAAATCGACTTCGTTTATACACCCACAAACGCTTCGAGATAAATCTTCGCGCCTGTATCTCTTGTTTTCTCAACGTGCTCGATTTTGCCGCGCGTCTTTCACTACTCCCTCTTTTCAGACGCATCGGTGCGACATTATTAAATTATCTCGCGACTCGTGTACCTTCGCCGTCTCGATAATTGATTGACGTCCAAGCGCGACTCGTCGTAGCTTTAACGGATTCGTTAAATCGAGAGAAAATCATCGGATAGTCGTCACCTGTAAGTATATACCAACGCATATCTCTCGTTCGCGATTGCGGTAACGTTTATCGACGACGCGCATATCGTACATTACGTACAAGGCGAGTGTCGCGCTCGAGTGCCATACTCGTTTGGTTAGCTATTGTTATTGTTGCATCGTCGTTCTCGTTCTAGTTCTCGTCGCGCGACTAAAGGATCATTACGGCGTGCACACAAGAGCTCCCGTAGTTGCGCTTATGCATGCATCTATATATACGTACGCACGCAGAGAGCGTACTTGGCGTTATCGCGCGAGACGCGAGCGTTCGGTTTGATTTTAGCTTCCTTGGAAGATAGAAGCCACCGCGATTACGAGTCCGTGTGACAATCGCGGTTGATTGGACCGTTCGAGCTTGAATTACATTTGTACGTTGGAACGACGTTGTATGTGCATAGGTCCCGTATCGCCTTTGTTCTCGGTATGCGGCCTCGTGATTTGTTAATACGGGAGCGATTTACGCTACTTAGGACAATTTTGATTTATGGTTAACGATCGTTGATACGTTGAATTATACATATATATATATATATATATATATATATATATATATATGGATGAAAAAAAAATCTTATTATAAACGATCTTTTTAATAATTAATTATTATTAATTGATAATTTTTACGACATTTATACGATTATTTAAACTTTGAGTAAATTCATAATTTATATCCAACATGATAAATTAATCCTTTATTTGTATCCTTAATTAAAATTAAATGTTTTAACTTTAAATATATACTTTTCTAATGCAGGTACATCGTGAGTTTAATTAAAACCTCTAATTCCGACAAGATATTACTTTAGATCTTCAAGTCCTTACATCAAGGATATAATGTGCAATATATCTACATTGTTGCAACCCTCTTTTATCCAAAATACATTGGACGTTATCCCTTGAGCTATTCAATATTAGCTTATCTTTCTAGTTTCCGGGTCATCCGGGGAATATTATAAATATAAACACACACACACAGACACACATACGCGCACACCCATCCGACACATCTTAAATGAACTTAAACATTGGTATACCATATATCTATGTATGCAGGTCGTCGGGTTAATATCGCGCATGTATAGTACGTTTCTCCGAACTTTTCCGTTTCTCGTATACGAGTAAATGGCAGAATCCATCTATTTGCAATAGAATCGGTAGTAATGTATACGTATTATGTACACGTGTATACACGTGAGCCAAGAAATTTAATATAGTACGCGAGAATCGGACACGTTTCACGTGTATGATATGTACGTATACATAACACAGAGAGAGATAGAGAGAGAGAGAGTGAGAGTGAGAACACGTGCAACGGTTAACGCTTACAAATGCTTCCTTATCGAGTCTCTCAGTTTGGTGTCCCTACACCACGTGCACGTAAGATAAAATTTATCGCGACGAAATGGGAAAACGATTATTTTGGATCTTCTATTTCGTGATTTACTGCAAAAGCTTTCATACCGTACAGAATTTATCTCGCTTTCCCTTTTTTTTTTTTTTTTTATTTATGTGCGCCTTTACGTCATAATATTATAACCACGACTTTTTTTTTCTTTCTTATTGCAACATATATTTTTGATAAGTTCATTAAAAATTGTCGGTTTATTTTATCGAAAAATTCATACGATCCATGCGTGAATCACGAGTTTCTTCACCCATAACGATAAACGAACTATCGCGAAGTGTAAGTTTCAACGATAAGTCAATTATTTAAACAATGCCGACGCGTCGCTAGTGCTCACGTATATATCTGAATAACATTTCAAAGATGCTCGAGCGTAATTATTATTCAGGATGCGCTTGTTCCGGCACATCGCCGTTTGCAGCCAACTGACCGATAATATTATTCGTCTATTTCGTTAAAGCGATCGTTTCGCGTAAATAATAGCCTCTGTTTACCGTTGTCTTATACTTGTTCGTGTTTATTGAATTACGGTAATACGCGGTTTCTCTTTCTCTCTTTCTCACTCACACACGCTCTTTTTTTTTTTTTTTTTACTTTATTTTCAAGTCGGTAAATAAATAGGTCGAGTTGTACATTACTACTAATACTAATTCTAACGAATGAATTTTCCCATTTTGGGCAACCCCGCTATCTAAATAACGCGACGTCAAAGTTTCTACATGCATAAGTTTATTCATGTACGATAATTAAATCTTTTGAAGCGTGTGACTTGCTTATTTTGCAAAGTTAATCGTGGAGGTGTTACTTTATATTAAAAATAAATGCTGTGAAATAATACGTCGCAGGGTAATGATAATATAAATTAAAAGTTTTTTTTAAAACATTTTATTCATTAAGCGTTTAATATGATTATTTTTCTTTATAAAAATAAGTATAGATAAATAAACAAACATAACGAAATTCGAATGGATTTTAATTATTTATAGCAAAAAAAAGTGTCACGCGCGCGCTCGCGCGAAGCGATATTCCAGATGCGAGAACATTATTTTAAATAAATGGAAAATGCGCTCGTCGATAAACGGATATTTAAGTTGGAATAACATTCGCGTTCGCGTTCGTGCGCGCGCGTGAGGTAGACAGAGAGAAAGAGAGAGAGAGAGAGAAAGAGAAAGAGAAAGATAATTCACAATGGCGTACGCGTTGGCGTGAAAACACGCGCGAAATACCGAGCGTTAAATCATCGCGCGGATAATCGAGCAACACACGGAAAGTCGCTTGTCGAGGACGAGGACACAATTTTGCCATACGTATATATATATATATATATGTGTGTGTGTGTATAAGACACGAGCGACGAATAACACGTTTATATTTATATACATATATACACCAACGTACACGCGAAACTCACGCGATCAGAATTTCGTGAGAGAACGGAAAGAAAGGAAGAGAATGAACAATGACAGGTGGTATAGGTAAAATGGAAAATGTAAACATGCACGAGAGACTTCCTTGAATCTCTCTCTCTCTCTCTCTCTCTCTCTCTCTCTCTCTTCCTTCGCGACGTCAAGGTTCCAAGAGAGAAAGAAGGTATATGGGAGGGGTGAAAAATTTGCCGCTGTCGCAATGCGGCGTGGCTTCATTAAAAGCCTCTACGAAATGCAATAAACTTCAAGCCGCTTGATATATATTCTTATTCTCGTGTGTGTATGTGTGCGTGTGCGCGCGCGCGCGCGTGTGTGTGTGTGTGTCTGGTTGTTTCTGTGTACGGATAACTCGAGCATCGAGTGAACTAAGGTTCGTTGAAACAACGTTAGCTGTTTGAAAAAAAAATCTGTACAATATATATATATATATATATATATGTGTGTGTGTGTGCGTTTTCGCGTCGCTACGCGTTTTTATTTGGGCTTGATTTATATTTTGAATGATCACGTGAGTATTTTTTTCCAAGGGTTGAAAGTTTAGAGCCCATTGACATTGAAAGCAAAACGACAATAAAAAGAGGACGACTATTTCTATTTTTTTTTTGTTTTTTATTTTGACGTTATAGCTTAAAAGTAAGAATAAAAATTTCTCTTCCATGGTTATTTGTTGGATGTCAGATTTATACGGGAAAGGTTTTTGAATGCAAGGTGTATTTTATTATTTCGATGACATGATAGGTGAAACGTTTTTTTTCCTGTACGTATAGATCTTTAAATGTATGTGAGACTATTTTTTCTATTTACACGTGTCACATTTGACATTTTTTTAAAGAGTTAAAGTATTTTACGTTTACAAAACTATAAATCATTATAAATTTTGGGTGCGCTAGATAAAGAATTTAAATTTTAAGTATTAAAAAAAATTGTTATTATTAATACGTATAATCTAAAAACTTTAAAACGTATATTAAAATAACGACGGTATCAAAATATCTCATTACTCTTTTTAATAAGTCGCACGAATTAAAGCGAATAATGAAATGCGAATAGCAAATACATCGACGCCTCGCATCACCCCCCTTAATATTAATTAAGCTAAGGAAATCGAAAAAAATTTTTTCTTTCCCATGAAGCCCAACGAAGGAAATTCTCGTTCGATCGATTGTTCTACATCGGCGGTGTAGTGAGAGTAAGAGAGAGAGAGAGAGAGAGAGAGAGAGAGAGAGAGGGCTCGATAATAATCGAGCAAATTCGCGGTAATAGACTGTAAACGACTTTTTAACTTTTATGCGTATCGAATCGTGAGTTACATCGCGTGTATGCAAAAACGAGAGAAGCAGCGCGCTCGCGTCCTGCTGTATCAGATTTTATTAGGCGCGCTCTAATGAAATGACAACATTTGCTTTTGAATCGAATATTGACTTTTTTCTCTGGGTAATAGACAGGGAAATTGAAAAACCATACTTATTTCGTCGACATATCGAAATCATTTGACTAAAGCTTCTTCTTTCCTTTTTTTTTTCCACTGTGGATTTGAATATAATTCTTCTATCGTAAACGCGCTATATTTTGTTTGAATTTTTTTTTTTTTGCGAAATGCTGCATAAATTATTTTTTGTGCGAAGTAAAAACTTTTATCTCGCAAAAAAACTGATGAAATTAGAACTAGAATTATTATATGCTTAACTAGCGATAAAGCATTAAACTATAAAGCATTGATTTTCTTTTAAAGTAATCGGTTGTCATATAAATTAAAAAAATACGTAAATCGTTTGGTTAAATAATCGTTATGCATATGTTAAATAATCGTATTTAATGTATGAATTTTGATGTTTGTAACTTATTTCAATAAAATTTGTAATCCCGTATCGATTACAAAATGTTTAAATTTCATACAAAAGACTTTGTAAAGTCAAGTAAATTATACAAAGTTAATTTATAGGATGTATAAGGGAATGATGATATTAAAACGAAGTAAGCTATTGATTCTTCTACTTCTATCTCATTAAAAGATTGAAATTTAAACTCTACTTGAGTTATGCGATCGAATTTGAATTTCAAAATACACGTAAATTAAATTTAGCATAAGTAAATAAGCTAAAAAAATGTATTTTGCAATAAATTTAAAATTTTATAAATGTCAAATTACAAATAGAATCACTGATTGATAATTTTGTATTAAAATATTTTCAATTTTCTATATTAATTTGAAATAACCATAAGAAGAATATAATTTTTGAAAGATTTTTCATTAAATAATACAGTTATTTAAATACGCATTAAATCAGGCTTACATCGACGATAAGATCATAACGAATATTTATTTGCATCTAACGCAACGCGCGCTCCTGCGCGCAAGCTCATTAACCGTAATATATTTATCAATGAATTAAAAGATAAAAAATGTCGAAGAGCTCATTCGTACCATTAAACGCATGTTTGATAATGCCCATTTATTTACGAATTTTGCTCTACGCGCTTATGTAAACGAGTGGTAAGCGCGAGCGAAACTCGCGCCTAATCGTGCGGCCACTTGTTGATTTTTACGGATCGATAGCTCGGCCGCGTGTAATTTTCTATCGAAACAACAATATCAAGCGTACAAAAGTAACGGGTTTAAAGCGGAAATAATTTACGTACATGCGAAATTCACGTCGAGCGAAACGTTATATATATACTTATATATAACGTTATATACATCTACGTCCTATATTAATGTGTGTAACCGAGTATTTTGTTGTTGTTTTTTTTTTTTGTCTTTTTTCTCCCTCTCCCTCTCTCTTTCTGGAATACGTACACTGAATAGTGTCAATTTTGATCAGAATTTAGAAGACACGACAAATTTGCGACTATCAATTATTTATTTTTTGATTTTTTCTGTGCGCACGCGTCGTTATTTTGCCTTTAGCGATTCCAATTTTCTCCGCTAAGCTTTCAGAGAGTTATTATTTTTCACGCGCTTTTCATGTTCATTCGCACATGGATATATGTGTATATAATCATCTAAATGTGTGCACGCGCAGTTTGTTGTAAAGAGTCTCTGGGTCTCGTGTTTCTTGTTTCTTTTTTGTTAGGTGAAAGGAGAGAGATAAAGGGGAAAAAAGCAGGATGAATTACGAGGTATACAATTTTCTTCTTAATTTTTTATCTTGTCCTTGAGCTTCTTCCATGTTGTTTTTTCTAGATAAAGATATGTTATTAAAAGTGACTGTCATTATGCGGAATAATTTAAACATTAAATCAATTATTATTATACAATTTTACTATATATGTATATGTAAAATAATCATATTTTTGGTTTAGAATTTATAATTATTTGTTAAAAATTCAATTCGAATCGTAATCAAAAAGTACAGTTACTTTAACATAGCGAGAGAGCAGATGTATAAATTATGTTCTTGGAATAGAGAAAAATTTAATTATTGATTTTTCACAAGCAGCTTTATTATTCAATAATTTTCAATTTAATGTAACTTTTAAAGCTCTTATTCACGGATTAAAGTTTAATGCATATTGTACTCTTCGAACGCTAAGATCATTATAGTCAGGTCAATTTTTTTCTTCCGCAAAGTTTGTAAAATTCTTTAAAGATATAATTATCATTAATACATTAAATAAATATACTAAACATGTTTTATAATTATATTACGATTTTTCATAAAAATTAAAAAAAAAAAAAAAAAAAAAAAAAAGAACAAAATTATCAAATTATTTGAACGTTATATGCGCTAAAAAATTAAAGATAAAATTTCATAATTAAATATCGCGATTAAATAACTTTATTTACTTATTTAAAAAATTCATATTTATTCTGTAACATTATTCCTTTCTCGCGTCATTTTTTTTTCCACCTCGCTAACAGCGAGATAAAAAAAAAAAAAGAAAAAAAAGAAAAAAAAAAAATTATTTTACAAAACGACATAATTCTAAAAGTGCTACCAGCCAAATCGTATTTTAGCGAAATTAAATTTTGCGAAGCGAAGCTGAAAGGTATTCGAGCGTGACGTAGCTTTATATAATAAACAACGTCGGCTTCAATTCATAAACTCGTGTGTGTGAGCGTATGAAAAGCTAAGTTAGTCTCGCGTTACGTTCGAACTCATCAATTCGTCCGGTAAAATTACGCTTAATTCGAACGGAATGACCCCCACCGACTCACCGAGCAAAATAAAGACAAACGCGCGTCGTTAATCGGCTCTCTCGTAAACGAATCTCATAACGAGAGGCTTTGATCGGAGAGAAAGAGAGATGTAGGTAATGGTTAAGAGCGAGCGATAAAAGAAGAAAATAAAGTCGAATAGGGCGAAACGACGTATTGTCGCCCCGATGTCGTCTCCGTCGTCGTCGTCGTCGTCGTCTTCTTCTTCTTCTTCTTCTTCTTCTTACATAGTACTTTGTCGTACATGTGGCACACTAATTTTAGATTATTTTAAATTAACGCTTAAATCGTATTTTATAACGATTTAATCGATTAAAAAAATAAGCGCCGACAGTCCCCTTTAACGAGAGATTGTAAACACGTTGCGCGATAAATAAAGTCGCGTGAAGAAAGATTTTTATCGCAATGCTTCGAAAATAAATGAGGATAAATTGAGCAAAAGCGGATTATTCTTAGAATTTTTTTTACATAACTTTTAACAGAGCGGTTTAAAAATTATCTAAAACTCATTATGACGAATGTCGAATAAAAATTATCTTCGCCACTATTAATTATAAATTAACAATTTGCGAGTAAAAAAAGTAAATGTATATAGATACGTATGCAGATGCTCGCCGAGTATAATAAATTTTAATAATAATAAAGTTAAATTCGTTAATTAAATTTATCAAACAAAGAATTTTGTTACATAGACGTACATAAATTTATATACAAGTCCAATTCAAAAGATGAAAAGCGTTCGTTTTAGCGGAAAAAGCAGTAAATCTGTATATAGTGATACATATAAGTAGATACATACCGAGAATAGTCGGACGAACAGTAGAAATATTACATTTTTGCATTTTGAAAAATATTCAAGATTTTAGAAAATTTCCGATTTAAATGCAATAATCTTATAATATTAAATTTCTTTTTACGTTTATAAAATAAAAAAAAAAAAAAAATAAAAAAAAAAAAAAGTCGATTATTACACGCATAGGATAAAAAAATTTCGTAACTACAGCCGCAAGCGATCGCAAGCTTGTCGTAAACCCTCGGGCCATCATAAAAACAATGATTTTTTAAATACATTGAACTATATGTACACACACAGACACACGATAATCGAAAAAAGGATGTATATACAATACTCGAATCTCACCTTACACACAGACGCATTTATAGGGGAAAAAAGAGTCCGGGAGGTAGGGAAGAGAGAGAGAGAGAGAGAGAGAGAGGGAGAGAGATAGAGAGAAGGGATTGCGGGCTCACGGCAACCTGTGGAAAGCGTCGAGCTTTGCGCATGCTCGACGTGTGCTCGACCTGGTAAACCGCGCGGTTAATGTCAGCCGGCCAGCCGCCGACGGGTCCAGGTGTCTCGGCGACGTTAGACGAGTATGGACTATCCGTGCCGCGCTACCCGTTACGCGTCGACAGTCCGTCGCGATATTTTGTTTGTTTGAGGGAGGAAGAGAGAAAGAGAAAGAGAAAGAGAGAGAGAGAGGGAGAAAGAGAGCAAGAGATAATATATTTACCTCGTTCTCCTTCTTATCCTCCTTTTTATTCTCGTTATCGTTTAGTTTTTTTTATTTTTTTTTTTTTTTTATTTTTTTTTTTTTTACTTTTGTTTATTACCTTTTGTTTTCATTTTTGTTTTCATAAGCGACGATGTTTTGAGTGAACGGGATACTTGTACTTTTGATACGAGAGGTGATTTTATTTTTGTTGTCTCGATTCGAGCACTGTGAGTGAATTTTCGGCCGATGGTGAATGGTAATATTTGTTTTTTGTTTAAAAGTTTGTTATTCGGTAGGATATTTAACGTTTTTATTATAGCTGTATAATAAATTTATTTTATTAGTCACATTTACAGTTATTATTAACAATGATAATTAAATCTTTAGTTTTTAAAAAAAAAAGCAGTATACGGTGAAAGCTTTCGTGCTGAGCTTTCGTATTCGTTAAAATTATTCATTGAGGATGAATGTTAGTGCGAAATGCAGGATGAATTCAATTAAATGTTATTATTTAATTAAATATCTCACAACGTCCATTAAGACGAAGCTTTGTGTATACACATTCCAATTATAATTTTAATTAATTCAATGAGTACATCCGAGTAAATATTTTCAACGACAATAATAAAGAAAATTTCGTAGTAAATCACGTAGCGTCATTTTCTCGTTGTGAATGGCTTATTTTGCATTTGTTAATTAGATAAAAAAATGTATCATCTTAACGGTACTTTATTTTACGTTGCACATTTAACTTTTAATATATAATTTTATTAAATTAAGTTTTCCGTGAAAGCAAATATAATAAAATTTATATGCGATAATAAAGAAACGTAAATGAATATTTTTCGCTGTATTCGGTATTATTTCAATGTAAGTAAAACTGAAACAAAAAAAAAAAAAAATTCAAAGTTTAATAAATTGCAGAAAAACAAACAAGTCACGATTGAATTATTCAAAAGCGGATTGTTTTTAGTCTAAAATCGTTACAAATTAAACTGCATAATATCTTTTAAACAATAATAAAATGATCAAACATTCATCAAAATAGTTTTCGGTGCAAGTACATATTATTGACAGAACTTGAACTTGACGAAAACTCTTACTCCTTTATCATTTTCAAACATTTTAATATTCCGATAAAACTTTCAATACGTGTTTATAAATTTATGTTATTAATAAAACACGCGCTAACAACTTTTATATCCAGTATTACGAAACTTTATCCTTGAATAAAAATTTCGTTAGTTTTTGTTACAGAAGTATTAAACTCTTAACACGTGGTCGGACGTAAAAGAAAAAAAGAGAGAAGAAAAAAGCTCGGGACCAAGACTAAGAGCGAAGCTAATGTAAGTGGCAGCGATCTTTGAATGCAATTTGTATGGAAATAAGGAAAATCGATTCGCGAATTTTCGTAATAAGAAAAAAGAGTTGTAACTTTGCATTTTATAGAAAATTCTGTTCGCGTTGCGAAAATTAGTGGAATGAAAATTTGTTGACAATGATAAATCGTAACTCTTCGAATTTCATTAAGTAACAGTTAATTAAAAATTATAATTTACTACCATCAAACGATTGTTTTTTTTTTTTTTAAGTTACGGAAATAATGAAAGTACAAAGTGCGCGAAAGATGCGTTGAAGAAATAAGCTTCGATAATAATGAAGAGATTTGGAACGCATTAATAATTACAGTATAAAGGACATCGATAAAGAGGTAGAGTTTCGTTTTATGAACAAAGTGATGATTTAAAAATTTAGTATAAACGGTGTTATTTTGTAAACAAACTGCTTTATATTATATGATTCAAAATCTATCGCACAAAATTTTTTACAAAGTTATATTTTCAAACGAATTAAAAAATTTTAATGAAAACACCAATTTTTTTAAACTAAAAATTCATTAAAAAGAAAAGGGAGAGGAAAAAAAATGTTATTTCGTCAAATTAAATAAAATCACCGATCGACGACGCGCGCGATCAAAACGAAAAAAAAAAAAAAAAAAAAAAAAAAAAAAAAAAAAAACAAAAAAACAAATTCAGATTAAACGCGAGTTCGTTACATCCAACGGTAAAGAGAGTTCATCGACACGACCGATAATAAATAACCGACGAATAAAAACCAAACAAAAGACGAGGTCAAGAGCGAATTGATAATATATAATCGTAGCCCTTTCAACCCATTCGCGCATAACGAGTGAACTTCCCTAATCCCATGTCAGCGCGATCGTCAAGCTGAGAAGTCCTCCGTAGAACAAATGCGACGAGGGAGAAAATTTACGGCAGAGGGAACGAGCTTCCGATTCGATGAACAACACGAGATTAACCAAGGCGAAGCCCGGCGAGCTGCCGGACTGCCCTTTAATACGAGACGATGCTCTGGACGAGGAGACGACTTGTCCACCCAATTGGGACAGCTTGCTCTGTTGGCCGAGGACACGAGCGGGTAGCCTCGCGGTGCAGCCTTGCTTCGATGAACTGCGCGGGATACAGTACGATACGAGCCGTGAGTAGAAACTGCTTTTTTTTTTTTTTTTCATTATTATTATTATTATTATTATTATTATTATTATTATTATTATTATTATTATTATTATTATTTAGGGTGAACGAGAAATGCTTGTCTTTTGATCCTTATATGATTTATCCAGAGAGGAATTCGTTTTTTTTCTTCATTTTTTTTTTTTTTTTTTTTTTTTTTTTTTTTACGAGATTAAAAAGTCGTGTACCAACGAGTTTGAGAACGTTTTTTAAAACGTAGACGTATAGGTTGACGCATGCAAGAAATGTAATTAAAGTTTATTTTTGCGCTTTATTCGAATGCTTTGATTCGAGGATACGAGGGAAAAAAAAATATGATTTAAAGTTTTTAAACTCGTTTTATTTTCAACCATATATATATATATATATATATATATATTTATTTATAAAAATTCAGAATTTATTATTATCTTATACGTTTCTTTATCAAATATTTTTCAAGGGGTTAATAAGTATTACGGCGTAAAGTATATACTTATTATCATTATGAAATCCATACCATAATTTTCAGGCTCAAATATAATAATCGACGAACGACAATATTTTGTATATCTTAAATTATTTCACAAGAGTCTCGTCGTATTCCGTAAACTTTTCTAACGGGTAATACACATATATTAAGTCATCTCTTAAAAGACAGAAACCTCACACGCCGTACGCGGTTATCATCTTTTGTTATTGTAATTCTCTTTTGTCTTTCGTCGTATCGTCGTTCCCTTTAAATTTTAAAAAGAGGTATTTGGAATTTAAAGGATTAATTTTATTTTAGTTTGTAGATAAAGTTTAATAATCGATAAAATTCACAATTGTTATAATGTTTATTGTTTTTAATGCAATTCTGTAATAATTCGATCAAAATAATATTTCTCTATTAAATAATATCGATTATTATCAAACGGTAAACGATACATTATTTTTAAATATATTCGATTATTTGTAATTTTCTTAAAATATTATTTATTAAAATTATTAATTTAACGCAAAAATCGAATTATTTTGTTTAACGCGAACGAAGTAGCATCGTGAGAATTACCATCGGCATTCAAACTCATATTTATTAGAACCTATTATCTTAGATCAAAGGGTGCATAATACTCCAGGAGTTAATATTATCATTATTGAATATGAATGCATTAAGCACCTTGAAGACAGTGTATTCAAAGCATCGTAAATTATAAATATTTAATACATGCAAATGAAATCCAACTTAGAATTTGAATTGATTTACAGAGTGAGTTTGAGTTAAAAAATCAAACGAATTTATGGGGACGACAATTTTTTTACTTATTACGGTTATTTAATTTCATATAACTATTAACGTAGAATTTCAATTGAAACAATGAGATTTTAATACAAATTTTAACAAAAATATCATTTACGCGTGTATTGAATACAAGGTAGATTAAAAGTATGAATTTTTTTGTTATAATATTCAAAATAAACATGTCAATAATTATTCAAGTAATTTTCATTCTTAATTTTATGAATGTCGATTGTAACTCTAAGTTTCTTATGACGATAATTATTATGAACACGAGAATATTATAACAAATTAATTTAACTTATTACATGTCAATCCATGAACTACTAATAGTTTCTTAGAATTATAATTTTCAATATTTGCCATAAACGATTTCCGTTTACTTGACGGCTTTATACTCAACTTTTGTAGTTAATTTTCAACTAGTAAATTATTTTCACATACAGCAATAGACCGATCCACATGTATATAGTTTACGTAAAATATCAAAAGTTCACTATGTACTTTGTCAAGTATATATTCTCTATCAATGTTTATAAATTTTATATTCATTATTGTAACTAAATTACTGCAGGTGATATTTGATGCATGTATAGTAAAATCTACACAAGAAAAAATATCGGTCCAAAATTTTTTGAAAAATAGCAGAAAATAAAACTTAATCAAAATATCGGTATAGTTTTCGTAAAGAAAAAACGAAATTTTAAAAACTCTGAAAATTTAGTCAATCAGTAATTAAAGTCGTTGAGAAAAAAAAATTGAAAAAAAAAGAAAAAAAAGAAAAAAAAGAAAGAAAAAAAGAAAATGGAAGCTTAATCAGATCCACGAAGCTATCCAAATCAGAATCACCAGAGTATATGAAGTCCGTGTACTTGGCAGTAAACTTTCTTCGACGTGCACTTTTAACGATACCGATAAACTTTCCTCGTTAGTCGTACGAAATATAATGATCGAAGTGTTCTGCAAGTTGTAAACAAAAGTTTTCTTCCTCGTTAATTCCTTATCTTCGAGCGTGTACGTGAACTCGTTTACTTTTCAATTAATCGAAACGTTATAATCGTCGGAACGTATAATCACACGGAAATTCATCATTTATTTCGTTTATTCCGGTCGAATAAATTGCACGGTCGATTGGACACTTGGCAAAGAAGGCAAAATATATTTATTAAGAGAAATTGAGAGACAACTGGGGGGTTAGACCTTGGCATAGATATTTACAACGAGAGAAGAAAAAACTTTTTGAAAAACTTTGAATTTTCATTGAATCAATTAAATATATTTTGATGTCGTGAATTTATTATTTTTTTTTTTTTTTTTTATCTAAAAAATATTTCGTTACGTGCTAATTAATTGCTTCCAATAACACTTTATTCACTTCGTTTGCTTAATTCATTGGATCGACGAAATTTTGTCATTGAATTTATAAAACATTTAGTTGCGTTCTAATTAGTCGTTTTAAATAATATTTCATTGACTTAATCGTTAAATTTTTAACTTAAATTTTCCAGCCACCGCATAAACATTGGGAAATATGCCTTGTCGCTTGTAGATTGATCAAGCTCGACGAAGAGAATATGCTGAGAATACGAGTACATTGCGTCGAGAGGGAGATGTGTGTGTGTGTGAGAGAGAAAGAGAGAGAGAGAGAGAGAGAGCTCTTTTAACTCTGGTCTAAAGGCTGTAGTAGCGTTATCTGGCTACCAAAACCACTCCAATACTTCGAATTCCATTCGGCCTATTAGAAGTATCCTTCCATAATCGTCTATTTTCTTTGGTAGAATTAATACAAGTGCGCGTGAATCGTTACGCAACATATGACTCAAATTTTAATTTTTATTTTACAAGCGTTGCGTAGCGTCTACTCTTTCTTATGCAAAGGAGCCGAGTTCTCGATTCCCACCTACGTAGGTTAAACATTTTTTCTGCGTTTTTGCCCGTAAAATAATGTGTACATGATAAAGCTTGCGATATTTACGATAAATAATTAAATGTAATGCGGGGATGTTATAAAAATATTTATGATCATAAAATAAATAAATGAAATTCCTTCAGCGAATATTGTCAAATGAGACATTTAAAATGTTTAACGTTGTTCTGAAATGTATAAAACAATTGAATAATTTGATTTGAGTGTTATAATTATTGAGATAAAATAAAAATTCTTCCATACCAAGCAAAAAGTTTTTTTATTCATTTTTTTTTTTTTTTTATTTTTTTTTTTTTTATTTTAGATTCATTGAAATCAAATCACCATTTTTTTCATCGTTCTTGCAAATTACTTTGACGCAATAATAAGTTTATTTGATTTGAATAAATGAATCAAATAAATAATTTGTTGCGACTATTTGATTAAAAATTTCTTTGTTTCAATTAATATCTAATCGATTCTAGTAATCGTTTCTCTCAGTGCATATATAAACTTCTGCCGTAAGGTTCGACCGCCTGTCATTTGCAGAGATTACGTATCGTTAATTATCAGATTGGACAGAGAGACGTTAATCATGCGAGACCGACAGTTTCTGTCCGCACATCTACGAGCGGACAACCTCCTTTTAATGAATTCACATTTTGCTAACGATACACACGCGCGCGCGGGCAACGACGAGTTATCCTAATTTCGGTCTTATTACTTATTTCTTTTATCATTACCTTCATCAATGACAATCGGTTTATTAAATTCGGTTGGGCTTACCTACGTCATGGATTTCTATATATAAACTAATGAGGGCGCGCAGGTAATGAGGTCAATTTTAACGACTTCGGAAAACAATTAAGAAGTGTCTTGTTAAATTTTGAGGGTTGTTTTAGACGACATAAACTAATGTGCGAATTTACGCGTATGCTCGCGATGTATAATAAAACAGGTATCGTTTTACGCAATTAATATTTGCTTATGTATATTTTGATGCGTTTAATCATTTTAATCGTCGTTTTGCATCATGAAAACAAAAAAGAAAAAGAAAATTATTTCAATCATTGTTTCAAATTAAATTCTTTTGTTTTCTGTTTTTTTTTTTTTTTTTTTTAATATATAGATCATTTACAAAATTGAAAAACAAAATAAATTTTTCAAACAAATTGTAAAGGTAATTATGACAAAAATTATAATGAAAAAAAAAAAAAAAAAAAAAAAAAAACAAAATTAAATTAATGAAGCAATAATTTATAATTATAAAAATAGTAATAGTATTAAATAATAAATAGCAACATTATCATCAAGCTTTGAAGTAATTACTCAAACAATCTAAACATCAAGTATCCTCTATAATATCATAATAAATTAATTTTCATAAAAATGACACATGAAAAAAAAAAAGAAAAAAAAAAAGAAATCGTTTTAATTATACAACGCGAAAGATCAAACAAAAAGCGAACATACACGATATTCGCATATGCTAAACACAAAACGCTTCAATTAAAAGAATGATACTTTATGTCTCTTCTTTTTTTTTTTTTTTTTTTTTTTTTTTGTTTAACTACGTGTACGAAAAAAGAAACAGAAAAACAAAAAAACAAAAAAAAGAAAGAAAAGATAAACAGGAAGCATCACGATACACAACGGATTCGAAACACAGTACGACAAAAGCCGTATATACATATACGAGTACATCGTTAGGCTTTATCCGCGTCACGTGCGGAGACTAATTTTTCGTCGTTTCCCCTAATGGTTAAGCTCGCGTCGTTTTGTCTGTGGGGCAAATCGAGCGGTAAATAAATGGATATTATGTACACGAGTCTAATTTAAAATTAAACGAGTTAGCGCATTGTTATGGTATATTTAGATGAGTGTATTTCGCTTTGTCTTCTATATATTTTATTCAATGCTTTACTTTACGCAGATGCAAACGTTATAAAATTATCGGCCTTATCTTTTATTGAAATATCTTATTTACTCGTTTAAATTTTTACCGTTGTTTTGAAAGAGCAAACGCGAGTTACGCAAATTTATAATTTATCAAAGGATATAAAAAAATTATATTAAACAAATAATTTTTAATTTTTTTTTTTTTTTACGTTTATTTATTCCGTTACACTTCGTATGTAGTTTACAAAATGAGCAATGATTTATAGTTAACAGATCCATGATCTTACAATATTGCCCAAGTACCAAGAACGACGTGAAACGATAATTTATCAAGTAACTGTTAACCGGACTTTACTTTGCATTCATCGTGTAGTTTTTTTTTTAATAAAACTTCTCGTTGAAATTAATCGCGACGTTACTTTACCACATCAATACGTAATTAATAAGCAATTTGTCAAACTTTCGTATATTTTAAACATAAAAATAAACATAGTTTTTTTTAATTATTCTATAATCGCTTATATTTTAAATTTGATATCGCAAAGCTGTTAAGAATCGTGAAAGTTTTGTAATAATATTTTTCAAATCGATAATAAGATCGAATTGCATAATTAGATGGTTAATAATAACTAGATAAGTAAATTGAACTATTAATAGAGTTTGAGCATTATTTATCTCTTAACATGCTTATGACACTTTCAATACCTTCAAATTAATGCACGTTACAACGTTTTAATGAAACTTGAGGTCAAAGCAAAATTAAATCAACAAAATATCGAAGAGGTTGGAAATTAATTTTTCTACACTATATCGAAGCGAAGTGAAAAGACGAAGTGCTTTTATATTCGCAAACGTAAAATTGACAATGAAAAATACGCGTATTTTTATATTCTTATAAATTGCTCACGCTTCTTTTACGAGTTCTTTATTTAATTATTTATTTATTTATTTTTTGTAATAATGCCAAAGCTGTGCAAATTTTAATTAAAATGTTCGCCATACGGTAAATGTAAAAATAGCAGCGCAACAATTTTAGCTTTAAAATTGTATACTAGTTTTATTGAAACAATTAAATTTACGCGTAAATAAAACAATTCCAACGCGTATAAAGTTTTTAAAAATTAAAAATTGTATTAAGTATGTAAATATCTACTTTTGAGTAAAATGAAAATTAAAAATGAAAAAATTTTCGTTTTATTTACAAAAAAAAAAAAAAAAAAAAAAAAAATTTTTTTAAATATTTAAGCTCATGCTATTATTGTATCAAAGAGCATATTTATAATAATTAAACGAATATTTAATATCAAATATTTCAGTTCACATCGCCTCTCTATACATAATTCATTATGAAAAATTTTTAACTATCAATAACCCCGAGCGGGGTCACGTAAATGTATTGATTACGAAAAAAAATCGGGAGGCTTTACTATTTCTTTTTTTTTTTTTTTTTTTTTTTTCTTTTTATTTCATTTAACCCATTGTCACAGCTTATAAATTTTGCATAGCGTGAAAAGTATGGCGTAAAATAAACTCGCTCGCGTCAAGTGTAAGCGGAATTTAATATAAGATATGTGTGCCTCGGTGAAAAATGCCTTGTTTACATTGCGCGCTTTGAGGAATGGCCTGCAATTTGTACAAAGTTTAAGGGTCGATAAAAATCGGTTACAAAATAACTTGAACGAGTTTTCGAAGTATTAGAATTTTTAAAAAAATGTACGCGTGATTGTTTTTTTATTTTATTATTTTTTTTATTTTTATTTTGAAAAGGGAGAAATATTTCTATTATATATTTAAATAACTTTTTCGAATTAATTATTATTATTTAATAAAAAAAAAAAAAAAAAAAAAGGAATTGCTTTCGCGTTTGCAGATGATGTAATCGATAATTCTTATTAACAAATCGAATGTCAATCGGTGTTTAAGTTAACGTTAAAGTAACCACGAAATTACGGTATAATAACTATAATATAATACCTCCATATGATGATCCGATCGTACATGCAATGGAAGTCGCGGTTCATTTTGCTCCATAGACGAGGTATTAAACATTGTTTCGCTTTGCGTATACTAGAGAATTACCTATTGTACGGTTATTTGATTTTGAGTATGCTACAACCGACGAACATTTAATCCTTTGGTAAAGATCCGATGACAATCTTAATCGATGCTTATTGTTCACTGTTCTAAATCAATTTTAACGATTAATATTATCGTTAGCCTTAAGGTATGATACGAATATTTTCAGAGAACAAATTATTTCTTTGCAAAATTTTTCAACGAACTCGTCACGAAAACATTATTTATATTTAACGACAAGATCGTAATTCAACTCTTACCGTTAAATTAATTATTTAAAACTAAATGTTTATTTTAGTAAAACGAAAAATTCGATGAGTTTATTAAAAATTGCACAGGTTAGGAATGATTTAATAATGAAACCTAACGCTATAAGAAGTTAATTAAAAACGATCTTTGTAAATGCGAATAAAAATCATTTCCTCCTTATCTTCTATTTTCCTCGATCTCGTAACCATATCACGTCGTGCGTTTCTCTCGCAACCCGCGCCGATATTTAACCGTACTTCATCATCGACAGGAAGCGAACGATCCACAATACGAAGAGAGAGAGAGAGAGAGAGAGAGAGAGAGGAAAATATCTGATACGGCAACGTTAGCGTTGCCGTCGTCTCTACCGCTGATGCTATGCTTCTACCAGCATCTAGTCGAGGATTGTAATCCAGTTAACGCGAGTAACGGTTTCCCAGCGCAACGTACCCCGATACATCCCTACGTATATAACCTACAGATGAGAGAGAGAGAGAGAGAGAGAGAGAGAGAGAGAGAAAGGGAATGAGAGATAGAAGATGTTTCTCGTTCACGGGTTCTACACCTCGTCGGTATATGCATTCATGTACGTGTACTACATGTGTATAAAAGATGCACTGGGTGTATTATGGCGCGCTTATACCGTGGTATCCACTCCTCGATTCCCTTTAAACTTGATTAAATACCTTTTGAGCTTCGCGCGTAACTTTATTGCCCGCTATAGCTTTGCTCATTTTTTTTTTTTTTTTTTTTTTTCTTCTTTTTATTATTATTTTTTTCGTTTTTTTAATTAACCTCCACACTTTGTATCAATATAAAATCCTGGGTTTGTGTCATTTAAACTTTGACTTTGTTCGCTTTCAATATTTCGTGATTTTTATTCTTTATTCTCGTACGATTTTTGTTTATCGTAAAACAAAACCTTGAATAGGTGAATTGTAATCCTACGTAAATTTATTTGTTTTTTATTTTACTAGTTTATTTAAACTTAAAACATTGTAAATTTTCAAAGGACTCCAGTTTCTCGTTTTTTTTTTTTTTTTTTTATTTATTTATTTTTTTATTTTTTTTTTTCATACCGATAAGCCGATGTATAAGCATGTATCGAAAACGATAGCCATGATAAATGTAGGTAGTATAAATAAATGAATGAGCATCCAGGCAGCGGTGCACTTGAATTTATCGTCGATGTTTTGATTGTTCTCTACTGGATAACCTAAGCCATTCGCTTTTTTAGCGCGTAATGGAAAGTTTTTCCCTTTTTATAAAATTGAGCGATAGCTCCTACGTTTGTTTTTAAAAATTTGATCTTCAATAATTTAACGATTTATTAAATCGCGATGTTTTATTGAAAATTATTATTCTATTTTACAAGTAAAAGATTTTACATACGCGTTGCACGACTAAATTCGTTTACACGATCGATCGAACCAGCCTCACTTTTACAAACTCGTATTTTCTTCGGTAAAGTATCGATTTTCCGGTACTAGAAATTTAATTTTAACCTCGCTATTTTTTAAGAATTTAAATCTACTTTAGCATGCGTGATAGAGTAGGAAAAAATCGCTATATTAAATCGTCATATAAGTTTAAACATTAACATTATTGAAGTATATTGTATTATAATTGTTTGTTATTCAAAATATTAAGAAAACAAGACAACAAACAATAACATTGTATATATTAAATAGTTTATTTAAAATAAACATTTAAAAACAATCGGTACATATTTTTTAAAAAACGGTTTTACATTTCATACGATATCATAGTTTTATTTTAAAACTAATTTACAAAAAAAAAAAAACAAAAAAAAAAAAAAAGATAACATTTGTTAAGGTATTTTAAGACTTTCTACAATAATACATCTGTATTATTTAGATGTAAATAGAAAATCAAAATCGATTTTAATAAAAAAGCGGTTAATTGAACTAAAATCAAACATCATTTACAAACGGTTAAATTAATTATTGTTGCGCAACAAAAGCGTTTAAAAAAGCGTCTTGATAATTATTTTAAAAATAAAATTCCCCATTTTAGACGAACGAAGTAACGTTAAGCGCGACTAATTATATACGCGATTAATGTCTCGTCACGTACCGAAAATTCTCGTCGAGTACATTAACCGGCTCCTGAAAATTAAACTCGACGTTCCTACCGGTATCTACCTACACATCTGCGTAAACTCGCGCGATATAACGTAGAATATTCGTTCGCGTTGCAAGGAAAAAAAAAAAATAGAAAGCGGCTAAAGTTAATTTTTTGAATACAGTACAGTAACGATAAATAACACATTAATCGCAAAGTCGAGGAAAAGAGAATTCGCGGACGCGTTAATTCTCAACCATGCGTACATAAACGCGGCGACGAGTGCACGTAAAAGTGGACCTTCTTTGCCTGGAGAGAAAACCTACATTCCGTTTTACGACGCTCCAGAACAGGGCGAAACGAAGTTGACATTGAAGGAGAGACAAGAGTGAATGCGTTATCTTTATTCTTACGAAAGAGTGTCAAGTTTTTTTTTTCTTTTTTTCTCTCCTTCGCGAAGATATAAGCGTTCGCGACGCTGGTAAAGATGTCTCTTTTAGTTTTAAATTGGACGACGACGATGAAAGAAAGAAAAAAAAATAAGGAGGGAATGAATGTTTTATCGTTTTGTATGAAATTTTATTGCCGAGATTTTTTTTTTTTTTTCCATTGTAAAAATATTCCACATTACTTTTTATGTGGATCGAGTAAAATAAATTCAGCGAAATCTTTGTAAAAGCTGCTTTCAACTCTCAAAAATTCATGACTCGTAAAAAGAAATCTTATAAAATGTTTCTAAAATACGTGAAGATTAAACTTTATTAAAATTATTAACAAAAATCGGAATGAATACAATACTCTTAATAAAGTAAGGAGATAAAAAATATGTTTAAGAAAATGCACTAGTGAACACCTTTTATTTGTACAGAAAAAAAAAAAAGGATTTATCTTTCCAGAAAGAAAAATCCATTCTATTTTAATTTACTGTGGATATACTGTTTTTCAAAGTAGTCTTTCATTCATAACTTTAGAAATTACGAACTTTTAAATACTTTTTGCATTTTTAAAGCGGGAAATAAATCTTTAAGGATTTTTTTTATAAAATCCATAAACATTTTTTATTACTATTCTCTCTCTTGTTTATAAAGAAAATTTTTTATCTTTGTTGATAAAAGTTATTTTTACGGTTTATTTTTTTCATTTTTAATTAGTTTTTAAATACATTTAGCAGCCTTATTTTAGACGTACGACATGTATACAATATCTATGTACATACAAGCACGAAGTTGAAAACGGTGATTATATGGTAACCGATGCCAAATCTACGAAACAAGAATCTGCATTGCATTTTAGCATCGATATTTCTCGAATCAGCGTTTAACGTAGAGCATAGATTTTTATACTTTCTTTTGTTAGCTTAAATTTATTATTTAAATAAATTGTTCAATTTGTTAAATAATTTTTTTTTTTTTTTTTTTTCATATAGTTTTACTTAATGACAGTCACTCAAATCACATTTATTATTTGAATACATTTACTATAATTTAATTGGATTTAATTAAATGTACTAATTTATCAAAACTTTTTTTTTACATAAAATTTGTAAAAAAATATTTAATTGCTTCGAGATCGAAATTTTCCTAAACTTTTTTTAAAAACGAATTAATTTTTTTATAAAACTATACAGTTTGGTAGAAAGAAATTTTACCTTCATTAAAAGTGTTTATTTATAAAAGTGTAAAGTTTTGCTTACTTAGTGTGCTTTATTATATACTAAAATTATAAAAATATTAATTTTATATGTTTAAAATTTTACGATATTAGCCAAATTACTTTTTGGCCTTTTCATTTTAATATTGATATAAAATTCTTGTTTAGAGGAGAAAAAAAAAAGTTTCATAAAGTGACAGCAAAATGCAATATTGTCGATAAAATTGAAAAATATAAAGTTATTTAGTTGTAAAATCTTTTAAATTCATCAAACGTCTTTAAAAAATGTAAAATTTTGCATAAAAATTAAAACAAAAGCATTCGTTAAAGCTGGTAAAAGTAGAATATTTTCAAGTGTTATTATCTTAATGTTAAAAAAAGTTTAAAAGAAAAAAAAAAAACAGACACACAGCAATAGTTTATAAAAAAAGGGTGAATTACTAATTGTGTGTGCTTACTGCATCATTATTCCATCAATATGTATTTTATTTCCAAGCCGTCGGTAACACGATTAATTCGCTAAGCTTTGGTTTAATGATTCATGAATCAATTGCTCTTGAATTTAAATATACTTGTACTATAAATGTGCAGGCTTTAAAAAAAATATATTTTTAATTAAGCTTTAAAGTTATTATTTCCGTGTAAATTTAAAAGCGATCCTTTCATCAAGAATCGCGGATTAAAAAATTTCACCTCTAGATATTAAGACGTTATCGAGTTTTGCGAAAAGTTCGTTGTTTTATATCGAAAGTAAAACTCGCATCTCGCAGTTGTTACAAAGTCACAATGTAACCTTTTTAACAAATGAGATGAGTAGCAACAGTGTCGAAGTTAGAGGTACAACTGTAAGTGAGTAAGTTAGTTTAAGAACAATTTTTAACGAAAATTCAATTTGTAAAACAACTTTTTAAAGCTTTTAAAAGATTCGCAATAGTGATATATTTACCTCGAATTGCGGATAAAATTAGAACAAATATAATGTTATGTTGCGTCCGTAGAAAAGATTCATTTATTTTAAATAATGTAAAAAATGATAATTTTATTATCCGACAAATGCTCTTTTTTTTAATTTTATTTAGCCGCATTTAGTTTCTATATTATGTATATATATTCTATATATCTGCCTTTTTATGGGACATTTTAAATCAATGATAAAAATGTATTACACAAAAAAGTATTTTTCAAGAACAAAATATCAAGCCAAACGTAAACGTTATCGAATGAAAAAAGAAAAAAAAAAGAAAGAAAGAAAGAAAAAAACAGAGCGAGAGTCGAAAGAAACATCGTCGATCGACGGTAAAATGTTCTTTTATTACGTAATAAAATCAAAGCTCGCAGACCGCGTACGTGTACACTTGCAATGTTCACGTGGAAAAAGCTTCGAACGAGGCACCAATCCGTACACGCGCGAAATAAAAATAAAACGAGAAAGGACAAATGAAAATGAAAAAAAAAAAAAAAAAAAAAAAAAAGTAAAAGAGCATCCAAACTAACGGAAAATTTCACAGATACAAGTGTACACGTAGTACCGGTGTAAACAAAGACACACATCCGAATGAAAAAGTGAAAATAATCCACTAGCGAGCTTATATATATATATACACATACACACACATTTCTACATATAACTTAATCGCGGCGCACCTGATCGTAAATATCGTTTAACCTCCGAGGTTTTCCTCTTTCCGATTTTCTCAGCACTCACCGGCGGCGAAGACGGTTTCCACGAGGCGCGTGTGACGATAATCCAATTTCCATCGTTGTGTTAGATAAAGATAGAGATAGAGAGAGAGAGAGAGAGAGAGAGAGAAAGGTGGTGTATACCTTAAGACGCGAGGTGCACGTGGCCATGTTTACGCAACAATTTATGACTGTTTGCTCGTAACATCCGACGTCTTCCGTGTTACCCAGCGCGACTACCGATACCCACCTAGACGATGATTGCATCGGGTTACGGACTCGGTATATGTATATATACATATGTGTGTGTGTGTGTGTGTGTATGTATAAGCGCACCGAGTGACTATACAGCTTTTCTTTGTAACCGACTCTCGAGCAAAAGTGCTTTTAGTTTAAGCGCCGCGATGTGTTTATCTTTATGTTACGAAGATTATTTCTCTCCCCCTTTTCAAGCGGCTTCGTCGAGGACGTAATTGCGAGGACCTTTTTTCTTCCTCTTTTGTTCTTTGATAAGCCGTGTTATATTACTCGCGATTGTTAAACTATAGTGTAGAATACAAATATGTACATTCAATATGTAAATATAAGGGTAACAGTGGGGTAAGATTATTTATTGTTTTTCAAGCTAATGGATAATATCGATTTTGATTGTTTTATTTTACGGTACGGTTCATGTTGAATAAATATGTGTAATGTACGTTTACGTTGAGTTTACAGATAATTTATACAGAATTGTTGGCTCAGTACTGTGTTTTTAATTGTATCGAACAAGAAATGAAAATATTTCCAACTGATCATTTAAAACTTGCTATGATACATTATGCGTTAATTGAAAATTGAAAAAAAATTTTTTTCTGTATTTTTACTTTTATGTATTTTTATAAAATAACCGATAGAAAAATGTTATATAAGCAATCATTTATTTATACTTTATTTATAAATTTATAAAATATATTATTAATTTTGTTGTCTTCAATTTATTACGATATTTAGCTGATTTAATAGAAATTTACAAATTTTATTGTATCCTGGCCATTCGCACAAAACTTTACAATTAAATAATATATAAATTCATTTCACGTGAACACTTATCGACGATTTATTTATTTAACTGTCCGTCATTAATTTTCAAGTCCTCGTTCTCGTTCTCTCTCGTTAAACATTTTCATTTCTAATAAAATCATATGACATTTAACCGGTCTCCTTTTCAAAGTTTATTATTTCAAACGTGTGCGAATCCATACATCCACACACACACACACACACATACACGTGCACACACACACGAGCGATCTCTCACCGTATCTCAAAATTTCTCTTGTCCAAAACAGCTTTCAACGCGTACATATAAACTCTTGCGCGCATGTATGTTATATGTACGTGTGACGGGAATGACGGAAAGCGGGAGAAACGTCGATGTTCCGCGTGACGCTGCCTGACAGTGTAAATCATTCTCTCTCTCTTTCTCGAAACTCTGGCGTATATATCTCGCTCTCTCGGTGAACGATATTATAATCCTTGCGTGAAATACTTTTTCAACGACGTTAAAAGGAAAAGGAGATGAAAAACGCGAGCTTTTATTTATCGTTCATTTTTTTTTATCTTTTCCGTTCCTTTTTTTTTTTTTTTTTTTTTTTTTTTTTGTTTTGGAAATAACGCATTGACGAGTCGAACTTGGATGAGCGCACGCAAGCTGTATAGAGGATAGCGATATTCGAGGATCGAAATATGGTAGTAGGGTAGCAGAATTCCGAACGAGTGTACGGGCTTTTAGAATAATTAGCTTTTGTTTATGGGCGCTTGGATTTTCTACGCGCGCGTCTAAATTTTGCTGGACGTGGGCGTTTTCCTGCAACGTACGATTTGCCATTTGTTTTTTTTTTTTTTTTTTTGTTTTCTTGATGCTCGGCGCGTTAAAAATTGCTTGAAACTTATTAATTTTTCATGAATTTGCATGTGTTTTTACGTGTGTTTATGCACTTTTTTTTTTTTTTTTTTATCACGATTCGAAAAATTTCACTTTGCGTGTTTGCTGTGTTATTAATCGAGTAAAATCGAGGTATCAAAATCGCACGCTTTCTTTTTTTTTTTTATTTTTTTTTTTTTCTTTACTTTATTTTGATTTTTTTGTTTCGCTTAAATCGCGTGATTTGTAACTCCTGTATTAATTATTAACACGCGATTTTAAAACGCGCAACTAATCGTTCGAGTGAATTTAAAATTATTTTACAATCGATTCAAATATCTTGAATTGTCGTATCGTTGAATTTATTTAATCGTAAATAACGCAGTTCATAATACCGGTATAATTAATTTGTTATATGCGAATGACAATATTGATAAACGTAAATAATAAAGAATCGTAAAAAATGTTGTTATTGTTAAATGAATAATTTCTTAACTTTAATCGAGACATGATAAAAATAATAATAATAAAAGAAAAAATTTTTTTTTTATTTTATACTAAAATGACGAAAACAATCGTTACGTTTAACAATCATTAAACGTACAAACTTGTTTCTCAAGTATAATTTACTCCGCACTTTACCGAAACTTTGCCTTATCGTCGTTTATACTTACTTTCATAGAAACTAATTAGGTATAATCTTATATACAAATCTAACAACAAATATCAAACTAGTTTCATAATTAGTTTATGAATTATACAGTTGATATAATTGAGGAAGATTCGCGCATTAAACGCTCAAGACGGTCGTAGTGTGAATTGTTACATATAACATATATACATATAAAATTTCTAAGCCGTACGATAACTCATAACGAATCAACTGCTGTTCTCGACGATACGATTCTTATGCTATGCGCATAATTTTACAAAACGATGTGCAAATTTACGAAATTAATGTAATTGACATAAAAGCGTAAATGGAATTCGTTAATGTTATTATTATTATTATTATTATTATTATTATTTATTTTTTTTTTTTTTTTTTTGACTTTTGTGTCGATGTCTTTTCCGTTTTATCTCGTTATATTTCATTTTAATTCAGTATTACTATTTTAAACATATCCCTTTTTTGCGAGCTCAAAGTTTGACCTTCAACTTTTGACCGAAACAGAAAGAGGACATTAAATATTAATACCGAAAGAGTTTGGAAAATTGTATGCAACGTACTTATACGTTATATACTTGTATTTAAAAATGTTTCCTTTGAGACGGTTACTAGATATAGCTGCATAAAATAAGTTTTGAAAATACCTCATGTACACGTATTAAAATATTTTTCAAATAAAATTTTCTTTGTAAAAAAGAACGCACAATCCTTTCGAGATTTTGAGGACATAAATATAAATGTCAATATATTGTTTACTTTACTTGAATTATCTAAATATATCTTCAACAATTAAGTATATATTATTTAAAACGAACTTTAAAAGTTTAATTTTATTTTCCATTTAAAACTTAATCGATACGCGATGGACAAAAAATTTTAAACGGGATGAAATAATAATTACAGGAAATTCCTTTAGCTATCATAAAGAATAAATTCAAAAAGTTTCATTTTATCAATTGTAGCTAAAGGGTATTAATATTATATAAAAAAAAAAAATTACTTAGCCCGAGGATGAAACATCCTCGTTATAAAAGGATCTTAAGTTTATATAAAATATTATTTTATCTTAATTATGCGTCGGTACTATAAATAAAAGCTATTTTTCTTTGATTTTCTTTTTGAGATATTATAAGAAGATGAAAGAAACGATCTTTTCGCTTTTGTTTTTGCATAAAAAATTCATTCTCAAAGAAGATAATTAATAAACTTTGAGATTGAAAAGCAACTTGTTATTATGGTTACTTGATATGGTTACTTGTCATAAAGTACCGATTCATGAAAGGCAAGCTTTATAAAAATATCTCGAGATAAGTTAAGTGTCAAAACGTCGGCATTATTCCCGTATTTTGAGAATAAATCAGTAAGTTTAAGCAATAATTTAATCCCAACGTAATTTTAAACATCGAAATAAATTTAAAACAATGAAAATCGTAACTCTTTATCATTCGTTTTTAAATAATCTGTCGCAAGCGGTGTCAGATTTCAATAAAAAAAAATAAAAAAAATAAAAAAAAAAATATAAAAAATAAAAAGAATAAAAAAGTAGCATGTTTATATAAAAAATTTACAAATGCTACATACAGTTAGTTTACGAGCTTGATTTCGAGCAAACTGATGTGTGTTTAAATGCAATTTTTCATTTACGAGAATAATCTAATTGGCTAAAATTACACGTTTAATTCAATTATACGAGTCGAATCAAATCAATCATCTCTTCAACGTGAAAATTAACAATTCAAACTAAATTAAGTAACAAGAAAATCATCATTATCGTTATTATTATCATCATCGCCGAATAACTATTGAGAAAATAGCATTTGGTCTTTTCACATTTTCATCCTCTCTTACCTTATTATTACATATCCTCGTCTTTTCAACGATAACCAAACAAACGAATGCCATAGATAATTACGTAGGTACGTATATATACATACGATACTCGTCCTCTTCTCCTTGATATTCATCGTCCTGTCCTTCCCTTACCCCCCCCCCCCCTCCTCTCCTCGGTTCTCTAGATGAATATGCGCGCGCGGATCGTCAAAGAGCCAGTGTACTCCCGACGATATACGAGGGAGAGACACGCCTTTTGATTTCTCGCGTGTACGGCTTCCCCTTCGTGTACGCATATATAATGTGTGTATATGCGAAATAAGAACGCACGGAAGAGATATTATACGAGGAGAAGGAGGAATGGAGAAACGCAAAAACAATAAAAAGATGAAGAAACGGCCCCACCGCGTAACAGTATCTCGATCAGATTAGATAAAAGGGGAATAATTTGTGGCTTTCCCTTAAGAAAGCATGTAGAGAGACAGAGAGAGAAACGAACGTTTGGGTAAACACAGTTGGCGCGAGAGATAAAAGAAATTTGTCGATTTAAGCGCGGCAAGAGAGCAAAAGCAATGTGTGCGTTAGCTACCGCGCGCGACCGACTTTATTTATTATCGAGACGCGATTCGATCTTATCGCTATTTTTCTCCGCCTCTTATATTCGCGATTGATTCTTTTCATGCTGAATTATTTCCCCCCCCCCTTTTTTTTTTTAATTTTCTCATTCGTTTTGCCGACTCGAAGCCCCAAGATGCTGCTGTTGTGTCGTTTATTCCGTACGTATGATAATTGAAAAACATTATTGTGGTTACGTTTTGTTGTATCCGTTCTGTTTTCTTATATGGAACTGCTTTTGAATGAAGAATATATTTCTCTTTCATTAAAAGAAAAAGGTTCGATGTATGGTGCCGATTTTGTTTGAAAATATGCATAAGTGTACATAGGATCGAAAAATATTAGGCGGATGGTTTTTCCATGTATTTGTTTTAATAAGAAACAATTTTTGACATTTTTAAAATTTATTTATTTATTTATTTATTTATTTATTTATTTCTTCAATTTTCTGAAGAAGCAGTTATTTTCTTCTATATTGATATTTTGTTATCGATGTGTTTCCTCGTTTACTTATTTCACAGATATATGAAATTTATGCTTTAAGAAATTTTTCCCCCTTCATTTACATCCATGAAAACATCAAGTTCAATTCGTTTGCATTAATTTAGTGAACTTTTTTATAATGCTTAAAAATTTATAGAAAAAAAAATTCAGACAATGAAACTGTGCAAAAATAAAATTAAAAATAAACCAAATTTATATTTAAAATTTTACTTCTTTGTTATAGTTATCATCTATTACGAATACAATGCAATTTTTCGTTCTTGTTTGTAACTACGGATTTCCTAAAAAAAAAAAAAAAAAAAAAAAAAAAAACATTGTACTTTTTAAAGCTTCTTTGTACAAAATTTAAATGTTTTGAATATGTATTAAATGTACACAGAAAATAATAAGTAAAGCAGTTTTATAAATACTTTTTATGAATTTTATTAAAATTTAATGCGTTCATCCCAAACTTATTTCAATAACTTTTGTTACAACAAATAATTCGCGTTTTTTTTTTTTTTTTTTTTTAAAGTATGTGTGTTGTACACGTTCATTTGTTTATATGAGATATAACGGATAATAAAACCTTACGATATCATACTTTTTACAATAAGTTATTATAAAAAAGAAAATATACAACTTCGGTTAGAAAACTATTTCGACAATTTATTTTAAAACATAAAGCATTATAGTTTACGTTTGAATATCTAAAGTTAGGTAAAAATGTCTAGAAATAATGTTAAAAAAAAAAAGCTTGAACAATTATTTATTATTTATTATTGAGCGTAACGTACTCGTATAAGTAAAATATGTATAGCATAAAAAAAAAATGCGAAATCTTATGATAATGTTTAGTGGTGAAAATTTAAAAAACTCTATAAGCTCAGTTGTATTTCAATGACAAACTATTATGAAAATTTCAATGAGATTCTTATCAATTATTTTTTGTTTTTATTCTCTTTTAAATGGAGATAAATATACTCTTCTCGGTGTATCCAAAACGTTCATTGATTTTAAGCGTTATGTCGCGCTTGTATATTTAACAGGTAAATCCGAAGGATGGAGAACATTTAAAGTAGAAGTTTCGTAGATTATCCGAGCTGTATCGTATTAACGTTGTAATGAAAATATTTTTTTCAAAGCATATATTTTAATTAATAATTTTATCGGGTTTTATTTTCATTTTTTAAAAATTCATTCAAAGTTTTATTTATTTATCTTTTTTTTTTTTTTTAAATTAATGAAAAATTTAATTAAAAAAGTTAAGCAGCGATAATATTATCAATTAATATAAGTTTCCATAATCAATAATATCATGTCAGCAGAAGTTTCCATTTCTAACTTTCATCCAAGTGAATGTGACACTTGTAACATGACGAAAGTAATAATGGGACTATCGGACGGTGAATCTTATAAAGTCGATGTTATTCATTCATATTAACTATTAATATTGGTTTTTAATGATAAAACGTTAAAGTTTACGCAAAATGTATATTTATATGAACTTATTATATTCATTTAATTTGATGTAATTATCATTTTTTATTTATATTACAAAAGAGAGAAATAAATGTAAAAAAAAAAAATTAATTTTATTACATTAGCGATTCATTTTGTTAAAATTTATAATTCGTTACATATTTTAGTCGCAAGTAATAAAATGAAAAAAAAAAAAAAAAAAAAAAAATAGCATTTTTACGAAACAAATAACGCTCGAAGAAAGATTATTGTAAAATATGAAAAAATTTTACGATCACATGCTCGGACAATAAAATGCCAGATGTGAATAAAAAGTTGGCATGAAATCGAGCACTGAAATCAAATTGTTGAATTTTTACCTCTATATAACTTCGATAACCTTTACTACAGTAAAAACTTTTAAAATAAAAGCGCAAAATTTCTTTTTAAATTTGATAACCCTCGTGATTATTACAACAAGATGTAACGTGTGCAAATAAAAAAAAAAATTCATTTGTGTTGTTTGTTATTTTAACGTGAAAATTTTATACAATAAAAAATTATTTCTAACTTAATTCCCTCTCGTTATACTTATCAATGCGTATTGTAATAATAAAAAAAAAAAAAAATAAAGCATTCATAACGAATAAAAAAAAGATACACTGATAAATTTATTGAATTATGAGCGGATGCATTATAAAGCCGAGCTATATAAAGTTCCGAGTAAACTCGCAAAATTTTGTAACGGAAAATTTTATTACAAACTAAGCTAACGAGGATAGATTTGGATCAGCCAATCTCTGCGCCTTAAAACCAACGAAACTCTAATGAAAAGCCGCTTATCGGAGAATCTCATTTGAACTTTCAATTTAAAACGGTAAAATTAAAAAATTCCTAATATCGCGGCTCGCTTATTTTACAAACGTCCGAATTTCAAACCGTTGAATTTATTCGTCCGTCAACGTACACACGCGATAAAGAAAGAAAATTTCTGTTTTCGTTCGTACGTAAAATAAACGAAAACAATCGCACCTCGACAAGTTCTCTCTTTCTCTCTCTCTCTCTCTCTCTCTCTCTTTCAATAAATCGTTCGTTTTAACTCGTTTGAAGCATCGACACTCTTTCATTAACTTTATCCTCTCGTTAAAAAAAGAAAAGAAAAAAAAGAAAAAAAAAAAAAAAAAAGAAAGAAGAAAAAAAATTAAAAAACAAAGAGAAGAAGGAGAAGAACTGAAGCCCGTTGAAAGAGGAGCTGAACGATTAAAAAAAGAAAAAGAAAAAAGGAAGTGAACCTCGGCAGAGGCAGGAGAAAGCATCAACTAAAAAACGAAGTAAACATATCGGACCGTATTAAATTCTCCCTCTTACTCTCTATACATCATTTCGTTAGAAACACCGCTTGCACATATATACGGGTATAAATGCATATACGCACCTACGCAACAAAACGGTTCGCATACGCGGCCTGAACAATTAATTTATCGGCCTGCTGCTCGTAAATTCAATTACCCAGCTGTCTCTCGCGCTCTCTCCTTCATTTTTTTCTTTTCCTCTCTCTCTCTCTCTCTCTCTCTCTCTCTCTCTCTCTCTCTCTCTTTCTCTCTTTCTTTTGAGCCGCTGCTTTTTCAACTATAATAATTTACGTTTATTTATTTCGTTGTATACTTTTTCGCGTTACAATCGTCGTAAAGATGACGCATTACGTGCCCGCGAGATACTTTTCAAAGGGCTGCAATTACATTGCAGAGCTTTGTTTTAATTGAACTTGGCGCTGTATTTTACTTTCGCATGGATGATGGATACTTCTTCATCGGGAACGACGAGCGAAAGCATTCAACTTTCCTTATTACGATTTTCTACAAGCGCTCTTTTATCTTTTTTTCTTCCACTGTTTTCTTTCTTTCTTTCTTTCTTTTTTTTTTGTTTTTATTACTTTTTATTTTTCTCTTAGGCTTTCCGCTTTGTCTTTTATAAACCTCCCGTCGAATCTTTAAATTTTAGCGCTTTTTGACCTCGAGCTTTTAAAGGAATTTAGAACGAAAGAGAAAAAAAAAAGGCAAATTAATTAATTTTATTATGCTTCCGAGAAGTTCAAATGGATTTAAAGAAAATAGCGAAGAAAAGAAAAATTCGCAAAGTTTCAAAAAGATTTGCGGAATTTTTGTTATTATATATGTGGGATAGGGCTCTGAAGGTAGTAGCGACACAGTTGGATCGTCGGTGAAGAGTGGGGAGTCGTCAAGAGATTTTTAAAAAAAAGAAAAAATAACAGTCTAGCCCGAGCCACGAAGAACGATAGATACTTTTGATTATTTTCATCTAACTTTTTGAATAAATTATATTTGTACTTTCAATTCATCAATAAATTGTTTTCGTATTTATTTTCGCCTCCGATTAAAATTCAAACCCTACAAATGGGGGCTCAACCGGGATATTGAATCAAGAGTCGAAAGTAGTACGAACAAAAAAAAAAAGGTGAAAAGGAAGTTAGAACAAGGACGTCAAGTCGTAAAGTTGCTAAGTCGAAAAGTGATCAAGTCGTGAAGTGAACAAGTCGAAAAGTTGTAGAATCGAAAATTATTACGCATAGAAAGGCGTAAGTGAAAAGTCGTCGATTCGGGAGAATCTTTAAACAAAGGTGTGAATATTATCGTAAAACGAAATATTCAAAAGAAGACAAATAAGTGAGAAAGACGTAGAAAAGTGAATACGCAAAAAATAATTAACGATGGTTCTAGAAAGATCAAGAAAAGACGTAAAGGAAAAGGAAGACGAAGCAAGCGCTCAATCAGCGCAAGAAGACGGGCCGCAAACAAGCGGAGCAAAGAAGAAAGATAATAGGACGAGCGCGCGCAAGCAGTACAGCGCGAAAACACACACATCAAACGAAGCAGGACAAAATGCAGAAAAGCTCCCTTCGTCGACACCAAAACAAAAAATTACAATAGCTCAGCTCAGAGAGCAACTAGAGAGATTCGGGTTACCTACAACGGGTAAGAAAGCTGAACTAATAAATCGATTAGAACAACAAAAAGAAGGAAAAGATAGTCAAGACAAAAAAATCGAATCAGAAGAAAGCGAAAAAGACGAAGCATTATCGAACGCGTCTTGTAACGACGATACATCGGAAGACGAAAAAATACATGATTTCAAGACAAATGTTACACAAAACAGACAACGAAGAATGATAACAATGGAGAGACCAGTATATCACACATCGAGTTTATTTACAATTAAAGACGTTGAGGGGAGTATTTCACAGTTTTCAGGCGATGACAGATTGTCAGTTGAAAAATGGATTGATGAGTTCGAAGACATATCGACATTGTTGCAGTGGAACGATCTTCAAAAGGTGATTTACGCGAAAAAATTGTTAAAAGGTTCCGCTAAACAATTCGTGGCATTACAAAAGGGCATAATATCGTGGAAGTCGTTAAAAAAGCGGCTCTTGAGTGAGTTCGAAACGAAGTTGAATAGTGCTATAGTACATTCACAATTATTGAAACGGAAGAGACAGACGGACGAAACGCCGAGACAATACGTTTACGCAATGAGTACGATCGCGAATCAAGGTGATGTCGAAGAGGAAGCAGTAATGCAATATATTATCGACGGGATTCAAGACGATGAAGCAGCAAAGGCAATATTATATAGTGCGAATACGATTAACGAACTTCAAAAAAATCTTGAACGATACGACAGAATGAAAGAGAGATCCAGAAACAAGACACAAAAAGAACAGGTGAGAATCAAATCAAAAATAGTGACGAAAGACAATAAAGGTGACCAACGAAGAGGAGAAAAAAGACAGAAGTGTTTCGGGTGTGAACATCTCGCACGCGATTGTCCGAACAAAGCCGAAGGACCGAAGTGTTTTAAATGCAATAAATTTGGACACATTGCGGCAAAATGCAACGAACGCGAAAAAACGAAAGTCGGAAACGAAAGATCGGTGAATGTAGTGACGCAAACCGCGACGGACGATGAGATAGTCGTAGAGATTAATAAAGTGAAAATATACGCAATGATAGACACAGGAACGAATCACACGTTAATGCGAAACAGTGAATACGTAAAAATCGGTAGCCCTTCGCTACAAAAGACATCGAAAACTTTCGAAGGGTTTGGAAATGCACACGTTAAAGCCATCGGGACATTCCATGCAATAATCAAAATACATGGCGATGAGTATCAAGGAGAAATATACGTGATTCCTGATTACGCGATGAATCACAATATTTTAATAGGTAAACAACTCACGAGACAAATGGAGGTAATCATTCGGGGAGGTGTGATTACGATAAATAAATTAATATTGACAGAAACACAAAAAGATGAAGACGAAACGGACAATGAAGAAATCAACAACGATGACGTATTTCGCGATTTGAGATTTGTGAATCTTGTTGAAAAAAGCGCGATAGACGTTAACAACCGCTATCGAGAAGAGATTGAAACGATTATCGAAAATCATATACCGAAGAAGGAAGTAGTAACCAAAGTCGAAACAAAAATTGTGTTACACGACGAAACGCCAGTGTGCATGAGACCTCGACGACTAGCGGTTAAAGAAAAGATGATTTTAGACAAACAAGTGGACGAATGGTTAAAGGAAGGGATCATCCAACCGAGTAAAAGTGAATATTCAAGTTCAGTTGTAATTGTTCCGAAGAAGAATGGAGAATATCGAGTGTGCGTTGACTATCGACAATTAAATAAGAAAATATCACGAGATCGATTCCCAATGCCGCTAATCGACGATCGGATAGACGCACTCGCTAACGCAAAAGTATTCTCTGTACTCGATTTGAAAAACGGATTCTTCCACGTTCCTATGGCATCTGAAAGTCGAAAATATACATCGTTCGTGACGTCAGATGGACAGTACGAGTTCGTCAAAACACCGTTTGGACTATGTAATAGTCCAACGTCGTTTTTACGATTTATCGACGAAGTGTTTCGTGATTTGATTCGACAAAATATAGTATTCACCTATGTAGATGACCTGATAGTGCCCGGAAAAGACGAAAAAGAAGCATTGACGAATTTAAAAGAAACATTGGCAGTCGCATCGGAAAAAGGTCTATCCATTAATTGGAAGAAGTGCGCATTTCTAAAACGTCGAGTCGAATATCTTGGTCACATAATTGAAGGAGGTACTGTAGGTCCATCACCAACGAAAATCAAAGCCGTCAAAAATTTCCCAGAGCCAACGTCGAAGAAAGCAGTCCAAAGTTTCCTCGGATTAACGGGATATTTCCGAAAGTTTATCCGCGATTACTCAAAAATTGCAAAACCTTTATCAGAACAATTGAAAAACAACCAAAGGTTCCGATTCGAAGTCGAAGAAAAACAATCGTTCGAGCGATTAAAACAGCTGTTGGTGAGCGAACCAATTTTAAGGATTTACCACCCAAACAATATCACGGAACTTCACACGGATGCTAGTAAGGATGGTTATGGAGCTGCGTTACTACAAAAAGGAAAAGAAGACGATCGTTTCCATGCAGTTTATTTTACAAGTCGAAAAACGTCCGAAGCAGAAAAGAAATTACACTCTTATGAGCTTGAAACCTTAGCAGTGATTCATGCAGTAAAGAAGTTTCGAGTATACCTATTTGGAATAAAGTTTACATTAGTGACAGATTGTTCGGCATTACAAAAAACGTTTGGAAAAATTGACATTTCACCGAAAGTTGCTAGATGGGCGCTAATGTTAGAGGAGTTCGAATATAAGGTAGAACATCGTGCAGGAACTCGTATGAAACATGTAGACGCGTTAAGTCGATATCCAGTGATGACAGTCGAAAATCGAATTATGCCAATGATTCGCAGAGAGCAAGATACTGACGAAAGACTACGCGTGATCAAAAAGGTATTGGAGACAGAGCCGTACGAAGATTATTCATGTGAACACGGAATTTTAATGAAACGAGTTGGCAACAAAAACGTTGTCGTGTTACCAACAAACATGTATCAAGATGTAATTCAAAAGACACATGATAATGGACATTTCGGGGTGAAGAAGATGCTCGAGAGTATCGAATCTGAGTATTACATTCCTAAGTTGAAAGAAAAACTCGAGAAATATGTCAGTTGCTGCATACGATGCATACTAGCAGAAGCGAAACGCGGAAAGAAGGAAGGAGAATTACAGACAATACCGAAGGGCGACATTCCACTAGCTACATATCATATCGACCATCTTGGGCCGATGACGGCGACATCAAAGATGTACAAATATTTATTCGTGGTTGTTGATGGATTCTCTAAGTTTGTTTGGATCTATCCAACAAAAACAACAAAGACGAGCGAAGTTTTAGATCGATTGAAAAATCAACAGAAAACATTCGGAAATCCGAAGAGAATTATCAGCGACCGTGGAACAGCATTCACTTCTGCAGAAATCAGGGAATACTGCCAAGACGAGAATATAGAACACGTACTTATAACGACAGGTGTACCAAGAGGAAATGGCCAGGTCGAACGAATAAATCGAATAATTATTCCAATTTTGACGAAGTTAACTCAAGAAAATCCGGATAAATGGTATCGATACATCGACAAGGTGCAGAGCGCGATAAATAGCACTTATCAACGGAGTGTGGGCGTGAGTCCATTCGAAGTACTCTTTGGAGTAAAGATGAGACGAAAAGAAGATGTTAAAATACTAACCTTGATCGAACAGGAGGCAATATTACAATTCAACGAAGAACGTCAAGCTTTACGTGCTCTAGCAAAAAAGAACATTGCGAAGATCCAGGAGGAAAACCGTCGAACACACAATCGAAATGCCAAGCCAGCAACGAAATATGATGTGGGCGATTTAGTTGCAATAAAGCGGACCCAATTTGGACCTAGTTCCAAGTTGAGAGATAAGTTCCTAGGTCCGTATAAAGTAACTAGAGTTAAAGGTAACAATCGTTATGAGATGATTCAACAAACAGAGGGTGAAGGACCTCACATTACAACATCATCAGCTGATCAAATGAAGCCATTCAGAGTATATTCTCCGGGGACCGGAGAGTGTCAGGAGAGGCCGAATGTGGGATAGGGCTCTGAAGGTAGTAGCGACACAGTTGGATCGTCGGTGAAGAGTGGGGAGTCGTCAAGAGATTTTTAAAAAAAAGAAAAAATAACAGTCTAGCCCGAGCCACGAAGAACGATAGATACTTTTGATTATTTTCATCTAACTTTTTGAATAAATTATATTTGTACTTTCAATTCATCAATAAATTGTTTTCGTATTTATTTTCGCCTCCGATTAAAATTCAAACCCTACATATATTTCCAGAGAGAGACGCATACATCTCAATATCAGTAAATGACCTTATTTTCTTCGTTTTTAAAGTAATGGAAGTTCTTTGAAAAATTATATTATAAATTCTACTTATGTTAAAACAAAATTTATTCCTTTTAAGACTATTTTATATCTTAATTTGAAACAATATGACGAAAAATTATTATTAAAGAAGACGTAAAAAATTATTAATTATAACATTTTAACCATTTTGATGCCTTAACCTTAAACTTCGTTCTGAAAAATCATTAAAACATTTTAATAATTTATTTTAAATTTGTAAATTGGTATTTTCCAAGATTGTACAATAAAAAAAAAAAAAAAAAAAATATATTCAATCGATACAGTAATTCATTTTTATTGAAGATTTTCTTCTTTCGTTAAACAAAGTTACTTCGTACGCGAGGTCTGATTTTAAGTAGAACAAGTCGAGTACGGATAGACAATCCAAACTAATAAACTTTTGTCTTGAAATATAAGAGTTTAACTTTTAATAGAAATTATGGCAGTAATAATTAAATTTATGCAAAGCAAAAGAAGCAAATAATAATAAGCAATTAAGGAAATGAAAATATTTTGAAAATTATTAATCAAAATAATAAGTAGTAATATAAATTTATTCGTAAGTTTTGTATGTTAAGATTTTTTGTGAATAGCCTTAATATATCTTCAAAAGATTCATATTTCGTTTACATTTTTAATAAAAGTATTAAAGTTGCTGTGTATTTTTATGCTTTTCAAAAAAAAGTTATAATACATTCATAATAAAAAATATGTGAAATAATATTAATATTTAAAACGGATATTTTCTAACAAAAATTTTTAGAAAAAAATAAGAATATTACGTGTATATTACATGTAAACTTTTAATGTTTATATATAATTTTGATGGATTATATAATAAATTAGAGTGTTATAAAGTTTTGAGACAAAATATTCTTTCCGTATAATTAAAAAATTAATTCCACATAAAGAAATGCTATTACGATTCTTTATCGCTGTTTCAATTATTCACTCGCATCAGAAAATTAGAAACACGCGAGCTCTAATGTTTTAATATAATTCCTTATCTACGGTATAGTAATGTAATGGCAATGTTTAATCTCTCTAACGATATACCATCGCAACGCGACCGGAGAGATATTTAAGAAATCGAAAAAAAAGAAAAAAAAATAGAAAAAGAAAAAGAAAAACAAAATTTCGATGGGATATGAAGTACCTTCGATCACACCGAGCGCGAGTACAAAAAAAAAGCATTCGAGTCGTCATCTAATTATCTCTATATCTTATCGGACTATTGGATACAATGTCGCGTGAATTTGAAAAGCGAGAGCCGCGTACACCGATGTTTTATCCTTTTTAAATCTTCCAATTTTATTTTCTTTGAGTAAATATCCTCCTTATACATACGACGACATATACGTACGATCGATGTGTGTACAAAAACTCGCACACAATCACACATACGCGCAAGCCCTCGCACCAAAATCAAATAAAGAAAAGCCAAAGAAAAGAGAAAAAGAAGTAAAAAAAAATAACGAGAAAAAGATAGCTAGAGAGAGAGAGAGAGAGAGAGAGAGATAAATAAAAGAGGATGAAGAGGAGCAAGAAAACGAGAAAAGCTTTATACGATCGTCACTTTTCCTTTCTCTTCAAGCCATTTCGGAAGCCGCACGCATTCCGCATGAGATTTGGTCAAAAGGGCAATTTTCGTTCGTTCGTTCGTTCGCTCGCTCGCGTCCTTGAAACGGATAAAGGGAAAAGCGTACACGCAAGAAGACAATTTAACCGACTATTTCTATATATATCGTCCTCCTCTTTCTTCGCTTTTTCGCGCATTGTTTCTCGTACGAAAACATTACACAGTACATGTAAGAGATAGAGAGTGACAGAGGAAGAGAAAAAGAAAACTATCTGTTCGTGCGACTGCGCCTCGAGGCGAGTTCGCTATTTCTACGCTTACGTACAGATATATGTAAGGGCCCGCGGTTATGTCGTGGTAAAATTTGGATTACTCGCTTTTTTGTCCAAGCTCGTCTGATCTGATATGTTGGCAAGGGATAAGTATAAAATACTCTCTCTCTCTCTCTTTCTTTTTCTTTCTCTTTTTCTCCCTTTTCCAGTCAGAAAAGAGGATTGGACGAGACTTTTTTCATCAACGGTTTGTCTACGCGTTGACTATACACGCGAATGATATTCGAATGTCGGATTGACTTTTCAAAAGATATTGCGATTGATTTCGATTTTTATTGTCGGTGTACGTTTTCAATGACTCAATTGTGTTTATATGTGATGTTGAAAAATTATTTATCAGCGCAAAAATGATTGTTTATTTTAAAAATCAATAGTAAGCTTTGACGGTGTTATAAATTTATTTTCAAAAAAATGTAATGAATTATCAAAATTATTATCTTTTTTAAGAAACATTTCTTTTCGTGTTATTTTAACGAGAGAAGAAAACAATTAAAATTTTTAAAACGTATTATTTAACTCGGTATAATACCTCTGCAGTATTTCCGTCGACTTTAGTTTCTACTATAACCGTGAAACTTTGAAAATAATCAGTGGGAAATTCAAATAATTCACAAAGTGACTTGTAACGTCAACATCAAAACTTAATTTTGTTTGACTAATTAATCAATACTAAAAAAAATTTTTTTAAGTTTTTTATAATTTCATTTAAATAAATATATTTTAATTTGTTAGGAAACTCTAAAGCATAATAATAAACGTAATTACAGGAATTTAAACATTATTATTATTTTTATGGCTTATGTTTTTAAGTATAGCATTTTGTACAATTATGCATAATTTCATAAAAAAGTATTCCAATGTAAAAATTAATTTTAATTACTCGTTGAATTAATATTGAACCGACTTTTGTGCTTTTTATTTTTCCATCGAAAACGCTATCCATTATTTTAAAATTTTTATATAAATTCTAATACAAAAAAAAGTTTATTAAAATACCAACGTTCTCTATGTTTTATTTTCTTTTTCTATTTTCTTTTAATAAAACTCAAAAAAAAAAAAAAAAATATGGAACATTTTTCAATGCTCACGAGCGTTCATCTTTTTCAATAGATTAAAAAAGAAGAAAAATCAAGAAATAAATCGCATCGGCCTAAGGCTCTTTGAAACATCATTAAATTCAAAATTTAAAAGCGTATTTCATGCATTCAATGTATGTATATACTCGTATCCTTAAAGTTTTTAAAGATTGAAGTAAAATCGTTATAATTTCTAAATCTTGGCGCATACGCTTATTTTTATTCTTTATTTTATACCTCTCAACGGTAGATCTTTTCTCTGGTTCACGAAATGGCAAAAGGATTGGATATTTTTATATGCATTCCCTTCTCGGATCTCGTATAAAAAGGTACGAAATATTACGACAATCAATTTTTTTCCTTTTTACCAATGTTTTTTTCTATTTTATTTTATTTTATTTTATTTTATTTTTTTTTTTTTTTGCTTTTTCATACCTTCTTCCATCTTACTTTCTTTTTAACGCCGAAACATCGTTTGCTCGCACAAGCGCGCGCGACTTTGCGAATTCTCTCTCGGGAATTCGAGAAACGACACCGAGTATATATATAACCTTCGCGTCTAACTCTTTTCTCTCCCTTTCCTCTCCTGTCTTTCTCTTTTTCTTTTTTTCATGCAGCATGCAAGTAAACGCCACGCGCGAGGAAGCAAGGCATACGAGTACACGTCCCCTGAACGATTAAACAGTTTCTCTGATATATCTTGCGACGTTTACTAAACACCGGAAAGATGCGATAAACAAAAACAAAAAAAAAAAAAAAAAAAAAAAAAAAAGAAAAAAAGAAATCAAATTTCGTTTCATACATATTTCGTTGGATTACTCAGTGATTTAATATACCAAAAACAAATTATATTTTATACTTGGTTAAAAAAAAAAAAAAAAAAAGTAGAAACGTTAAACAAATTGTTCTTTCATATAATTAAATTGGATCGCACAAAAGCAATTTCATTTTATAATAAAACTGTTTTTTCTTATTCTTTTTTTTTTTTTTTTTTTTTTTATTTTTTTCTTTCCTCTCTTTTTTTATGCACGCGAAAGAATTTGAATGGAACGGTCTGGTACGTATTAAATCTTATCGCGAAATGCGCGTGTAGCATATCAAGTAATTTTTAACAAGACTATTTTAGCTAGTATTAAAATCTCACGAGAACTGAAATCTGGATATATTCCATTAAGAAAATTGAGTTATAAATGTTAATCTTTTTGTTGAACGGTATTTATTTTTTCGTAAATTACGAAAAAAATTATTAACCTCGACCGCATTATCAACCTCGACGTAAATTACGAAAAAATATATAATTTTTGTCAATTAAATAAATAAATTCTGTCGTTACAATGAATTCGTAAAAATATTCTACAGATAAATTTATCCGATTAAAATTTCTTGAAAAAATTTTTCTTTCATACATTTACAAAGTTGGAGCATATCCAACCAATACAAAAACTTTACCTCGCTCAGAACGGGAGAAAGAGAAAAAAAAAAAAAGTAATTATTTTCAACGTCGCTTACATCAAAAGACGGCGCATATGTCAAACTGCATAACAGCCGATCAAAATAAATTGTCAAAGCTCGTGGGATAAATAACATTTCTGTAGCGCTCTCTCGCGGTATAATTGCCCCGGCGGCAATAATAAAGAAAGAGAAAAAAAAAAAAAAAAATCATTAAGCCTTAATTACTGCCGGCCGTAAATTAACCGCATTATCAACCTCGACGTTATATCTCATTTAAACACGGAAAGCTACATATACCTGGTATCACCGCACATACAAAAGCATCGAAAGCAAAAAAAAAAAAAAACCCGCAATCGAGGACGATTACAACGCCATGGAGGCAAAGCACGAAACAAGCGAGAGAGAGAGAGAGAGAGAGAGAGAGAGATTACGACAAATCTCAGGAATCCTCGTGTAACGCATTGATCCCTTCGTCGTGACAAGGACAATAACGATATGAGATACACGAGGAGCTTGATCGAAACTTTAGATAGTCATGTTGAATACGTGGACAAGCTTCCGCGTTTACGTTGCGGTGTGTATAGCTTGGAGAGGAAGAGCGTTTAGCTCATAACGAGATTTCGTGTACGGCTGCGTTAAAATGGTGGATAATAATGACTGTTATTGTTAAATCTTCATTCGTTTATCTTGTTTTTAGTCTTTATACTTCCATGTATCTTTCTCCATTTTTCTCGTTATTTTACAATGAAATATAATTGAATTGTAAATATTAGAAATAAAGATTGAAAAATTAATGATATTAGTTTAAATATTTGAAAAAATAAAATAATCAAATAAAAATGAACATTAATTGCCATCAAGAAAGATATACACATACATAATGCTTATTAATCCTCTAAAGCTGTTTTAATAAATTATAATTTTAATTTTCATGAAAGATTTGTTCTTTCAACTTAATAATAAAGCAATCAAAAATTCTCCTTAATAATTCATTCACGAGCTCTCGTCTTCCTCTTTTCCACGGTTTTATTTTTCATTTTCCGCGTCAGAACGCGATATAATATAATAGTATGCACTACCTTTTGTTCTTTAGACTATTTATTTTCTTAATAATTATCATTCATTGAATAATCACAATAATTATTATATTTTATGATAAATCAATCCGCTGCAATTTAATCTAAGTAAATAATTTTTTACAAATGTAAAATTTTATCGTACAATTACTCAATATTCGATATAAATATTTTACTTTGATTAAAATTAAATAGGTTTTAATAAAATAAATTAAATTAGTTTGATTTTCAATAAATTTTCTTAATATAAATTATGTAAAAATTACTGTTGTCAAAATTAATTTATCTTCATTATAATTAAAAAAATTTAGACATATAGTATATCGTGTTATAACAAAGAAGTACATTCAACACGGATGCATAAATGTTTTACTTACACGAGCAACTTATTTAGCCGTTTAAATTACTTTTCGATTAATCTTTAAAAAAAAAAAAAAAAAAAAGAAAAAAAAAAAGAAAAAAAAAAGTCAAAAGCTACCCGTTCGCGAAGAAAAAAGGCAAAAGCGAGGTAAAGGTCATCTCTTAGCGGTAACGAGCGCGTAAGCGCCTTTAAAATTTGGCGCTGCTACGGTATAGCAGCGCCATCTTCGTTGGCGGAAAAGCTTAACTAGCCATCTTCGAGCTATCAAAGCTTCCGCGATAATAAATTTACCGGCGTTCATCTCCTTTCTCTCTTTCGCTCATTCTCACGTATACGTTCTACGAGGTTTACACATGTATATACTTGTATGCGAAAAACGACTTCTCGCGTCCTCGACGCTTTAATAATTTCGTTGCGCGTATATGCATCGTCGTGAAAGGGAAAGGGAAAGAGATAAAAAATAAAAAATTAAAAAAAAAAAAAAAAAAATAAAAAAAATTGAGGAAAAATAGGAGAAGCATAACCCGCGAGAAAATATTGCGAATTGCCGATGCGGAAAAAAACTTTTGACAGCTTTTATAAACGCGTTTTCTTTTCTTTTCTTCTCTCTCTTTCTTTTCTCTCTTTCTTTTTTCACTTTCTCGTATTTAATAGATTACGTGTATGTGTTTGTGTGTATGACAAGCCTTCGCCATTTAACTTTTTAAACTTTGTCTGTCTTTCGTAGATTGAATTAGATTTACAAGTATTATTTATTTAATACCTTTTAATAAATAAAGAAAAACAAAGTACAGTGCAAGTTACAACATTAGTTGCCAGTGTAAAAGTTAAAATTTCAGCAAAAATAATCAACTTGCGTAGATTTAAAATAATGCCAAAATGCGCTCATAATGCCCTACACGAGAAGCGAGGTAACGACGCCAGTATTTTGAAACGCGAAGATATAATGACACGGAAATTCGTTTTTAAAGGCAAAAGGTGAATTATTCATGACGCGTTTTAGCTTTGATATCGATAGAAAACTTCCATCGGAGTCTTTTTTTTTTTTCTCTAGCGATCGATGCTTACTTTTTTTTTTTTTTTTTTTTTTTTTTTTTTTTTTTTTTTTTTTTTTTTTTTTTTTTTTTTTTTTTTTTTTTTTTTTTTTTTGATCGTTGAATGATGTAATGGTCAAAATGCCATCAGATGTCAGAACGCATTTAACCTTTAGTACTGACGTTGCATTTTTTTTTAATCCGCAAATTAGAAGCATTGACACGCGTATGAATGAATTTTTCCTTTTTTCATTTTTTTTATTTTTGTTTATTCTATCGTAAAATTGTGACATTTGGATGTTTTTCCTGTTTATTTATTTTTTTTTTTTGTTTTCCATGTTCTTTTTATTACTTAATTTAAATGTTTTGATAAAAAAGCAGTCATTATTAGTGCAATGAATTGCAAGGTAAATATTTGCCATTGATATTAAAACTCCTTGTAGCAATTTTTAAAAATATTTACACAGCTGCACTAACAATGTTTTCTTTTAATAAACGAATATCATTTTATAGAGAGCCGAAACTGTTAAAAATTTTATTTGAAAATTTTTCCAAACAAATGTATTTTTTATTAAACTATTTATTTAATTTTTTTTTTTTTTTTCTTTTTTTTTTTTTAACTTTCAATGAAGGTTTTTAGCTTTCGATCATACATCGATCGAATAAATAAAAAATATGATACGTAGACGTTGATTGATATAAAAATAAAAATTTTTATTTTCGCCCGTATTATTTAACAATATTAAATGAAACTTATTTGTATTATTTTTCAATAAAATATTAAAATTATATCGCGAGTAAATATAACAATATCGCGTATGCATGTATTTGAATTTACATTCTATTAATTACGAAATCGAGAACAAGCTAATTTTTCCCGGATAAAACTTTAAATAATGAAAGAAAACTCGATATTCCTTCTCCTCGGCCTCTCTCAATGAAATTGGAAACGTACAACGATATACGTAGTTTATCGGTAGTACAAAAATATCGTCTGACCCACACTCGTCTTATACTACTGCGGGCCACCTAAAATTATCCGATTTCATGCTTTCTCTCGCTTCGTTTCTTTCTCTTATTCGATACGAGATAAATAAAAAATTTCAACGTACACGAGAGAGAGAGAGAGAGAGAGAAAGAGACATTAATCGAATGTATATGCATACATACCTAATGGAATTAACGTCAATCGTCTATATACGACTTTATTAAAACTTCACCCGCACTCGAGACAAATTTAATTGACCGTCATGATCGTATATACGTACGTATATATATGTACGTACGTATATCGAACGCAGATTCTCGAGGTCGCAATGTCAACACGACGATAATGGAAAGAGAGAAAGGGGGTACAAGGGGCATATATATATACAGAGAAAGAGAAAGAGAAAGAGAGAGAGAGAGAGAGAGAAAAATGAGAAGGTAGAAAAGGTGGGATAAATGTTTGAAATGTTGAAGTACCGCAGTCGCGAGGTAAACGGGAACTCGAAGCCGCGACGACGGCCACTCCCGAGTGCGTTTTACCTCCCTTTCCTTCCCGTAAAACTTCCGCGTTCATATACACCGATAGAACATCCCCCCTCCCCTACCATCCCCCACGGAGAGTTCGAGCCGATATTTATTAGAGTCAGCCGCGGGCAAACAGCGAAAGGAAATTTAGAAAGCCGTAAAATCGCGCTGGCGCTTTTTACGCTTAGTTTACGCGATTTCGAGTTAACGATCGTTATGGTACATATTCCTCTGCCAGACGTCTACTCCTCCCTTTCTTTTTTTCTCTCTCTCTCTCTCTCTCTTACTGTGTATCGATGGGATACAGTATATTTTTTTTTTTACTTTTGATATAAACTTTTGCATAAACTGTATTTGTAGAGCAATAATTGATTGCGCCAACTATTTTTCAGATTGCATGTAAAAGTCGAGGAATGCATTTACGTATAGTCAAGTTCGATTGTTATTACTTACGAATAATACTTGAGAAAAATAAAATTTTAATGGCCATTTGCTCGTTTCATTAGTCTTACGAGTTAAAAGCGAATATCTGAATATAAATAATCAAAATTTTCAAGTTATCGTCATTTTTTTTTTTAAATTTTGATGTCGACCTAGTATTTACCTCTTGAGCTATTGAATCTATTTCGTTTATCGATTTTTCAAAACAGCGCAATAAATACGAATAAAAAAGAAAATGTGAGAACGTGAGTTTTGAAATCTTGCCATTCGCAGGTATGGATATCTATCGACACTCGATATTACGTGAAAAAAAAATAAAAAAGTCCTTTAATATTTAGAAACAACAATTCACGATAAAAATAAAAAAATTTTACAAATGTGTTTCAATGATTAATTGAATAAGCTTTATAATAATTAATATTTAGAAAGTTATAATCATTATTGAAAAGTAAGATAATGATTATTAAAATATTGATTCGTTATTGCACAAAAGACAATTTATAGACATGACCGATATGTATAATAATTTTCTTCGATTCTTTATAAATATATAATATTAATGAATGAACTTTCATTTGGAATTTTATTGAATATTTTAATTGCTAGGTACAGGTTTTTTTTTTTTAACGATTGTGGATGAAATGCCTTGGTAATTAAATTAATATAATAGCCTGAAAAAAAATCAGCTCTGAATTGTAAATAATCGATAAAGTTTATCCAGAATTTTCATTTAAATTCCATTATCAACGGCAATTTTATCATGTTAAGTAATAAATTATCAACGATCCGCAACGAAAAATGAAAGTGATAGATGATATTTCAAATTGAAATCAACATATATATACGTATTTATGAAATGTTTCACACGTGCCAAAATTTATTTTGTTCTTAATAAATCATTAAACGCAATGATAAGAGCTATTTATTTAATACAGTATATTGCATGAAATTAAAAAATTGTTTTAAAGAAAATTGTTTTATTTAATTAATACAACCAAATGTAAATATATGTATTTTTTGTGCCAAATGTAAATAAGGAATTTTCAAACCAAATAAATACATTACTTATTGCCTAAAAATTTTAGAATGTAAAAATAACTGACATTAAAAAAATAACATTTGTAAAATAAAAAATAAATATAATTTTTGTAATTTATTTGCTGTAATATTTTTTCAATATTTATTTTCAAATTGAAATTACGAAACCGTAAAATTAAACGAAGTCAAGGCGTAAAATATCTCTTTCGATAACTTTTATGATAATTAATCGATATGTAAATAAATTTGCCTAACGCATAGTTTTTACAAAATAATTTTAAAAAGAATTTGAATAAGTAAGATTAACGATTATTATATGAAAATTCTAAGGATTAAGAACCATGAAATTTAAGTAAAATTTAATTAAATTATTTCGAAACAAATTATCTATAAGCTATTTATAACTTTAATCATTTGATAAAAAATTACAAAGGATTAAACGTTAAATCTCTTCTTATTTGAATTTGCCGATTTAAAAGAGAAAAAACTAAATTCCAACTCAAACAAAAGTATCTATTCTCAGAAAAAAAAAAAAAAAAGAAGAATAAATAAAAAATTTCTTAACATACCTTTTTTAAAGTAATCGCTCTATGAAGACACCACATTTATAACCTCGAAAAATCATGTGTATTTACGGACAATCGTAAGAGCTATCCATTAGGATATTCTTTTAAAAAAATCGCTCGAACGAACGATCGTTAATTATCATCCAAGCTCCATTTCTTTCTTCCCACTGCATTACATTTTCACGATGAGAGTTTGGCATCGAATTGTGCGAGCAATCGAGCGTTAAATCACTGCTAAGTCTCCGTCCAAGACGACGCGCCAATTTATTGTAAAATCCTCGTGAATTTTTCTCATCTCGACGTTGACGTCGGACCGTGACATGAATGTTAGGGAGTACGAAGGTTGGATGATTCTTTCTTTCGTTGAAGCGGAGAAAATGAACTTTTTTTCGGTTAAGTTAAACTCGTAATGATTGTGTGAAATCTTTTGTTAATGTTCTTTGTTCGAAAGTTCGCGAGAAGCCGGAGAGTAATTTTCTTTGGTGAACATTGAAATTTTCCTAAATTTTAAGTTCACAACTTATACAGTTAATATTAAACAGTTTTTTTTTAATAAAAAAGGAATTTAAATCCATTTACAATATTATACTATTGCATGAAATTTTAGTTTCAATAATAGCTGCATATTGTCAATTTCGTTATTTAGCAAGTGCATCGCGTTACAAATTTCGAGTTTATATGTATAAATTTTTTCTTGTATTAAAAAAAAATCTAACGTCCAATTTGTCATTAAATCTTTGGCGACATCTGACGAGTAAAACAAGTTTTTTTTTTTTTTTTTTTCTCACCTTTAGTAGTAATTACTCAAAATTACTCAAGGATTAATTAAAGTAAATCACTCTGTCGCATCTTGTTTATAAACCAGGTCAGTACACTAAGAGTGTATTAAATGAAAAAAAAAAAAAAAAAAAAAAAAAAAGAAAGAAAGAAAACTGGTGGTTGCACATTTCGCATTAAAAATTTTGTAAAGATGTGCGAAACAAAGACTTCGTAATAAAAAAGTCAGCCATAAGCATAAATTATGTTTGAAGAATTTTTAAACACAAAAATTTCATATTTAAAAGCAATGTTTTAGAAATAATTCTTAATTTTATTTATTAATACTATTTATTTTTAACAATTTCTTGTTAAAAACATTATAGATTTGTTCGAGTTTGAAAAAATCACTAATTACATGTTTATTGTTAATATCATATTTATCTGAGTGAAAGGGAAAACGAAATAATTGTTTGATTAATAAAAGGTCTATTTTCGTAAAATATGGGATATTGTTGCGTGATGTTAAAGAATTGTCAATTGTTGTAAAAACAATTTCGTGACCTCATTTCACATACGCACAATTTTTTTTTTTTTTTTATTGTTTTATAAAAATAAAAAATGTACGCACAAATATTATTTCTCAAAGTAGTCTTCGGTCAATAAGTTTCGTTCAATTCAAAACAGTAACAATTTGCAAAGACAAATAAATCAGAGTTAACTTTCTAGATATATTTATAGGAAATTTTCAATTATTACCAGAGCCATCATAACCGATAGATCAAATGTTAACACGAGAAATTCACTGATTTTATGAAGTCAAATTTTATCCAGATTCGTAAAAATTAAATGTTTAAATCATGCATAATATTAATTTAATTAAAAATTATTAAATTTTAATAAAATTATTAAAATTTAGTAAAAAACTATACATTAATATTCATTTTATAAGATAAGAAATATACCGAGGCGTTGTCTGACATTAGTTGGAACATATCTACTGATATTTACTTTTTTTTTTAAATCCTTGATTTTTATAAATTAATTAAATAAAGTAGTTATTTTATTTAATTAATTTAGTGGTTTTGGTTAACTATATGAAAAAAAAAAAAAAGAAAATACAGACAAGCTTGATTACGGATTTCAAGGATATTATACAAATAATAATACATCTAAAAACACAAAATCCAGCGTTATCCATCTTATCAATTCCGCTTCTCAATTGTACAAATTAAATTTTAAATTCTATGGCGTATCATAAAAATTAATCTGTAAAAAATGAAGCTCGATATTGTTCGAATCGAGCGTTATTGCATATAAAATTGAAAAACGTAATCGTTCGTATATAAGCGCGCATTCGCGTTAATTAATCTTCACCATCGTCAATATTACGAATTTTAACGCTTGAGTTTATATATCTAATTATCGTGCACGTACGTAAAAAATCATTATCGAAGTTAACCCAGTCATTAAGAAAAAAACAATCGTCTCGTTTTAGGAAATAATCCCAAGGAAGTTAACGTACAACGGTAACGATAATCGACGATAGGAATGCGCGTGTACGAGTATGTATGTAAAAACGTCGTGTATAAAGATGTCACGGTTCTGTATATAAACACACACACACACGCCTAAAATTTATACATACATACGCGTATATTTATAGTTTTTCTCATCGTCGAATATTTCTTATTTGGAATTTCCTATATTCTATTATTTGTTATTTCGTCCTTTAATTGTTACAGAGAACGCGAGCAGATGGTGCTTGGTTAACAGCACCTGGGACAGCTACTCGAACTACTCGCAATGCAGAGAGCTTAGACTCGTGTCGCCCGAGGCGGAGACCGGTGTCGAGATAACGACGCAGCTTTACTTGGTCGGTTACGGGCTATCTCTCGCCACTCTTATAATCGCCGTCATCATATACTTGTATTACAGGTATATAAGACTGTATAACATATATACATGTATACATACTGAGTTTCCACGCGTATTTTATTCCTTCTTTTTTTTTCTCTCTTCTTTTCTTTACGTTCATCTTTTTTGTTCGTTACGTACAGGGCGTGTTCCACTTATATTTTATTCAACTTCGCTCGCCAAATAATAGTTATATGAATTCTTTATGCGCGCGCACTTTGTTTTGTTTGGCGTCGGTTCTCGCTTTGAAATATATATTACATATTGATGCGTTTTGTTTGCGAGAGCATTATTGAAATTAGCCGCGCGTTAATTTTTCGGTATTCCCGCACCATTTATATTCTTACAGAGAGAGAGAGAGAGAGAAAGAGGCGTTAACGAATTTTACAATTCGGTATGCGATGCGCGCGCGATGAAGAATTAATGAATTTAATTTGCTTTGAAATTTTTTATGAAAAATACACATTGCGTATGTTTATTTATTTATTTATTTTTTTTTTTTTTATCATACAGGTAAATATTTTTAAATCCATGTTAAAATTGCATTTAAGTCCCGATAAAATTAAAGAAAATTTATTTTACTATAATCCGTAACGTAGAATTAATTATAAGTAATTATTGCTTTAAAAATAATCAAATTTTCTTACGACTACGATTTTTTATTCAGGGAATTGAGATGCCTTCGAAATATTATACATACAAATTTAATGTTAACTTACATCCTGGCTGACTTCTTATGGATATTAACTACTGTGTCGCAGGTATTTAAACAGATTTTTCATTAAATTCCGTACGAATAATTACGAAAATCTTTTATGTGCAATAAACGTTAATATAATAATGCAAAAGACGAAGTTAAATTACAAAACGCATTAAACGCATTAAGTTACGATTTAAAATATTATTTAAATTTAACGTTATATTCCATTGAATGACATAAAAATGATTAAAGGTTTTCCATCGTTATCGTTAAAATAAATTTTACGTCGATAAAATTACAATTGCAAATTTCAGGTGTCCCTCCAAACGAATATACCAATGTGCATAATATTCTATTCGCTGTATCATTATTTTCAATTGACAAACTTCTTCTGGATGTTTGTCGAAGGTAATATGCTTTGTTTATAAATATTTAAAAATTTTTCAATCTTATGAAATTTTTCGAATTATTTTTCTTCTCTTCAATATTAAAATGTACTTTTATAAGCAAGACGTCAAACTCGCTAAATTCTATAAATTTTGATTAAAAAATTAAAAGATGAAAAAAAAAAAAAAAAAAAAAAAAATGATAAAGCAAAGAGAAAATAAAGCTAAAGAATTTTCATCACATCTAAGGATTGTACCTCTACTTGCTGGTTGTAAAAACCTTTTCGGGCGACAACATCAAGCTCAAGATGTGCCTTTTCATTGGTTGGGGTACGTAATTTAACATACATCATCCTCGATCTCTTTCTTCATCTTCGTTTAACATATTCTCGCGAACGTCTTCGCGGTAACGTTATGCAACGCCCATATAACACACGTTTCGAACAACGTTGCAGGTATACCGTTCATCGTCGTGGCCGTATGGGCAATCGCCAAGTCTTTTGGAAATGAATTCGAATCCGGAGGTATACAGGTGAGAGATGTGTATTGTAGAATGGTTTATTAAAGTTTTTACAAAGGGCGCACTTTATTTAATCGTGTGTTAAATAATTAACGATTTTATTTGAAGATTTTTACACTTTTTTCTTTTATTTTTTTTTTTTTTTTTTCTTTTTTTTTTTTTTAATTATTTTTAAAAGGATGAATGAGTTTATAAAAAATTATGATAATCAATAAAAAAAAAAAAAAAAGGTAGTTAAATTACCAAAGTTAAAATTTATCGTACGCATGATAAAGCTATTTCATTGGAACGTTTTGTTTTTTCTTTTTTTTTTATCGTATATAAGAAAGCGAGAAAGATTAATTAAGAGCAGTTAAACTATTTTACACCCTTTTTTAAAATGTAAATAAACTTAACTTTACTCACGCATGGAAATGTATTATATGCCCTTTTAATAATAAGCATCAATCAATGCCGAATATATTTCAATAAAAAAACGCTAAAACATTGTCGTGACCTTTATTTATTCTTGACTTTTTAGTCTCATAAAAATGTATACATAGAAGAGACAATGTCGACATTTTCAATGGAAAAAGACATATTCAAACTAGAATATTTCGCCGGGGCTTGGGATTTGATTTGATAAATCTTTTTATACGCGAGTTTTGCAAAGTTCGACAAAATGGACTTTTACGTTATTGGTGAAGTCATGCATAATATCAACTTCTATTGTATATATTTACATAGCTTATTATTATTCCGTATTATAAATGTATAAATGTGAAAAATAACATTTGAAATTCATGATTTTACTCTTGCAAATAATAACGTGACTTATATTTTTAAAAATTTATTTGTAAGAAACTGTGCATGGCATGAAAAACAAATTTACAAGCGATGAATGTCTTTTCGTAAATTATATTTTAGATTATATCTGCGGTATAAATTAAAATTTCGAATATTACTAATAAATATTCAAATGAATTTTTATAAAATAATATATTAATTTTTTTAAATTAAAGCCGCGATACATGAAAATAATTTAAGCATCGACGACGATTTATATAACATGTGCAAATGCATTGTGAGCTATCGGAAAAATATTTGAAAATTTCTCAATAACTTTTAATTGATGTGCGTTTCGATCGATCGATTACGTGCCAATAAACGACCGATTAAAAAAATAACTCTTATCAATAAACACGTTTGACGATTCGAAAATTGTTGTGCCAAAGTCGTTTTTAAAATTATTTTCCCTTATCTTTTTTGTCCTTCTTTTATTTCCGATAGCTCACTTATTTCGCTCATGCGATATTTTCATAACATTTACATATCATGCCGATCGATAATGACAGATGATGTGTCTAATTCGTAGGAAGCAGCTTTATCTCGACACTGCCCCTGGATGATTCCGCATCCGTTTGATTGGCTCTATCAAGTACCAGCGATCTTCGTTCTCTGCATGAACGTCGTCTTCCTTTTTATGATAATGTGGGCGAGTGAAAATTTTTTTCTATTTAAACGTTATACGTTGTGCGTTGGATTGATTGATTGATTGATTGATTGATTGATTGATCATTCGATATATCGATTTAATGATTGCTCGTTTAGACGTATGTATCTACCGATATTTTCATTTATTAAATTTTTTTATATATTCGTTTATTGAAATATATAACAATAATGAATTAATTATTGAATTATTAAAAAAAAATTTTAAACCACAAGATTAATTGTAATTTTATATGCAATAATTATGCATACATTATGTAATATTCATTTAGAAAAAAATTACGATTTTAAACAACAATTTTTAACGCAATATTGCATTAGTAAATTTTATTAATTTAAATAATTAGGAAATTGCATTTTTTATTATCAAAATTAAACTTACCAATTGGATCGGTTATACTTTCAAACAAACAACATTTATTAAATAAAAAATGTAATTCATTATCCCTTGAATATAACTTGAAAAAAAAAAAAAAAAAAATTCCGTCATTTTAAAAATTTGACAATTTCGTATCTGAATTAAAAACGCAGAACGCACAAAAATAATATTCTCCATTATATTCGATCGATTCGGAGAATAATCTACGTAAGACGTCAAACGTCGGAATATCTTTTCGTTTGAAAGCGATGAAGCCATCAATTAACTTTCTTTTTTTTTATTTTTTACTTTTTTTTTTTTATCTCTTTCTTTTCGAGCATACCCTCGGCATTATTAAATAACTCTGCATCAAGCTGCGTTCCATCAACTGGAACGAGCGATAGTCCAAAGGATAGGATAACATCTGACGAGCGAAGAAAATGATGGAGACGGTATCCGAGCACGAGTTTATGATTTTTTTTTTTTTTTTTTTTTTTTGCTTTATGAACGATCAATACGTTATCGCGACGTTATTCTCTACCGTAATGACTTTTCTCCTTTGCAGTCCTGCCAATGACGTCTTTGTAAATTTTATTCCGTGAAGTATCAACTGCATCGATTATTTGACGATCTTTCGTTGCGGTTCGGGAAACTTTTAATAATCTACGCGTTCTTCGTATTATCGTATTTCGTCGAGTTACGAAATGAAAGTAAGGCTATATATACGATTCCTTAAATGTCCGATTGAATTGTTGATTACGTTTCTTAAAATCAATGCGTTATTTTTTTTTTTTCAACGCCTGATTTTGCCTCATAGATAATTCACCGAATATTTTTCTTGTTTAACAACTTGTTTATCAAAATTTATAATATTAATAACAGTTAACTCTTATTTACAGCGCAATCAATACTTTTAAAGCTTCTACAACCTGATAATGAAACAATTCAAAGAAATCAAATGACAGTCCTAAATACCTTAACTTTGCACACTGCGATATACATGTATATGTATATATTTTTTTTAAATAAAAAGGGAATGATAAAATTTTATTCTCCTTTCACTTTTATAACGAATTTATATTCACGTTTAAAGATCATTACATCGCAGGGAAAGCTTTATGACAGTATTACAACGAAACATCCTACATGCTAAAGCCTCATTATTCTTTATCGTCGCCTTTATTTTTTTTTTTTTTTTCATATGTATTTTTCTTTGTCCTCAGGTCCTAATAACGAAGCTACGCTCGGCCAACAACGCGGAGACCCAACAGTACCGTAAAGCCGCAAAGGCGTTACTCGTTTTAATTCCTTTACTCGGTGTCACGTACATCTTGGTATTGGCTGGGCCTACGGAAGGACAAGCCGCCAATATGTTCACATACAGTAGAGCTGTGTTACTATCGTCTCAGGTATATTTTCATATTTGTGGTAAAAACAATTTATCTACGGCGCATCGTCGATAACGTTAATTTTATTAATTTTTAACGTGTTCATGGTATAAAACTGCCATTGAATTTATTTTTCAAACGTTTAAATTTAATTTTTAAACTTATAATTTAAAAAGTTGAAATTTAACGAGAAGAGATAAGATATTAGAAGGATGTTTTACAAAAAATAGTTCAAAAGGGTATGCTTGATGAAATAGGTTTTATAAAATCCGTCTGACTATATCCGCGCTCGTTCTACTTCGCCGTAAATGTAATCGACGTCGAAAAACGTTGTACATAATGAGCGCTATATTTTCTCAATTAAAACTAAAATAAGTTTGCGTTATTTATATTTAATTAAAATAAATTTTAAATATATGAAAAATTTAAACGACAAATAAATAATAAGCTTGCTCTCGTTGTTCCATTTACAAATTTATACGCACCGCAATTGTCGTACTTTTGCTACAATGAATTTAGAAAATACGAGCGTACTTAAGAACTGGTATTAAAGATCTATCGCATCTGGTTGACCCGTAAGTGCAAATTTTACGACTTGTCTAAACGTAGTTAAATAAAGAGATTTTAAGGAATTGCCGGGGTTATCGCAAACGACGACGGTACTTGCGCCTTATTTTACAAACTTTCGACCAAAGAAAAATAAAAGAGTTGCGATAAAGAAAAGCAAAGAAATATCTTAAACTCTAATAAAAGTTGTAACAGTTAATGAATTATTAATTTTAACGATTGTAATTGTAAATTTAGTCACACAGTATCAATGTTTTAGCAGGCAATGTTTAAAGTAACGATAAAAAGAAAAAAATAACATTAGTCTTTACTTCGTAGAAAATAAATTGCTTTAAAAAATCAGAATAAACATAGTTATTCTTGTTTCTTTGTATAACCAATACCAACGGATTATCGTATAATGGTCTTTAAAGCTTTAGAAGAAGTTCCTTTAAAAGCGATCCTTTGAGATTATGTGGTGCTTTAATGAAAGACTCATTTATTTCGCGTGTCGGATGTCAATTATTTTTTTTTTTTTTTATCCCTTTTCTTTTTATTCCTTAGTTATTTTTATTATTATTTTTTTTTTTTTTTCACTTTCAATATCTTGTCGGATTATCGAGATATTATCGGCTTGGATTACATCGAGTATTCTGTGGCTGGTTTTATGAATATATGATGGATTGCCCGTGTAATAAATGGTGTAATTACTAGGTTAAAATGAAGATGCTTTTATATCGCGTTCGAATATTTTTAAATATAAATTCACTTTACATTGTTAACGATATTTTCTTTGCTTAAATGTCACGTAATTAGTGATAAATATAATATGTTAACGAAGCCATTTATCACCGTGATTAATTAGAAATTTCTTGTATCTTTTATTCTTCATTAATCTCTGTTGTTAAGTATAATTTTATCCGCTGAGTTAACAAAAAAAAAAGTTACTAGAATTAATGACTCATGTGTCACACATGTGGTATTCTACTACTATAATGAATAATTTATAAAATATTACGGTTAGTTGGAGACTTATTAAACAAATAGTCAAAAAATCTCAAGCGTATAAAATTTTCATGAAATTTAATTGTACTTTCTATAAATTTACGTATAATAATCGTAAAATTTATTCGTTAAATTTAAAATTTTAAACTCGATCGAAGCTCAATCGCTTTAATTTCTTTGATTAATCGAAAAAAACAAAAAAAAAAAAAAAAAAAAAAAAAGAAAACGTATATTCCATTACCTCTGCAGGGTCTCTCGGTCGCGCTGTTCTATTGTTTCCTGAACAGCGAGGTGCGCAACTCCCTGCGCCATCACTACGAGCGTTGGTCGACCGAAAGGAGTTTGGGCGCGGGCCAACGTTACTACGCGCACTGGGCGCCCCGTTCGCGCACCGAGAGCATCAGGTAATAGAGACCGAGGCCGTGGCTCGAGGTAATCGCGAGCCGCGCGATACCAACGGGGGGGGTGGGGGACGCCAGCGCGCGGATACCTCATCAATAAAAAAATAATTTATTGAAGCCTGTATTACCTTTCAGATTGTACTGCCGACCAGCAACAGCAACAGCAGAATCAGCAGCAGCAGCAACAACAACAACAGCAACAGCAACAGCAACCGGCAGCAACGCATCAGCAACAAACAACAGCCATGCCAAGGAAACCACGGTAAGCGAGGCGACCACCACAACCGTATTCAGCGCGAGTTCTACCACGACGAATACGTTTTTTGCGAGATTCAAAAAGAGCCAAATTTGAAAGCATACTGTATGCTCGATTTTAATCGATCTTTTTTCGGCCCTCCCGAAGATGAAGAAAAAAAAAAAAAAAAACGATTTATACGTAATATTGAGATTTCGAAGACGTTGATAAAAACAATAAAGATAACGTAACTTTACGTTTCAAAGAAGAAAAGGAAAGATTGACAAGCTTAAGCATATACATATATATATACGATGTAAATTAATAAGTTTAAAAAGTTTCGCTCTTGCCGACCGCGCTTTGTATTGATAATCCGGACTGAATGAATAACAGTAATTAAAAACTTTGACCTAATCTCTCGATAATCTAATACGATTATCTAATCTATAAAGTGTTACGACGCTTAATAATAATTTTTTATTTTTTATAATTTTTTACATTTATCTTTCATGGGAGTGATTTAATAAACGAAAATACATTTTTTTTTTCTTTCACTTTTGTTCACACATGTTCGGTCAAAGTGAGATTTATAGTATACAGTATTTATTATAAGTAACACACATGTAAAAAGATCTTATTTGCAATAATCATTTATTGTATAAACTAATAATGAATGTAAATAATTTTATTTTTAAATTATTTTCGAGTAGATAAAGGTATGACACTTTTGTGCAATCCAAAACAATATTTCATTCTGCTTTTTTCTCATTTTTTTATTTCTACAATAACGTAATTTTTCAAGTCACAGCAATTATTTAATTTTTATTGTATATATATATATATATATATATATTTATTAAAAAAAAAAAAAAAATAGCTAGAAACACAACTTCGGTTTTAGATTAAAATAGAACCTATGCAAATTATAATAAATCTATAAATATATTTTTAAATAGGTCGTATAAGAAAATATATATTTAATGCTCTATAATATAATATTTTTTCAAACTACTATATATTACTTTTGAATATTTTGAGTTTAAAAAGTACAAAATAGCTCAAAAGAATTTCAGTCTGTATTAAAAACGTAAACCATCTTAAAAAGTGTAAGTGACGAACGTTAATGTAATATATATTTTATTTCTTACTCAGTAGCTGAAGAATTTATAAATATAATTGAATACAAAGCAAAGGTAAACAACAATGTACTCATATTTATTAAAAATATTAATAATGTATAAATAATACGTAGTATGCCTAAATGGGTAAAAAAGAGACTTTTATTATTGTACATAGTTTGATTTCTATATTCATGCCAATTCGACCTAAAAGTCTACAAATATGTAATTATATTTTTTGTATAAAATACATGATAAGTGCATTAATAATAAATACGTTTTTTGCTAAAGAATCAAGCGAAACTTAGAAATTTCATTGCTAATAATTTTGGTTAGATAAGACTTAATAATAAAATAAATTTATGTATTCAATGGCGATTGCAATGGATTTTGTGGATAAATGACGAGTGCGAGTGTTTTAAACAAATGTCCGTAAAGTATAAATATAAGTTATTTTATAAAAATTTAATAATTTTAATAATACATATATATATATATATATATATATATATATATATATATATATATATATATATATATATATATATATATATATATATATATATATATATAATTAAGGGAAAGTGTCACGTGAATGTAAAGGTGCTATTTTAACGATCTTATCCGATAATAAATACAATTATAGCTTTTAATTTTAATTAATTACCTACTATTTTTAAAGTTCAAAATATGTTAATTTGCGTACTTAAGTTTTTTAAATTTTAAGATTTAAATTCTTTTAAATCTCGTTAAATGATTGATCCGAATGAAAAAAAAAAAAAAAAAAAAAAAAATGTGTATTACGATCGTAAATAAAATGAAAAATTATTTATTTATAGGTTTTGAAGTTAATTAGTTGTATATAATATTTTTATACGTCTGTATAATATGTAAGCGACAATTAATTGTTAATTATCAGAAAATAGTTAATACAGGTACAAGTAGTTTGATTTTCATAACTACCGGATTAATTTTAGGTACGAAAGATACGGAGTTGATAAACACGCATTAATGTATACGATAAGTTACATCGATGAGCCAAAAAACATACGATTATATAATTTTAGAATATTCCATACCGTTATTTATCAAAATTTTATTATATTGTTAAATATTAATAAAAAAAAAAAAAAAAAACATGATTTTACTTCTTTTTATAAATTCTTGGTCATATAACATTTATTTTCAACACCTGTTCGCCTTTTTTTATTAAAAAATAATCCACAGTCAATAAAATGAATGTTTATTGTAACTTCAACTATCACCATAAAGTTTATGTATGTTTTATAAAGAAGAAAATGTTTTTAATGTCAAACAAAAAATAAAGACGATTACGATTCATATGTATAATCAATAAATATCATTGTAATCAAAATAAATATTTACAGTAGACGTGTGAAATTTAAATAATATTTTTTATGAAAAATAACATTCCTTATTTAATAATAATGCAATTTTTGAAATTTATTAAAAATACTAATCAAAAAAACTTTCTTTTTCTATTTCTATTATATTAATTAAAAAATATATACATAATTAATGAAAAATAATAAAATAACAGCATAAGAATAATATAATTTATCAAATTACTTTAATTAACGATACTTACTTTATCTAAACATTTAGAATGTAACTTGAGAAGTCCATTATAATCAAAGAAAAATAATTTTTGAACAAAAATAATAAATTAACTAAAATAATTTTTCCAATGCTAATTTTTAATTAAAATTTCAACAAATAAATATTTACAATTTATTTTAAAATATAAAATTATTAAAAGGCTAACATGTTTATGTATAAACTATTGAAAAATTTATTGATAAGATTTTAATCTTTTATTTAAAAAAAAAAAAAAAAAAATAATGCCTTTATAAAATTTATATTTTTGCACATTTTTAGCAAGGATTAATAAATTAACTATTAATTTTTACATAAAAATTGAAAAGATTAGTAAAATTTTTTGTTTATTTATTAAATAACGTACTGCTTTATAATATTGATATTCAGATATAAAATTTTCAAATATTTTCAATTACTTGTGATTTTAGTAATGTCTAGTTAAAAATGCATCTAAATGCTTCATTTTTATACACTTGATTGAACGCTTCTTAATTCGATTATATTAAGTAAAAAAGTACGACAAAAGTGTCAAAAAAATTTTATTAATACGTGATTTTTTTATTATTATATAAATGTAAAATCCCATTATCATATATATTGGTAATCTTAAAACTTTTGCTCATTATTTTTCAACAAAAGAAAAAATAATTTTAGAATATAAGTTTGACACAAATTTCGACACTAAAATAACAACACTACAATTTGAACATTTTTTTAAAATTATATTGACAACAAAGAATATAAATGGCAAAGACTGTAATATTTATAAAAAGCTGTTCATTACAAAATATTATATATGTATAATTGCTGATACCATTAATTTATGAATGATAGGATTCTGTACCTTTGCATACAAGTTTCAAAATTCATCAACATTCGTTTTATTTGTTATTATTTTCTATATATAATTAAGTTTATTTATAAATTGATGAACATATCATATTTTAAAATAAAGAAAATTATTTCAAAATCATCAAATTTCAAAATATTGGTACTGTATTTAAAACAGTCGTAAACATTACAATGACAATAGAATACTTTATAAAAAAATTATTATACGATGAAATTTTCTATTTATTACTAGATATTCTTATGATTTTCTTACCTTTTTCATTTATCAAATTATGATTATATTACTTAATTCTGTCTTCCATTATTCATAAGGTGATGAATAGTAACACTATTTACTTGTATTTTTACATACACAAAAGTATATATTAATAGGCTTGTACATAGTAATATAATAATTCTGTTTTTTTTTCACCTAGTATAAATAAACGCAATCGTGGGCTATAACCCTCCAATCAATCAGATGAACGTTTTAAATGAGCGGTAACACAAGCTCAATAAGAAACACTTGCTTTTTATCCTAACAGTTATTTACCCCCTAAATAAAAAGTTTACATCTGGCCTTTTCTTAGTTATTATAAGAATCTATAGTTTATTCTTCGATATGAAGAAAGGAAAGGCGAAAGTCCAACATGAATCTTTCACTGATTAGTAATCATTTGACAACATAGAATTGAAAACAATTAAAATTCAAATATTTTCAATTTAATTAATAATTTAATCAATATTCGTTTATTATATGATTTTACAAGGGCATCACATAAGACAAAACAACAATAAAAACAAATTCTTAAGCACTATATTTTTTTATATTTATTACGCTACTAAAAATTTAATTATATTAGCTATTAATAAGTTGACGTTTTCTATAGCAAATCATTATTTTAGAAACAATTTCGAAGTAGATAGAAGACAAATTAAAAAAAAACTTCAATTTAACTAAAATTTATTAAAAATCCGTTGGTTATATTCTAAATATATTAATCACATGTATTGTTTAAAATCATTAAAATATTTAAAAATTACTTTTAAAATACTAATCTGTTAATATAAAATCAGAAATTTTTGTACAGATAAAAAAATAGTATCTAATACATTAATTAAAAAAAAATTTTAATTTTAAATTGAATTATTTTTTGTTATATAAAAATAAAAAAAAAATCACATTAAATAAAAGCAATCACCCATTTTTTGATTATGATTAATACATTGTAAGCCAATTAATTTTATTCTATTGTTTTCAATTTTACTTTTTCTAACCAGTGGTATAACTTCCGCTTTTTTTTTTATATTAACTCTCTACATCGTTTTAGCTCTCCAAAATAGGCGAGGAGAAAAAACTTTTTTTAATCTATATGCACGTTTGTAGCTACAAGCAAAATTTATCTGGAATGGGCTTTGCCGCCTAACACTCGTCCGTGCGGATACATAATAATGCGATATAAACGTGACGATCATAAAATCTTTAGAATGAAAAAGAGTCAATCTTATGCAACTTTCGATTCACTCTTCTTCTTTCTATTAAAATTATTGCAATTCTTTATTTATAAGTAGATTATTTTTAACTGAATGTTTTATGTACGGAATTAACAGAAAGTTTGTCAAAAGATTATTATTATTGCCTCCTCTCTTTGCTGTTTTTTAATTTTGAGTAAATTGAATATAAAATTATAACAACTGCTGTTTTTTCATATTGTTATTTTGTCCACTTTTATGTAAGACTTAACAATACTTTGTACAAGATTTATGTTACAAATATATTAAGACAATTCATTTTCAAAGTATATATCGCGCACATGACGTTGAACCAAGGAGATAACTTTACAAAACAATCCTCATTACACTTATTCACTTTTTGTTAGTTTTTCTTTTCATTCAGTTTTTCATAAATCTCCTTAAACAACACGACGACTTTAATCATACAAATTGTCATTCAAAAAACGAAAATTCATTTACAGTCGATTTGAAGGTTCTCAAAATAAACAAACAAATAAGAAATATTTATGTAGAAATCTACGCACATATACGCTTTTTCATCAGCAGACATTCTTTCACTTCATTCAATTTGCATTTACTTTACAGACTTAATATGATTTTGGTACTTTGGTTTACCATGTGTAAAAGGCAGATATCTGAATTTTATCATATGCTAAAAAAAAGTAATATTAAAACATTTGCTTAAATTATTATTAAAGATGATAGAATTTAATTATTATTAAAGATAATAAAATTTTTAAAATATTATTTATTTTCTTACCTTGATTTGACGCCTCATTGTTATGCACAATAAAGTAAAGAAATACATGACAAGTATTGGCCAAAATACTGGGATATTGAAAAAATCGAATAAGGTGCATATCAAACAAATAACAGTAGATTTACACACAGAATACCAAAATTTAAATTCAGGTAATCGTCGAATGAATGGCCTAAATTCTTCATTCGACCTTGTTGGTAGTTGTGGTCCATCTGCATCTATTAATATAAAATTTATATTAATAGATATTAATATAAAATTTATATTAATAGATATTAATATAAATTTTATAATTTTAAATTGAATAATATTATAAAATTAATATATTTTTATTACCATCAAAATCCATTGCTGGATCATTTTTTGGTGTAAGAAATGCTATAAATAGATTGAGCTGATAAATTCCTAGTGCATAAGCAATTATGTACCAACCCTATTAAGAAAATATAATTAAAAAAAATTTAAAGGTTACATAAAATAAATAAAATCAATTATTAAGTATTAACCTGTGCTAACAATATGCGAAGGATAAACAATAATACTAAAATAATAGCAAATACCCATCTTGATATAACATGAGGCGTCCATTGGTCTAGCCAACTTTGATAAACCTAGAAAAAAAAATAAAACAAATTTTTATTTAACTCGCTATAATGTTATTGAATAATTAGCACATTTATTAAACACTTGAATAGCTAAATTTTAAACTAACAAAATGTACTAATGTTACCGACCTGTGATATTCTGATTATTGTCTTACTGAATACATTCCTTCTTGCAGGACCACCAAGATCCTCATCTTGCATCATTGTATCTTTCTGAAATGATAAAAGAAATAATTCTTAATTTTATTAATCTATTATCAAAATTTCTTGATAGAAATGTATAAAAAAAAAATTATGCATAAGAAAATAATTATGAACATATAAAACTTAAATATTATGCTTAAAATTAATATATTCTTATAGTTACTCTAAATTAAATTAAATAAGTTTTTCATAATAATTTTATAAAACATCAATTCAAAATATTTTAATTTTCTATATTTAACTATATCCAATAAAATTGTCTAACCAAAGCCACTGTCTAATTGAATTTTACGTCTTAATCATGGAATCCCGTTTAAGGTTTTCGTTGATGAATTGTCACTGTCATTAACCAAAATTTTAGTTCAATGCAAAATCGGAAAGCACACGTAATAACTTCTCGATTAGATGCGCAAGAAATGTCACGTCAACGATTACAGCAACAGGAAAAATGCACCTAAATGGAGCTTTCAGAACAGTCAAGGTGCCGTGTGCTCCTAACCTCCAAACACCATTTCTCCAACCTCTCAGTCACAGGGTGGTGATGGTTAAAAGAAACATTCGAAACACATTAAAACAATACATAATTTTAGAAGCAACCCACAATTACCTGTTTTGTCTGCCGTCTTTTATTATGACTTGTGCAGCCCTTTCACTAAGAATTAAGGGATTTTTTAAAAAAAATTTAACACGTCACAACATTAATGGCATACTATCGAAGGAGACCTCGGAGCGCTCTCTTCTCGTTTCTTCCGTTGACTTTACAACACGATACACAAATTGCGTTGAAGCACGGGACATGATGATACGCTGTTTCTTGAGCAAACTTGGTAAATTACGAACTACAGTAGTGTTACGGACTTGCGCGCAAAGTCTTGATAAGCACGAATTGTTTTTAAATTTATGTTATTAAAAATTTTAAGTTTTATATGACATGCAATTTTTGTTATCATTTTTTATATGTGCATTTGTATTTAATTTTTTTATAAATACTAAAATATAAACACTATATTATTATTATTTAAATTATTATTACAATATTATTATTATTATATTATATTACTATATTATTATTATTTAAATTATTATTAGAATATAAATTAAAAAAATCCGTTTTATTTTTAATATTTTAATAATAAATTATGATTTAAGTCATCAAAAATTTAATATGAAACTTGGCTTACAACAATTTATGATCGTTGTACTATTATATATAATAATAGTACAATGTAATAATTTATATGTAGTAATAATTTATTGTTAAAATATTAAAAATAAAACGGATTTTTTTAATTTTAAGCAATATTTTTTTCAAGAATAGATTATTTGATTGTTAACAAGACATTTTTATTTTTCTCTAAATATTATTATGTAATAATATAATTACTGATTATATAAATAATAATTACAATAAAAATTTTTATCATTTTAACATTAAACTAAAATTTTAATACGATTCTTACGTGTTTATTTAGCTTTTTTCGCTACTAATGAGCTACGTTATGAAGTAAAACATTAAAAACAAAATTGCAAAATAGAGCAAAATCGATCGACACTAATACATATTCAATACTTATAAGACGTAATTACAGCAATACATATTAAATAATGCAAAATGTGCTGTTGTAAGTATAACGTATTATCATATTAAGTAAAATTTTATTGTTCAATAACAATTTTAATTTAAAATTTTTTTTAAATATTCGAGATAGTAAATTTAAAATTTTACCGTTTTTTTGAATTTTTAATGCAGTCGTGCGGAACCCTTAACATTTTTCTCCAATCCTTTTACAATTTCCAATCTTGAATTAAGTTTTCAACATAACTTTACTTTAATTTCCTAGAATTTTATGGTAGTAAATTAATATTTTTATTTATAAAATAAAACAGAAATTGATATTTTTAATAAAAATAAATTCTATCATGTAATAATGATAGTCAGTAAAACATTGTAAGCATTAAACTTTAATTCTATCAAGCGCATAAACTACTTATTCTTAAGAAAGAAAATATGGAAAAATTTCCTTCATAAAAAATGTCATTGTGACGTCATAACAACCTTGCTTCCTCCCCCACTAAGAAAATACTATTGATGACATCATTACTTTACTTCTGATACAACACACTCATTCAGTTACTTTTTTAACGTTCAAGAATGATACGATCATCAGTTCCTTCAAGTTTCTTGAAGAATATATGTATAGAATAGCAAACACAGGGTATGAATTTAAGAGTTAATTCTGATGACATTAAAATCTTTGATTTGTGGATGAATTATTAATGCCATAAAAAATAATTATAATTACTCAATAAAAATTAAATAATTGTCTTTTCTTACTTATATGCTTATTTAAAAAAAAGAAAATATGAAATATTAAATTATTATTTAGATAGTTTCAAAATTTATTTACAATCAAAAAAAATAATTAAAATTTTTTTTGTTTTTATTTTAAAATATATCACACTATTTTGAGTAAATTAATAATAATTTATCAAAAGTTTAAACCTTTAATAAGAATAAAATTTCTAGTGTTATTAGAAGTAATATTTTTATGTCAATATTAATATATAAAATAAATTAAAAATCGTCACTATCTCAATAATGTATTTAGATATTTTTTGTAGTAAAATTTCAATTTTAATAATAAATTATACTTTCAAAAAAATAACCTTGTTATTTAAGAAACAATGTTAATTACTGTTAATTAATAAAATTAATGAAAATTCAAAATTCTTAGTTTTATAGAAGTACTTTTTGTTTTTTAAAAAAAAATTTAAACAAGTTTTTATTAAAACATTAACACTTTATTAATTATTTTACTTTTTGCGCTTATGCTTTATCAATACAAACCCATTAAAAAAGATGTTTTGACTTACATTACATAAATATAGTTATTGCATATTTTAAAATTAATAAAATTTAAAAATATAATTTAGTTTTATGTGCTGGTAACTGTATTGCCAACTAAGTAAAAGTACCAAAGACGGTGGGGGACGAATACAGCCGCCACTGTATACCATCATTCTCGGATATCAGAGAGACACGGACAACGAGAGCTGTCGTATATGTATGACATCATCATATCGTATAGCCGCGTCCTTTTTACCAACGCACTCCAAAACCACCAAACTCTAACGCTTATCAGTGTGCGTGTATGTGTATATTTTAAAACATCGTCGTTCAATCTTTTATTGAAAAATCCTAGAGGAGAAAGGAGATAACAAAAACACGTATCAGCGTCAACTACATTGGCAAGTAGGCAGCACGGCGTGGAGAACCGCTGTTGAAAATTGATTTTACCCCGTTGAGTCGAACGCGAATGAAGCGCGCGACCCATTTACTTACTAGAAAAAAAAAATAATGTACTTTGTGCTTAATACACAGTTTATCGAGAAAAAGAAGATAAGTAGGAAAAGCAGTACAATAGATTTTCTCACCCCCCAAAAAAAATAAGGCACGCACACGAGCAAAGAACGAACCCCTCGTTAATTTTCTTTATAAATACACCCAGCAGGAAGACAATCGTACCTTCTCGTCCCCCAACAACGCTATATCAAAAAGGAAAAAGAGCGACAGAAAACAACGGAAAAAGAAGAGGGGAGAAGAGACAGTGGTAGTTTTATGTGTAGTCGGTGGTCGACACTTGTCAAACTGCTGTTGCCGCTCCTGCTACACTGGTGAAAGTGACCATGTAGTGCGCGTACATGTGTACCGAGCAACTGCACCACACGTATATATTACATTCGCAGCTGGTTTTCGCGCGTCGTCTAACCTCCAAAGGTTCTCTCTTCTTCTACGCGCGCTCTCCTTTTCTCCTTTTTTTCGTCACGCATCGCACGAACGGCGATAAAGACAGACGGATGAAGAGCGAGGGAAAGAGAGGAGAGAGAAAATACCTTTGCACCGCAGCAACGGCGGAGAAGACCTCCCTTCTTTCCCCCCACCTTGAAAAATCGCCAACGACCGACCGGGTGACGCACGCACGGAAAGAAACAGCAGCGGAGGCACGTATAGAGTGAGAAACTACAACGCTCGTCAACGTCGTCGAGAAGTTGAGTTGAAAATTGAGAGCAGCAGTATTTTAGGGTGTGTACATGGTGTTTTCATTATAAGAAGAAAAAACGGAACATAAAAAGAAGAGGTGGGGAGAAACAACTCGCACAATATCTCGGAGTTTCAACGGTCAATTATTGTTAATTGTTCTTAATTGCGATTAATTGCCAAAAGAAAGTAGTTACTAGTTCAGTTTGTTTTCTTGTATGACTCTTTAAAGATATCAGAGCACAAAAGCTACTGCTACTACAAAGAGTGTAAACCTGGTGCAGGTGTTTATCAAAGTGCAGTATCTCTTGAATTTGCTACGCAGGACTGCTGCTACTTTGCTGCAACGTATCATGAATGTAAGTGACGAATATCTAGCTTATGCTCTCTTTATATATATTTGGTATTCTAAATATAGCACCCGTGGGCACCTTTGGGTACTTTAAAATATACATTTTTGCTTGGGCTTGATGTATTTTTACTAAGAGTACTATGTGCAATAAAATAAATTTTTTATATTTTTTTTTATCATTTGAACATTTATAAAAGTAATGTTTAGGTTTAGATAGATTTTTTAATATATGGTATGTATTCTTATTAGTACTTCAAACTAAAATTAAAAAATATGAATTATATTTTTCAAATTAATAAAACCTATATTATTTTTGCAAGTATAAATTGTATTATTAGACAACTAATAACAATTTATTAATTTATATTATTTATTTTGCAATAAGTTATAATTGAAACATTTAATTAAATATTAAAATTTGAACTTCTTAAGTTATATATAAAAAATATTAATTTGAAAAATCTAACAATTTTTGTTTGCATTTTTTATTTATAAAATTGTCTATAATTGTGGAATAAGTAAAAAAAATGTTTATTTAAAAGTAACCCAGCTATAACTATAGCTACAAATACTGTACATTTTGTCTCCAAAATATTGCAAAGAACAGATAGCAGCAAGCCACTAAATCTGTTTTTAGATTCAGAAAGGGAATTTATGGACGTATTTAAGAGTTAGGGTAGTAATTTTGGGATCTTAGCTTAGAATTCACACGATGAGCATTGAATACACATCTAGTTGCTCCTTTATGACATACGTCGCTAAGGAGTTTTCTCCATATTGCCAAAACTATTTTGAGAATTCTCTGCTCCATATTACCTCTGCATCATTGGTGAATAGTTGCTGAACGGATTATATAACAAGCTGGATCACTGACCCCTGCAGGCCCAGTAAATCGAGACTATGACATCTATGGAATGTAATTAAAAAATACTTTAGTTCCTGCTTAACGTTTGCAAATTGCTTACTGCTAGTTTTCAAAATTGCATACTTATTTGATATGTGCGTCAGAGACCATGGTATTGTGCTAATCTTAGATTACTGCCTTAGTCAACAAAAAATATCTGAAATATATATCTGTCAAAAAAATTAGGAATCAATCTATTTATAATAGACTTCTTGCGAAAATAAAATTATAATTTTATAGGTATAAAAATGAATTATATTAAATTTAACAATCTGAAATTATTCTATTAATCAACAATGATAAAATTATTAAATAAATCAATATTATCTAAAAAAGTTTACATAGATTAATATTTTAATCTATCTTAGCTTTTTTGAAATATATTTGATTTGGAAAACATATATTAAAAAATAATTTTAGATCTAATTCTAGAATTCTTTTAATTTTCTTACATTTAAATATATGTCTTTTTATCATAGAGAATTTACTTTTTCACTGATTTCAATAGTGAGGATAAATAATTTTTAAAAATAATTCATTAATTAGAATACATATTTATTATACGTAAAATTCAAATTTATTATCTTTTTTTTCTGTCTTACCTTTATTTTAAAATATTTTTGACATTGTCTGATGAGTATTGCGAAAATCAATCTTTAATTTAATGGGCAAAATTAAAAAAAGTTGCATATATGACGCAAATAGACAATATAAAATATATTGCTTTATATTGACTAATGAATGCAATTATGGATCTGCAAATTTTGTTTAGTTTTCAGATAGAAAACTGCAAACAGTGATATCTGTTTTTTGAGAACTTGACATTTGACAATGTGGCTTCATAAGATAACTTTATCTTTTTGATAACGAATTTATACTTCAATATCATGCTTTTAAAATAATAATAAAAAAATATTTATAAAATTGAATTATTTGTTGTAGATTTAGGAATAACAGATGTGGTTTTAATGTTGCAAAAATTAAATACATATATTTAACAACTTTATAAATAAATAAAAAATAGTAAAATATATATAATTTCTGCTGTTTTTTTTTATGTAATATTTACACTGAGAAAAATCATACAGCTATTTATTATCTTTTAAAACTATAGAAATAGATAATTATATTCTTTAAAACAAATTTATGAGTACATTTTATGGAAAATAATATATCAAATTATATGTGATTATTTATTATGTAAATATATAAATATATTAATATATTAGTTTTAGTTTAGAATATATAAATTATATCGAAGAATTTCATTAATAGTAAGTTTATTAACAATAGATGTTCAAAATAGAAAATAGTCTTATCATTTATTTACTATTAGATTGATTTTTTATTATCTAAATCAAGATTCTTTTCAGTGTATCGATATACTTTATTAAACCTTAAAATTGTACAAATATTTTTAAAAACAAATGTGTTAAACATTTACAGGTGATCAAAGTGTCAGTGAGGTGGTGCCGCGAAGGTGGTTAACTCGCCTTCGGTTTCTTGAGATGATTGAAAGTGTTTCACGTCGAGCGCTGAGTGGCTCCAGTGGGAGCTACCACGTGCGTGGTGCAGAGCTGGCGCGAGACCGGAGGCTTAAGACCCTTTCTGCCACTGTCGTCTTCTTAGACGATACGCAGCACACCTTTCAGTTGGATGTAAGTTTTAAAAAAAATATATTAATTATGTTTTTACAATAATTTATCAATAATTAATATTTTACAGAAAAGGGCAAAAGGGCAAGCACTATTAGATTTAGTATTTCAACATTTAGAACTCATAGAAAAAGATTATTTTGGTTTGCAGTATGCTGAAAATGGATCAGTTTCAACAACATGTCCTAATTCTGATGTTATGGTAATATTAATTTTATTTAATACATTTTTAAATCTTCAAAAATATAATGTTTTAATTATTTATCACAGAGATGGTTAGATCCTTCGAAATTGGTTAAAAAGCAAATAAGAAGTAAAGGTGGACAATTTTTCTTCAAAGTAAAATTTTATGTATCGGATCCAAGCAAGTTACAAGAAGAATATACTAGATACCAATTTTATTTACAAATAAGAAGAGACATCTTACAAGGAAAACTTCAACTACCTCCTAGTACAGCTTGCCTCATTGCAAGTTATACCGTTCAATGTAAATATCTTAAAATCACATATTAAAATATTTATTTGACAAAAAACTCAAAAATAACCATCATTTATAATAAATTTTTAAATTATTTTCATTTCAGCGGAACTTGGTGATTATCATCCAGAAGAACATGGTCCTGGTTATTTATCACGTTTGCAGTTAATACCTGGACAAACAGAAGAAATGGAAAGAAAAATTTCTGAATTACATAAATTGCACAAGTAAATTTTCTATAAATATAATTTTTGATTTATAATGATTTGTTATACAATAAGTAAATGTTATATTTTAGAGGTCAATTACCAGCTGATGCTGAGTTTAATTTTCTTGATCATGCTAAGCGTCTTGATATGTATGGAGTAGAATTGCATAAGGCAAGGGTATGCTATTTTACTTGTTTTTGTTTTATTTATAATTTATGTATGAATCGTACATAAATCATCAGTAACATGTTTGATTTTTTCTTAAGCATAATTTTAAACAATTTTTAATAGTCGCAATAATATTCTAATATTTTAATGTTACTTATAAATAGGATTCTGCTAATAAGGAAATTCAATTAGGAGTAACATCTATAGGATTAGTTGTCTTTCAAAATAATATAAGAATCAATGTTTTTTCATGGTCAAAGATTGTCAAGATCTCATTTAAACGTAAACAATTTTTTATACAATTAAGGAGAGAACAGGTAATAATTTACGCTTATGTAGTCTGCTTATATTTATATTTAGAAATATTTTTATTGTAAAAGCTTTACTCTGTGTAATGCATTAAATTAAATATATAAAAATCAAAACTTTTGTAAATCGTTATAATTTCATTATTTATTATTTATATAAATAATAAAATATTGATTATTATTTAAATTTTATTTATTTATTTTACAGTCGGAAAACTACGACACGTTATTAGGTTTTAACATGCAAACGTATCGTAGTTCTAAAAATTTATGGAAATCATGTGTAGAGCATCATACTTTCTTTAGATTGCATAGTCCTAAGTTACGCCCGCGTAGGTTTCCGCTAGCCCTTAGTAGCCGATTCACATACTCTGGTCGTACTGAATTTCAAACAGTCGAAGATGGAAAACATCGAGCTCGAGTAGAAAGGACTTTTATCAGGTAAATTGACACGCTTTAAAATGAATATAAATCTTAAATTTATAAAATTTCATGTTTATTTATTTTAATATTAGATCGCCTAGTAAAAAGTTAATTCACGGAATTTTACCTATTACGGAAGAAAAGGGAAAAATATTGCCTCCAGGTAGACCACCGAGGTCTTATGATAATAAAGTACAATCACTTGGTGCACGCGAACCTCGTCAAGCATGGGGGGAAGGAAATCAAAGCGATGAGTAAGTTAATATTTTTTAAAAATATCTTCAATAAATATTATTTTAAAAAAAATTATTGCAATAATCACTAATTTTAACTAAAATTCTAACATTTTTATTAATATATTTTAGCGAAGGTGGCTTTCTATCGCTCAGAGAAGAAGTAACAACCACACATACTCAAGGTACTGGTGGAGCTTTTTCGCCAATGCTAGGCTCTCGTGTATTAAGTTATGTAGACGATGATACTACTCTCGAGAGAAATATTTATGATATTCCAGATTATAGTGAACCTACAAGTTCTCCAGCTCCACAAGTATGTTTCAAAAGCATGATAAATAATAAAGAATAAATAATTATTTTGACATATTTATAAAATCAAAAAATAATAACGTTTTAAGAACAAACATTTCAAAAATCAATAGTGCTTTATTTTTAATTTAAGTTTTTAAAATTGTAGGTATTAGAAGAAGGGTTAGTAACTATAAGAATTACGCCGGATGAACAGGGTCGTTTTGGTTTCAATGTAAAGGGAGGTTTAGATCTCGATATGCCAATATTAGTATCACGTGTTGCGCCCAATACACCTGCTGATCGATGTTATCCTAAATTAAATGAGGGTGATCAAGTGGTGTATATAAATGGAATCGATGTCAATGGAATGCTGCACGAACACGTTGTTAATTTAATACGACAATCGCGAGATTCTGGCACCGGTGAACTCACGTTGACCGTAAGACCTAACGCTTTATACAATGCTTTGGCAGGTACAGAAGAAACTTTGGAAGAAGAACCTCCGTATAGGTATTGTTATGTTATGTATATTGATGTTATAAATAGTTTTATATAAATTATTTCGTAAATTTGCCATTATGGTACATTGTAAAAGCTTTTATTTTCAAGCACATTAACATTTTTTTTTTTTTTTTTAATCAAATAATAATTATTTTTTATAATCTTAAAATTACATTTCAAGTTTGTTAAAATTTCCTTTTTAAAAATAGAGATTTAATAATTTTTTTTTTTTTTTTTAAGGTATGTGCCAGATGTACCACATACTGCGGTTGGTTCAGACGCACTTGCGCAATCGATGTTGTTACTTGCGGATGGTTTAGCTAGTGGAGCTTTGATCGCCCAATACGAACAACTTTATAGGAAAAATCCAGAACTAACTTCTTTAGAGTCAAAGAAGCCTGAAAACCAAAATAAAAATAGATATCGAGATATCTCACCATGTAAGCTTTTATGATACATTTTTTTGTATTTACTCTTTTATTCTGAAATATTGAAAAATAATTCTAATTAATAAATAATAAAAGAAATATGTTAAATAATTTAAAAAAAAAAATAATAATTTATCAAAAATATTTAGTAATTAATGATGAATAAATATGATTAACTGTATTCTTTATTACAGATGACGTAACTAGGGTAATTTTAATGGGATGCGCAAATGGAGATTATATAAATGCAAATTATGTAAACATGGAGATTCCTGGTTCAGGTATTATAAATCGTTATATAGCGACCCAGGGTCCACTGTCCACGACGGTTACAGATTTCTGGCAAATGGTATTAGAAGCTGGAAGTACGCTTGTAGTCATGCTTACAACGTTAGTGGAGCGAGGGCGACCGAAATGCCACCAGTATTGGCCGGCGCTAAAAGAAACACTTACGCTGCGAAATTTGTCGTTGACATGTACTTCAGAAACCATAGAAGATACCTTTGTTTTTCGAGAATTTGTGCTCACGGATACAAATGTAAGTCTTTATGAATTTAATTATAAATAATATAAATATATATTTAATAATTTTACTATAAAATTTTTAAAATGGAACGAAATAAACTCATAGCTGAATTAAAATTAAAGAATATTTTTTATGAAAAAAATTATTATTTATTTAAAATTTAAATGGATTGAATTATATTTGACAAATTGAAATATTTTTGATATTGTAGCAAGGTATTGCAAGAATTATTCATCTTAAAATAAATTAATTTAGTAAGTTACCTACCTTGATTAATCGTATAAAAAAGTAAAACGATAAATAGAAGATTGAATAACGAAAGAATTTTATAACATACTTGGATCTTTGCTCAAAGCAAATATTTGGTTTCAAATTTAAACAAAAAAATTTATATATTTGCTTTTTTATAGACTGGAGAAGAGAGAGACATAACACATATGCAATATTGGGCGTGGCCGGATCACGGAGTGCCAGGCGACTGGAGACAGTTTACAACCTTCACCGAGCGCGTAAGAGCAGCCCGCACTGGCATAGTCGAGCCTGCCGTGGTTCATTGCTCGGCGGGAATCGGACGTACAGGCGTACTCGTGCTCATGGAAACCGCGCTGTGTCTTATTGAGGCCAACCAGCCCGTTTATCCTCTAGACATCGTTCGTTCGATGAGAGATCAACGAGCGATGATGATACAAAATGCTGTTAGTATAGTTTTTTGTTTTCGATAATTTTATAGATTTTATGACTTACAAACAATTTTTGACTACAATTTTTTCACTTCAACATAACTATTAAAAATTAATTTTTTTATGAAATAATAAATCTTCCTTTATTTATTTTTTCAAAATAAATGGTACATTCTTATCATTTTCGTAATCTAATTTACAGAGTCAATACAGGTTTGTCTGTGAAGCAGTTCATAAAGCATACACAGAGGGCATAGTCAAGCCCCTTCCAGAATTTAGCAGATGAGATGCGGACCTCCAAGGTGATTTTATACTCTTACGTCACACAATGAGTATCGTCCATCTTTTTCATTCAGCCTAGAGAAAAGTGAATCTATTAAAAAAAAAAGCTCCTAGTTTTTACACATCCCGACAATAAAACTTGTTGCGTCTCTTAGATATATTAGATATTTATTATAAAAAATTTTAGGATTTCTGAGATATTACAAGTAGCCTTAGAAACTTTGTCTTTATGAGTGATAACGTGATCAAGTATTTAGAAAAAAATAGAAAGACATTATATAAGAATCATAAAACTATTTTACGGAAAATTAAAAAAAAAAAAAAAAAAAAAAAAGAACTTCGAATTTCATCGCTCATTGGTCGCCGTGATATGTCTAGAGTATCTAATCAAATGTAGGAATTTAGTAGTATTTAGTGTAACAAATAATAATCAAATGCTCTAGCATTATAATAGAAGGGAAAAAACTAATGTAAGAGAGTGATGTCATGCGATATTTTTACCTCATAAAGGAGGAGAAAAGAGAATAGGAGATATTTGACCAGATCTCTTGGCTGTAAGTGTGTCATATTTATGCGTTTAAAGCAGGAAAATGTACATATTAAAGAAGTAAAAATCCGCGAAAATTGCCAAGTCTGAACAGAAGGTATTTTCATATAAATTTACTCGAGAAGCGAGTCGAATTACACGCCCACTGCCAATTCCAAACGTCGCTCTGCATCCAGAAGTAAATACGAAATAAATTCCTCCAGGCAGTTGACGGCGAATTTATTATATATAATCCTCCCCCTCCCCCAAAATGTGGTTCGCAATAGCATTTATTAGTTGTCCATCGGTTTAACATTGATTTTTAATAGAAAAATAAAAGTAATTTACCTCAAAAATAAATAAATAAATAAATAAATAAATAATAAATAAAATGGCAACATGGGCATGTTTTTTTTTAGTTTAAATATGCAATTGTTTATTCAATTTTATATTATAATTAATAATTTTATAAAAATGATTAACAATGTATAGATGTATGATTTAAAATTTTATACGTACAATAAATTTTTTTATTATAACGAGTTAATAATAATAAAAATATAAAATTAATAACAATAAGTTATTAATCTACAAGTAATTAACAAACTAATTGTTGCTTTTGACTTTCCTTTTATCATTACTTATTTTGTAGTGATTTTTATTTTAACATTTTAAAAGCAGTATTTTCTTTAATATTTTAATAAATTGATAGTATTATTTATGGTGAGTCACTTTTATAAAATAATTAATCTTTATAAAGTCTGGCATTAATAATAACATGTATTAATCTTTGGAAGTGTACACAAAAAATTATGTTCAATCAAAGTTATTCTTTTATGCGAAAAAAAAGTGATTATCGTATTAGAGCTATAAAATTACGAACTTGAGAAAAAAAGGCCCGGCAACAGTGCCTTGCAAAGTCGCGTGTTAACAAAAAAAAAAAAAAATAATAAAAAAATCATACTCCGTCAATTTCCGCTTCTTTAAAAATATTTGGACATTTCCCATCAATTTGTTGTTCGCAACAGTGCGAATTATAAAAACTTCACTTGTATATTTTTGTACTGTTATAAATAAGCTCCTCATCCCTCCTTTTTAATTTATGTTGCGGATGTGCGTGTACATATAGAAAGTAAAAAAAAAGGCAAAAAATTATAGTAGTTGCGAAGAATTATTATTCCACTTACAGACTGTCCGGTAGCTACTTATTATAATTGCCATATCGTTGTTAAAAAGAGAGATAAAAAAAAAAAAAAAAAAAAAAAAAAAAAACAGAAAAAAAAAAATAAGAAGAGACAAATGATTATACTCAATTGTGCTACACAGAAAATTGTAAAACATAAGTTTCGAACACGCGCAGTATTTCGTTATATATGTACATTATCGTATATAATTATTGTATATGCGGATAAAGGCTTAGTACAAAGGACCATCGAACGCCTTTTTACAAAATTCAGACACACAATGATGGCGCTGATTTTTTATTACTCGCGCGCATTGGTGCTGCTGCGTGAGGCAGATTTATTATATATATACATAAATATAAATATGTATTAAGTGCAGAGATATGCCATTATCGCATAGCTCAAGAAAAAAATAATCGATTTCCGATCGATGAGATGAAAGGAAGTTAAGAAAATATAAATAAAAAGTAATAAAGTCGGTAGCTGTCTAGTCTCGTTAAAAATTTGTACTTTTGAATTATCAAATAAAAGCATTTTTGTAAATATTATCCGTTGTTATATTTATTTCCATCTAATTGTTGTTTAAAAATACTATTAAATTTAGATAATTTACGAAGTTAAAACTATTATTTTAAAATTTTAATATGTATCTTTATTTTTCTCTTTTCTTTTAAAATTTTTCTTCTTTATTTTTAATAATATTCTTATCCGTATTTTACTGAACACATAAAATTTATAAACGCAATAAACAATATATTTCAGAAAAATAATAAATAGACATTTTATTTATTTATTATGATAGATAAAGAAAGGTACACTTTCCTGTTATCATCGTGCTACATCCTATTTTATTTCATTTAAAAAAAGTAAATCATTGTTCATTAATTGCATAAATAAACTATATCGAAATATTTTAAACATTTTTAATCGAACAAATACTATAAAACTAACTATCAATTTTTATCCACATTTCTCATTCTGTGTATAAACAACACTTTCTTTTATTTATGTTTACAGTGCACTTGTTTATTTAACTTTAACATTATTATTTAAATCTTGAATTATTTCAATTTTTTGTTTTAAGTTTAATAAGCATTTTTTTTTCTGCGTTTACATAATAACCAACTTTATTCAAATTACTTGTGAGGATGTCATTTAATTTTATTGACAATAAAAAAAAAAAAAAAAAAAAAAAAAAAAAAAAAAAAAAATAATCGTTAATTAGTCAAAAAATTTGACTTGAATATAAAGAACTTTTGGATCGTAACTTTTATTTTTATCTAGTTATTAGAAATTTAAAAAGCCTTCTAAATACTTGGCGGATATTTTAATCGAAACACTATTCGATCGAGACACTGTGATATATTAATATATCATAAATATTTAAATAGGTACACTGGCTTTCTTTCTTGAATTCGTTTTAATTAGGGCAAATGAAGGAAAATTTCGAGATTAGAAAAATTGTTTATTTTTCATGAAAATAAATAAGCGAACGTTAATGAGTTTACTACTATTATTAATTTTTTTTTTTTTTTTTTTCAGATTAATTAAAATAAATAAGTACGTTTTTTCTTTTAAAAATAATTAGGTTTTAATTGACAATATTACATACCTAATGCGTTAATGTTTACCGAAATGAAGTAACGCGTATTAAGTCAAGTAAATCTCTCAAGATAATTTTATGTGCGAATGTGAAATGTTTACTTTTCATATTCATGTTTTTTTTATTCATGATTATGATTGAAAATAGATTCCAATATTCGATAAATATTCATTGTAATGAATTGATCCGTTGACAAAGCGATTAGCGGTAAGTTTTATGTGAGCTAATTATAAATAATCGCAATATTTTTTTTTCTGGTATTTGTGTGATTATAAGTCCGAAGTATTTTTAATTTGCTAGATTTATCAAAAAAATTTGATTTTAGTTTATTCGAATTTTTTTTTTTTTTTTTAAACTTTGAGAAATAGTGCAGCGATTCATTTCATCAGCCAATTAAGAACTCGGGATACTCAAGTTTCTTAGTATAAGTTGCACAAGATACTTTTTAATGTGCGTAACTTTAATTTGATCAGTAGAAAAAAAAAAAAAAAAACTGTGTTTGTTATGGATTTTGTTTTACATCATTTATCAACGCAAGTTTTTTTAAATAGAAATAAAAATGACGCTCCTTATTTTAAAAACTGAAAAAGCGCCAAAATAAGCAATTTTTTGTCACTGATTAATATATGTTTACATTACGTATTTCTTTTTTAAATTTAAATTAGAATACTCTATATATTTTTATATATGCATACAAACGGAATTATTTTTCGATAAAATAATTAAAGCAAATTTTGAAAATTCTAAGAATATTTATGATAAGAAAATTATAACAAAAAATTAAACATTTTTCACGTGAAAAAAAAAAAAAAAAAAAAAAAAATGTTAAATATGTTCGGTACAATAAAAAGTATAAGTAAACAAAGCAACAAACAGCCCCAAGCGAGTCTCACTTTCTAATTGTCATATCGAAAAATAAAGACATACACGTAACATAAATTTACACAACAAAGGTTTGTCTTTTAAAATAAAAAAGTCACGTTTTATTATCACTCCTCGGATGTGTATTAGCTTTTAGTTAATAAGCGACATAACTTATGCACATACATACATACATACACATGTGTACATATCGCACAAAGAATCACGTCGGCACTAGCGCGAGATGCGCGACTTTGATCTTTCTCTTGCTCTCTCTCTTTCTCTCTCTCTCTTCCACTTTCGAAGGAAAAGAGATGGTGCATCGCGAACGGACGTTTGTAAGCCTACCACCGGTCGAAATCTCCCGGGCTGGTATAAAAGCCACCTCCGCGACCGCCTCGCGTCTAGTTTTACTCCTGACCGATCGTAAACCGATTCTTTCCAAGTGAGTAACACACCACTCGAGTTTTTCATTCCATTATCTTTTTTTGACTTTTTTTTTTTCGAAAATTTTTGTTGTTTTTTGTTTTTTTTTTTTTTTTTTTTTTTTGATACCTCATATTATACCTTCTCGTTATTATTTTTAAAGTATTGTAGAGGCGTAATATCGCTTTTAAGTGTATTTTTTTTTTAATCGAACGTTTCTATTTGTATCGATACATCCACTTTCTCCGGTATTGATTCAAGAAAGTGTTTTAACCCGAATTTTTACAACGACGTTATCGAGTGAGAATTATTAATCTTACTTTGTGTTTTGACATTTTATTAAAATTCGTTATAAAAATTTTTATAAATATTAATGATTTAAACTTTAATTGAAGCATAATAATTATTTCCAATGTTTTTCACATAAATTTATTTTCTAAAAACTAAGCTAAGTTCTTAAATTTCTATCGAATTCTTTCGCTCAATTTTAAAATGCACTTAAAAATTTTCACTTTTATCAACGTGTATATTTGTAAAATATCAAGATAAAAAAAAAAAATTAATTGATTTGCCATTTAATCGTTCAAACGATACTCAACAAGTATTTTTTTAATATCCATAAGAGTACTCGAACAACTAAATACTATTAAGAGGCAAACGATGCAGTAACAATTAATCGTTTCTCACATTTTTCCTCGAGCTTGAATTCATAAAGGAAGATCGCTCGAAGGCTAAAAAGGTTATATAACCAAGTGACGAAAGAAGGAAAGAAATTTTCCTCCTCGTACGCGCGGAGAGCGTTTCGTGGAAAGGGAAATTTCTCTCTTTCTCTTTCTTTTTTTCTCTCATCCTCGGCGCAATGTGAATCCTTCCTTCGAGGCATTTAGCCGCTCGATCGAACTCTCTCGCGCGCACGAGACGGGGAAAGTGTGTTCGTGAGAAACTTTCGTACGCGCGCGGATCTTGAAAAAAAAAAAAAAAAAAAAAAAATCGCCTCTCTTTTTTCTCATTAAGGATGAGAGTAACGGGACGATTATTTATTTCGAGCCGTACGGGTCGATCGTCTTTTTAGAGCGAGCGCGCGACCTCCTTTTTATACTTTTTTATACCTGCGTCTGATCATCGATTAACGTCCGCGTATTTTTCTCATTTAACACAGATCGGAGAGACTCGCGCAATGATCGGTGACCGGCTTTTACGAATGGAAACTTTGTCGATCGCTTACGATTCGCGTTAGTGTTGAGAAACGTCGACGACGTTTAATACGCTCGCTTGAAATATAAATCAATCATTACGCGCAAGTCCGCGACATCCTTTTAAAGTTCAAATGACGAACTTTTGAAAATTAGGCTAAGAACCTAAAAAACGTAAAATTTTAATTCAAAAGAAAAAGAAAAAGAAAAAAAAAAAAAAAAAACGCGACGCAAAGAAGCTACTGACGGATTTTGTACCTCGTTGTTAGCCTCGTTTACGACTACACTCGATCGTTACAAAACAAAAAAAAAAAAAAGTAGCTCGTAAACATTCGAACGAAGCAAAGGAACGACTTGCGCAATGCGAAATCGAGCCCGGGGCTATCGAACCTACGCGTACCTGCGAACTAACAGACATGTATGTATATATATATAGAGGAAACGAAAGGTGTACAATAATAATATATGCGCGTGTGGGGAACAAAAAAGAAACGCTCGCTCGAGTTTCACTCGTTCAAACAAACATAATCGATTGCAATTGCCCATTATGATCTTCGCGCGCGCGCGCGCGCGCCAACGTTTCGCAAGTGCGTTATTGTTCGCGCCATTACCGAGCGAATGTGTATGAAATGTAAATAATCAAACAAAATTGTTGTAATGGAAAGGCTTGCGCAAGGCGTCGTTTTCGAAACGTTTTGATACAATTTCAGATCTTAAGGACGAAGATGTTGGGCTTTTTAATCGTTGCGGTTAGGTACGAATTTCTTAACGGACGTTTATTTTTTACGAAGCGCAATTGCGTTAAGAAATCGTTACATATTCGACATTGTTTAAAAACGTTGCAATAACAAAATTTTTTTTTTATTTTAAAGTTTTGTAAGCGCCGTTAGAAAAGAAAGAAATTTTTTTAACGAATTTAATTAAAATAAATGTTTAAAATTAACTCAAGTAATTAGAAGAATACTTTTAAAATATTTCATTTTTTGTATTATTGCTTTTATTCGTGTATTATTATTATTATTATTTTTTTTTAAATTGTACCTAAAAACAAATTGGAAACGTTATTTGTTTATCCGCCAAATGTAGTAAATGGCATGTTTTTCTTTTTTTTTTTTTTTTTTCCAATACATTGTAAAACCTAATTTTTAAAATAAAAATCATTTGGCTCGATGCAAAACTGTAATAATTTCAGATAAGCATGAAAGCTTGCGCATTAGCTCTGCTCGGCATGCTGGCCGTGGCCTCGGCCTTCCCGCAACAAAAGGAAGGCCAGATCTACAGCAACGAGGCGATAAAACAGGCCCAGCAAACTTATCTCATTCCCAAGGACGCGCAAATTCAAAACGTACAAGAGGGTATCGAGCTCGCCGCTTACGAATCCATACCCGGCAATCAAAGGATCAATCTCTTTGAGATTCTCGGCGATCACGTGCCAGCCGAAGTCGTCAATAATTTACAAGGCCAAATCGATCAAATAGGAAGGAACTAAATAAATTTCATAGAGCTGTTTTTTTTTGTTTTTTTTTTTTTCTGTATTTTAACGTCTAACTTTTCTTAACCTTCTTTGTTCTTCTTTGCGCCATTTTTCTGCAAGACATCTCGCTGAATCGTTGACGAGGTGTACGCAGCGATTTTGTTATTATACATAACGAACGATGTAAATTCGTTTACTTTTATTTTATTTTATTTTATTTTTCTTTTTTCTTTTCCTATTTTTTTTTTTTTTTTTTATACTTGTATGTATAGTTTACTTTTACGTTCTATGTGAATAAATTTTTTTATTTTTAATAAAAATATCGTTGTCATTTTATTCAATTTTCAATTTTTTTGATGCCCTGTGGTATTCGATTGAGTACTCTAAATTATGTTACTGCTTTAAGCAAATTAATATTTATACAGGTAGAGTTGAACGTTTTTACAGCTTTAAGAATTAAAATATTTTACAAATGGTTTATTACGATATAAATAAATTTTTATTGAAAATGATAAAAACAATATTATTTATGTATCATTCGTCAAATTAAATATCTCAATACAACATTTAAGAATTATTTATAATAAATAGTAAAAGAGAATTATTATTATACTACAGTATTCACATTAAAAACTACCGAAATCTTTACCATTGTAAAACTTATTTTTTTTTTTTTTTTAAATTAATCATTCAAGTAGTGACACTACCAAGAGAAAGCGCCGACGTGCTCGCAGAGATCTTTACTTTCACTTTTGACAAATTCCCATTATTATCATTGAGCAACTCTTCTTCACTACGTTTACCTTTATGTTATTATTGGATAAAGATTGTTCACTTAAAAAATGTCTTAAAATAATCTTTTAAATATTCAAATTATTCATGTTTATATATTTTTTATACATACATATTTTTCAATTTACGCCCGAGTCAAACAAATTTTAAGGACAAAATTAATAAAGGTGATCGGAGAAATTAATAATATAGTTATATATTTTCAATGAAAGTGTATTAAATAACCGTGACAAAAAATTAATTTTTAATATGTATTTTGCAATTTTTAGATACAACATATTTTCATCGAATATAAAAGATATTAAAGAATTTATTTGGAATTTATTTGGTGTACAATAATATTTACAAAACATAAATATTCAATTGTACACAGTATATTATGTAACAAATACGACAAACTATTAAGGGAATGAAGATATCGCTTTTATTTGATGTTCTATGATTTGAAGTAATGAAAAATACTCAAATGAGATCCAACTAATGATACGTGATTTATCGTCCAGTTCTTGGATGGGTTTCTGGGTCTTCACAAAAAACTTTCACTCTAACTTCAAAAAAAAGCTCACTTTTACTGTCTGAATAAACTTGCACTAACAATTACTACAACTGTACACTACAAATTTTTTTGCGGTAGAAAAATCGACTGTGATTTAAAATATGATGTAATATAAACACTTCGTAAATTTAATGATTCAATTAAATAGAGTATAAATATTTGTAATGGAATAAATTTAAATTTTTTTTTCATTAATATTTTTTTTTCTAATATTAGGTTAAGCTTATAAAAATATTGGTGAGATATAACGAATTTTACCAAATGAATATCATAAAAAAAAAAAAAAAAAAAAAAAAAAAAAAAAATAATAAATTAAAATTTGTCACTTTAACTTACACCTGTCAAGGTAATTATCGCTTGACGATACAGTTGTTAGGATTCTTTTATTTCTTTTGTGAAGTTCTTGTACACTGTCGCAGAAAAACTAGTCACATGGTTAATTAATGTAACTTATGAGAAGCAAATCTCCACATTTCACGGGTATTATGTACACTTTTTCAAGCGTTTGATGTTGCCGTTTATTTTCTAAAAAACACAAAAAACAATTCATATTTATTGTAAAGTAGTAAAAAAATTTCAAATAAAAGTTTAAAATATATTTTTTTATTTTTTTATTATATTAATATTTATATTCATATTTTTAAAATTCAATTCAATTAATCAATAAAGTTTTATAAATAAATGAAACCAAATTATTGGCATATATAAATAAATGCATTAATTAATAAGGATGCTGAAAAATAGCTTACCTTGACTTCTTCGAGCTCTTGTGTCTATCGGAACTGTCGTCTCGTGCACGTTTCTTACTGCTAGACGAATGTGAAGATGATTTATGTTTATCATGTCTATCGCGTTTGCCGTGTTTACTACTACTGCCGCTGCTATTGTGTTTATCGTGTCTGTCGCGTCTATCGCTCTTTTTTGGACTAAAAATTAATAAATAAATGTTAGAACTATAATTATGAATTATTTTTGACGTTGATTATCACCTGTGTTTGGATGATTTTGAAGGAGATGACACTTTCTTGTGTGATCCCATGCTCTTTGATCGATCCGATCTTTAATTAATACAATTTAAATACTTTCAGTATCAAAGATGATTATATCGCTCAACAATGACACATACAGCATTTTAATTTTTTTTTTTTTTTTTTTTCAAAGATTAAAATTAGTTAGCTTACCTGTGTTTGTCTGATCTTCTGTCTTTATCCTTACTGGACGAACTCTTACTTGACGAACTTTTGTGTTTCGAGTTATGCCTTATTGAAAATATAATTGCTTAGTATATTAAATTATATTTTAGTATATTATTCATTACATTTATATACCTGTCTTTTGAAGGTGGATGTTTGCTGCCTTTTTTACTTTTGCTATATTCATCATTATACTCATCACCTCTTTCTTTATCTTCTTCGGCAGCTTCTCTTTCAAGATCTGACCAATCTTTTCCAGATTCTTCAGAACTTCCTAATTCTTCTTCTACAAAAATTAATTGTTAATTTGTAAGTAATTTTCAATTTGTTTATTATAAATTTACACAAAAAAATAATTACTACCGTCACTATCGTCGTCTTCAGATGCTTCCGAGTATTCGGAATCATCATCAGATTCTTCTTCACTAGCAAAATCTGATGGCTACAATTTAAACAGAATAATTTATATTTTTACAGTATATACCATTTTTGTGAAATATATAATGTTTACCTCATATGCATCATCTTCTTCTTCATCTTCATCTTCAACTTCTTCATTTTCAGCATCACTTTCAGGATCTAAAAATGTCCAACCACCGCTTTCGAAGAATCCTTCTGGATCATCGGTAATGGTTTTCATAATCTTAGTCCAATTTAATGATTGTACACCTTCTGAATATCGAATATCACAAGAGCTGAAAATCAATACATAAATTAATATTATTTATAAATAAAATTAAAAACAAAATTTATCTGAATATAACTGATTCTCACTTTAGCCATTCTTTAACATGATCCAGCATGTTCATAGGAATAGCATTAACCATTGCTACTTTTCGATGATAATCTTTAAAGACAAAAATCATGTCAAAATTTTTTAAATGAAATTGTACTCTTTCAAAGTGTACTAATTCAACATCTTCTAAGGTAATAACAAATGGTGGCTACAAAAAAATAATGCAAATAGAATAAAATATTTAAGAAAACTTTTTTTTAATAATAAGTAAATAATTAATATTTTTTATCAAGTAATGTACCCATTCTGTAAGGTTAACAAGGCAACCACTGGTTGGTTGAAGGAGAACAGTACTTCTGAAAGGTGCTCCAGGGAAACCTAATTCTCTGAATGGTGTATCAAATTCAATTTCTTGCTTTGTCATAGATTCAACTTTTTCACAAAAGCTTTTGAATGCTGTTTTTAATTTGTGTCTCAGTTCTCTTTCGGACTGTTCAGCAGCCAAATCATCACGATCATGCATATGTTGGTGTTTCCCTAAATCTGTTGTAATTTCTCCTACTTCAGTGTAAAATTGTACGTCAACGTGCTTCTTTTTTCCAAACATTATAGCGTGCTAAAAAAAGGTATTTTTATATTTAGATCTTAAAATTTTAAATATACGCATATCACTTTATAAAGAAAAAAAAAAATATATATATATATATATATATATATATAGTTGCATACTTTCAGATGAAAATGAAGTAATATAATCATTTCTCCATCACAAGGTTGGAAGAAGGCATTTTTTATATTATTGTATAAAATATCAACTTTATCTCCTCTAACTGAAGTATAACGAAATCCATTAGTATGTGCTTCTAATCCACCTGTCATACGTTTACTAACGATATTTGGTCGAATATACAAATCTTTTAATCTAGGATTTCCTTTATTTTGTGACAAAACTAAAGTATCTTGTTTAACAAGATCTTCTTTTTCTCTTTCTTCAGCTTCTCTGTTTTTAAATTTCTTTTGGACTTCTTTAATTAATCTAAAGGCAGTATTTAAATTTGACGATGGTGCAGAAATTTCACCAGGTTCTTTTGTATTTGTGCTGCGATAAGTTCTGTAATATTTTAAAGATAAAAATTATTAAATATTATAATTCTTTAAAATATGTCATTACATTTTTGGAAATCTTAATTTTAATAATTAATATTACTGACACTTCTTTAACAAATGTGGCATCTGGTTGTGGATAAACTCCACCTTCGTTTCTACCCATAGTGGCACCAGGATGGAAAAAGTTAATCCTAAGATAAGTATAATCACCTTCAACTGACTGAGAAATATTTTTAATGGTAGATATATGAAAAGGTACTGGTACTCCATAAATGGGTAAAATTACTGTTTCATATTTTTTATCTACAAAATAAATATACATTCAAATACAGATTTACAATTTAATCTTTTTCATATTAAAATTAGAATACTTACCAACAAATAATTTAAGTTCCTTAACTTCTGAATCATGAGGCATACTACTGAGACTTTTGTAAGAAACTGTTGATTTGCGTATTTTTTCTTGTTCTTTTCCGCTTGATTGTTGTGCTAAACGGGCTTTTGCTATCTCATTTAATTGTTGAGCTAATTCTTTTTGATGTTGCTTTCTTTTTTCTTCTGAACTGTGTTCAGTTCTTAATTTAGATTCAATAACAGCTGTTCTTTTACCTCTTCCAAGAATTTCAGGTTTGGGTTCATTTTCTTTACCACTATCCTCTTCTTCTTCTTCATCATCTTTAAGGAAAATACCTATATTTTTTATTCTCTTTTTTGATGGTGTAAGTATAGATGCTGGTTGATCCTATAATAATTCAACAGCAAGATTTAATCAATTTATAATTTAAAGAATTTAACAAACAAAAATTAATTATTTAATTAGAAATGAAATAAATCATCAATTGCCTTATTAAATTGAGAAAAAAAATTGGCTTATATAATCAAGCAAAAATTTTTACCTCATTAACTATTACAGTATCTCCTATAAATAGAGCATATGTTTTTGATTCTTTTTCACTAGCTTCTGGATTACTGAGATTTGATAAACCAACATTAACGTTAAAAACCATTCCTTTTTTAGCGACTGCATTAGTTTTTGGCCCCAAAAGCATTGAACTTTCTCTAAATTCAATTCCCATTGCAAAACCAAAATTTTTTGTTAAATGTTCTAATAATTTTGGTTTTTGATCTTTAACAAATTTAATAATACTTTCATAAATATCGCTTAATTTTGTTCCTGCTATTAGTTTTTTTAAAATTTCTTCCTCAACTTGTAGCAAAAAATTATAATTTTCCTTAAAGTAAAACAATTGGATTATATACAGTTTTCATTGGTAAATAAAAATTTTTACTATTTTACTATTTTACCTCTATTTGTTTTGTGGGATTGACCAATAAGGTTCTGACAATATTAGAACAATATCCTTTGTAACGAGCTCCCAATGAACAAATAATGACACCAAAGTGAAGTATGTTATTATCACTGACAGCGCTGAATTTTAACGAATAATTTCCACCACTTTGAATAATCGCTGGATAACACATATCTACTTGAGAAGTATCTACTCCTGTGACATATTTCTTATCAGTTACAGCAGAATCTACTCCATCTGCTAGTTTTGAATGCTTCACTTTCTACAAAAATTATATTGTTATTAATTTCTACTTATTTATCTCATTTAATACTCAATATTACCTTATCATTATCTATAATTTCTAAAATTTGATCTTTGAGGTACTTAGTAAAAACATCAACTGATACTAGACAAGCTTTTTTAACAGTAAGAATCTCGATGTCTTCTTTGGGACACATTACATAAGCTACAGCAGCACTAACATCAATCTATTTAAAAAAAATAGTAATAAAATATTTGACATAATTAATTGCAATAATACTTTCAATAAATGTACCTACATTTTCAAAACTTTCTTTTTTTATAGCAGCCTTCCATGCTTCTGCAAAAGCAGATTTGTAATTATCTTTCGTAAACACGCCAGTTGTTTTACCCTTTTTGCTACTCTTAATAACATCCATCAACTTCGCAAAGTTAGCTTTATCTTCATCACTCTTAAAAGAAAATTATTTTGATATTTGTCTATTATTTATAATTTATTTAATGTATTGGATTTATGCATTTTATTAATATAATTTCAAAATGATTATAAATTTTATTATAGATTTTAATGTAAATCATTCCATACTTACTCTATCTCTCACATAAAGTTTTACAGGTGGCACACCAGTTTCTTCTGATTTTACTTCTTCCAGTTTCCTTAAAAATTCTATCTTTTTTTTACTTGCAAGAAAGTGAATAGAATTTTCTGTTAAGATCATAACGGTATCTGGTAGTTCATAATTAATGAGCCATGTCTATAAATTAATAAAACAGTTATAAATTTTAATTCTCAAAATATTTGTGTATAAAAATACAAATTATTACTTTTTCACGATAATTTTCGAAAATATAAAAATACATTTTTAAAACTATAAATTTTTAAAAGAAAGTAAAAAATTTTAGAATAATGGAAAAACTTCAAAAATTAAACGAGTGCACGTTGCTGTATTGCTTGTAAACACACTATTATATACCTGAAGCGCAGTGGACTTGCTGTAAACGACATCCTCATCGGCGCCGACGACGGAGATGAGGCAGTCCATTTTACTAAAACTGTCATCGGTGCCAGCTTCTCCATCCTGAAAAATATTCAAACGTTAAAGAAATTACGTTCGAAATGCGTTGGATTTGATGGTTAGGAAACGCGGCTTTGAAGCAGTAAAGCGGCGGTTCGTATAATTTTTCTTACCTTCCAAGCGCTGTATAAACGCTTCATACGTCGAAAAAACGTATCTTTGTCAAGCGAAACGTTAGCCATGGCTGTAATAGCACTTTGGCTAATTTCGCTTTTAAAAAACGAGGGTTGATCTGGTTTTGCTTTCAGAAATATATGACGTGATCGAAAGACGGTTTGCTAACCACAACGGGCTTACAGCACGACCGAGTACCGACACAACTGCCAGGCTTCCCTCCGTCGGTTTCTTTTCCCTCTCTTTTTCGTACAGTACGTCTTTCTTATTTCCTTCCAACTATAAGCAGGTGTGGACACAACTCACGAAGCTCTGTGAATAGTATATTCTCTCAGAGCCGGCGAATCGTGTGCTTACTAGTTTCGAATTCCGCTTATTGTGTACAAGTCGCAAATTACAAGATGGCGACGTACACAAAGAAATAAGAAGTAAATTACGTCATTTTATAGTATCTTACACCGTAACAATGATCTTTATAGATTGTTACACATTATTATGAAAAATTAAAGGTTACAACAATACACATATAAATATATATATATATTGAATCAATATTAATAAATTTTTTTAATTATTATAAAAATAAAAAAACCTTGAAAAATTTTGACATTAAATTTTTGGTAAATAATGAACACAATGTATGCATAATTTGAAGTAGATTTTGTATAAAAATTTGTATGATTATTTCCAATTATTATGTTTTATTGATAATTTTGTATCAATGGCAATAGTTTTTATTATTTTTAATTTTATTTTTCGATGATAAACTGACTTATCGACAAACGAAATTAGACAAAATTATATTTTTAAAATGAATAGTACATCGACTATATTAGTTTACATAGGAAATATTTAAAATAAAATTTCACTTTTAATATTCGCTTGCAAATGATTCTCGATAAAAATAAGTAATTATATCACTTATCACTGTCAAGGGGAATTTTATCGCGTGACTTACTTAGAATTTTAGCGTCTATAATTATATATATCAGAGTATGTTGAATCTCATGTTTTTGGTATGGATATAATGTTATAAAAGGCAAATCTCATATCAAGAATAATAAATTCAATGAATTTATATCCCTAATGGGAATATTTTTAAAACAAAGAAAAAAATCATTTTTAATTACAAAAGAGATAATAAATTTAAGATTTAATAAACTTATAAATAAAATTTGATCAAAATTACTCATAAGCTGCTTCTTCGAAAAGATTAACTTAATAGTGCCATTCGCTTTTATATAAATGATACCATGTTTGAAAATAAGGAGCGTTAAGAAAGCACACAATTTTGGAAAGTATTCTTGATTTTTCAATGTGACAACATTTCGAATGATTAAAAAATATAAATTCAATTTATTGATATCTATAAACATGTAACAATGAATATAAATTTTTATTTATTTATAATGAATTTTTGAAAAAATACCAAGTTATAAACGATTAATACTTTTTCGTTACTAATTACTTATTAGAAATTAATTTGCTCCAACAATTTTATTTTAAATTTAAAATTTTATTTTTCTTGTATGATTAAAAAATAATAGATTATATTTATCTTTAGGGTAATTATAAAAACAAATCATAAACATTAATTTTAAAATAATGAATCAATATAATTTTATTTTGAATTTTTATACAATGTAAAATATAAAAAAAGATATGAAATCAAATTATTATTTTGTTTCATATTTGAAATGTTTTTAATAATTTGAAGCATTAATAATATTTATAAAATAACTTTATTATAAATTTTGATTTTAACTTTTTTTTCATTTATATAAACTTAAAAATCATTTTATAACAAAACGAACAAAATTTTTTTCTTTAAAATAAATTGATAACGTAAAAATCAATATTTATGACCTGTTTTAATCAAAATTAAACTATTACAAAAAAAGAAAAGAAAAAAATACATACTTACACCAAACCAAAATTGTGAATGAGTTTAGTTTTCTTTGTAGCTGCAGGATAATATTCTGGTTACTCATTTCATATTTATGCTTTAATATCAAACCATATGATATATTTTAAATATGTAACTTGATTAATGCTTATGATATTTAAATTTTAATTAAGTTCTTTTTCTAAAGATTAAGTTTAACGCAGAAGGTAAAATCATAACAAAATATATAAGTTAATAAACTGAGTGTATGGACTTATCATTTTATTATAAAATCAAAACTATTATAATTTATTATTTCTAATTTTTGTCTCTTTATCAATCATTTTTTTTCACTTATTTACATGCTAATTTCAAGTATAAACTTAAAATTACAGTATGTTAAAATATGAAGTTACATTCTCTAAATAATTTTCTACTGTCAAAATAAATAAATTACAATTTTTACAATTAAAAAAATAAAAAAAAGTATAAAGATACAAATTTGTGTTTTACTAATCATTTTAAAAGTAATTTTCTTAATTGATGTCCTAAACGTACATATTTTGACTTTGAATAATTAGAGCGAAGTTTCAAAATTCATCATAAAAAAAAGATATTTTTATATCAAACAACGGTTAGCATAAGATCATTTTTATTTACAAATGCAAATCGTTGAAATCAAAATTACAAAATTATTTTTAAATCGACGTATTATGCATAAGTGGGCTTCTTGTCTTGATAAAAAATTAACTTATAAATTTTACTTACTTTCGTTTATTTTTATTTAATATCAAAAAAATACCAGCGCAAAAACTGTGACCCTTAGTCATCAAGTAACATAAAATTGTGGATTATACAAAGATTTTTTGTATGAAATTATTCATTTAATCTACAATGTACAAATAAACAAAAAATGGTAAACACAAAAAGTATCAATTGTTCCCGCATTATCGCTCAATGATTTAACAAGAACTAAAAAAAAAAAAAAAAAGAGAGAAGGAAAAGCCAAAAAATAGTATAAAACAACTTGTCAGGTAATCGAAAGCAAACTTATCCACAGAAGCCAACAGAAAGATATTTTGCAAAGAAATTTTTCACATAGTAACATATCGTTTCGTTTTTCACTTGTAACTCGTAATATTTACAGGATTAACATTTTACAAGCGTTGAAAAAGTAAAAAGAAAATGATTGAAAGGTTCGAAATAGCCTTGACACAAAAGTATCGTCTTTATTTCTATAAACCATCCGATGAATTCCATTGCACCGTGCCGATTTTTTTATTCCTCCTTTTCGCTCTATAGCGCTATAACAGCAGCACTTTTTAATTGATGAACAGACAGACTAAACGATACAACGCCAAAGCTTTTTCTGTGGGAGAAAAAACTCGCCTACGTCCATTTGCTCATCGACCGACCACAATGATTTCGTTCTTTCGTTCTCTCTTTCTCTCTCGCTCTTTCTCTCTCTCTCTCTCTCTCTCACTCTCTCTCTCTCTCTCTCGCTCTCTTTCTCTCTCGTGCTCTCTATCTCTCTTTCGCTCTCTCTTTTTCTCTCGTGAAAAATATCACATTTTACACTCTAAGGGCGCTAAGAAAATTCTTGAATTTCAAATGGTTTGCCTACTGACTCGTACGTAACACGCTACTTCCCAGTCTTGTTTTTTTTTCCTTTAATCTAAATCATTACTTTAGGTGGACACCGTAAATGCATCGCGCTGCTTCAGGATAATGTGGGGGAATGTGACGTCTAATGTTCATGCGGGACGTTTCTTATTTAATACTGAATCGTTTCTAAACCGTCTTGTCTTACGTACGCTTCAGCCGAAAACTCATTATTTTCTTTATCAATTCATTATTTCTTTTATTATTTAATTAAATTTTTTTCATTAGCTAGTATTCCTAAGGTTTTGAGCTTCAACGAAAGCGTAACGTCAAACAAGACGTGCTTGTACATATCCTGGTTTTTGAACAAAATCAGTTGTACTTCATTAAGGATACCGTATTATGATGTAAATCATAAAAAATTCATTTCGACGAATTGAAAATTTAATATACATCTCTTGATACACAATTACATCGGTCATCGTCATGCTGGGATTTTTTTAAATATTTAATTTCTCTAAAATATAATAATTCATTACAATAAAGTTTAATTCTACTTATATCAACTCTAAAAACTCGCATAAAAATATAAAAAATCTGTAATTTTTAAAAATATTTTACTTCGCAGTATCCTTAATGCACGCAGAGTCTTCTTCGCAATCGATCTGCCTCAAAGGATACTCTGCGAGTGAAGTGAGCCTCGTGTCCCCGTTGAACCCATACTTGTACGTATAGGTTAGGTTAAGGTGAATTGAAATTCTTGTAAGCAAATCCCCAGAACAGATCTTTTATTGATCAAAAAGTGAGGGACGACGATGATAATAATAAGAAGTTTGATTCTCTGTGTCACTTTATATGTACCGAATCATGATGCGTAAGTATCTAAGACCAACGGATCTGTACATGTTTCGATACAAAGTGCACTCGCAGCGTATATGTGCAGTTTTTTTTACAATTTTAACAGTGTGTCTGCAGTCTGTATCGTGTAAATAGGCAGGTCGTTTTCTTTCAAGTACACTCTATCTTCTTCTTGCACTCGCTCCTTCACTTTCGTTATTTCTGCCCGTTTCGTTATTCTTCATTTTTTTTTTTTTTTTTTTTTAGAAGAGCCTATCTAAACCTCCACATTATCTCGCACAAAGACTAGCTTTCTTTTTTTCAAACGATCCAAAATAAACTAAGGGCACTTTTAGTGGCTTATGCCCTGACCTTCTTCAAGTTTCATGAAAAATCTAATTTTGACGATTATTAGCATTCGCTTCACTACATCACTCACAAACTTTTCGCATACTTCTATGATAGAAAAGCTATGATCAAAATGTATCAATCTTCATTTTTCTTTTAAAAACTGCTCACTGACTTCTTATTGATCTAAATGTTTTCGCTAAACAGTCCTACGAATTGACCTTTGCACAGCGAAGGTAAAAAAAGAATACAAAAGCTTTCTTCCATGTACAAATAAAATAAAAAAATATATACATATCAATTAAATAAAAATAACATTAGGCAATATCAACTTAAAAGGATTATATACGTATGTTAAAAAGGAGAGAAAGAGCGAGAGGGAGAGAGAGAAGAGATAGAAAAGGGAATAAGTGATGATTTATGATTAATTACAGATTTAAATCACTTATCTTACATTAACATGAACATGAAATACCTTAATGATTCAAAGGTCATCAAAGGCACTGTATTACAATTCTAATGAAGACGCCAGTGAACAATATAAAAAGGTACAAATCGCACATTAAGGCAAGTATCTTAATTAGGATAATAAGAGATTTCGAAAAGTTCATCGAGTGCTATAAACAACTTAGCCCTGACAACCAACCAGAACTCGATTTCTCTTGAAACTTGAAATTTGGGAAGATTTTTCATTTTCTTTGTATATTTCTAAGCAGCGTTTTTCTTTATAGTTTCCAGTTTGTTAAAATATTTATTCACACTCTCTCAAGCGCTTAGCTCCGACGATTTATTTACGTCTTCCTTAGTAAATGTAATACCTAAAGTTATCCTGGAAGCCTATCAGCTTGACGCCTATGACTGCTCCGTTGCCTATGTCAGTTGTCGCTATTCAGCTATACGATGTGTTGGCGCTTTGTGGAGCCGTCGTGCCGTTTTTGTTTCTTATTTTTTTATTTATTTATTTTTTTTTTTAATTTTCTTTTTCTTATTTTCATTTGTGTGTATAGCATGTCGTACATAAATCAACATCGCGAGTTTCGCTCTGCCCCTGCTCGCTCTCCTATTTTTTAAAGTCAACACTCAATCATTCTCTACTCGTTGCAAAATATTCAACTACTTTCACCTATTTTATCTTGGTGGATAAAATGTATAAAAGATGGCTGGCAAGTCAATTTATCGTGAGGAAGAATCTTATCTGACTTTACGTAATGTAATCTTTTTTCTCTCATCTATTCTTCGTTTTTTTTTTTTTTTTTTTTTTTTTTGTATTTTTTTTTTTGTATTTTTTTTTTTTTCTTTTTTAAAGTAACTCCCCGAATCGACAAGCGTACCTCGCCTAACTCGTGTAACCCTCCGCGTAGTTGAACCTAAAAAGTGAAGAGAGGGTACCGTTAGTTTTTTCACGAACCAATTGTTCATGTTAATTAATTAAAAACTAATAACGAAGCCTAAGTTAAACCTATCTCTCGAATCTCGCATTCCCGACAATCTAATCACTAAAACTTGGCCTAACCTAAAAATCTGTAGCCTACTTGGGCTGCTGAGCCTGGTACTGCTGATAGGAGTCATCCGGTGACGCTGCATTGCTCGTCTGCTCGGAGTCGCCCAGAGTTATGGGAGCGTGGATGATGCCAGGTGCCGGGTAAGTCGTGTACGGGTACGGATGTGGACTTATGTACTGCAAATTAAAATTGATAATTACTTTGTGCTCTGTAACTTTAATAATTTATAGATACAAATTAAACTTCTAAATCTTTTATTTTAAATGTTTTAATTTTATTACATAAAATTAGATTATTTTGAAATTTTTAATCAAGTTGAAATTTTTTAAAATTTAATTTAAAATATTTCAATGTATACGCTATGAAGAATAAATTATACTTACGGAACCAGTGCCAAGATGTAGTGTGGACATTTGAGTCGTAAGTTGTGGAATCATACTATACTGTGGATTGCTTGGATCAGCCGATGGCATCATCTGTTTTATACAAAAATTTAAAAGTTAAATAACGTAAACAAAAATATACAGGTTTAACATAAATTTGTTATCTATTAAAGAAATAATTAACATAAAAATAATTTGCTATATATTCTTTACAAAATTTATTGCAATTACAAAGAATTTTTTTAATTTCTTAAAATTTTGAAATAATCAAATTTAAAATTATAATTTAATATGAATCTGATTGCTACTGTTCGTATAATAATCAATCTTTGGTTTAATTTTTTTACGTAAATAAAAAAAAAAAAAAAAAAAAAATCGCGAAACTGAAAATCGTCCTAAGGTAGAAAAACTCACGTCGACCTGTTGCATGTGCGGAGGAGTCTGGACGAGGTAAGGCGTAACCCAGGGCGTGCCGTGCACGTTGTAACCGGGCATCGCTTGACTGTAGTGCCGTCCGTATTGAGCGAGGGTTGCTGCCGGCAGCATGTGGGCCGTCGCCACACCGTTTTGACCAACCGCACTTGTGTCGTAGTTCAGTGTCATATTCTGCTTTGTTTTAAAAGTAAAGATGCGTTAATTTATATAAATATTTTATAAAAGCCCATCTGTACGTGATTATAATGAATTTTAATTTATTTTATATATTATTACGATTGAAAAAGATTAAAGTATTCGACTACTACACGTACAGTGGTTTAAGCGTCTCTTTGAAAATTTAAATCCATAATTTTACAGCTCTAAATTTAAATTTTCTAAAAGGCGTACGAATAAGTAAATAAAATATTTTATTTACCGAATTACTCACATCACCCGCTTCCCTCCATATTGTACTCTTGTAGAGAGACTTCTTTTTGTTGCCACCGTCGGCAAATTTAACTAATAGAGGATCCTTGCCTCCATGCAACGCTTTACCATTGAACATTTGTATAATTTGTTCACATTTTTCTTTGGACTCCATCCTAAAATTATATGAACATTAGTAAAATATTATCTTATTGTCTTTTAAAAATAACAAGTCAAAAAATAATTCTTTATTTATCATCGCAATGATCGACGAGCAAAAATTTTTACCGCAAACATAAATAAAATAACTCACCTTGCAAAGCCAACGCCTTTACTTTGTCCGGAAGTATCGCGTAGGATGCGCGTGGAGATAACATTGCCGTATTGAGCGAGAAGTCCCTCGACATCGTTCTCTTTGAAGGTTAGCGGTAGATTGGCAATGTACAAATTAGTTGGGTCCTGCTCCTGTTGCTGAAGAAATTAACGAAGAGACTATGCAATTTATTGTCATCCGGCGCGCGAGCGCGCTGTTGATTTTTTTTTTTTTTTTTTCTAATTAATAACTTTCAAATTAAATCATCGACATCTTATATCCTGCCAAGTATTGAACAAATTATTTGAATGCAAAGATTAAAATATTATCGATTAAACAAGATGAATAATCGTATTAAATTTTTCAAAATCGTTAAAAAATTTTACGCGAACACTTTATAATTTGTGCTGTGCAAGCAAAATTGAAAAACTAATCGGTGGACAACTATTTTTTTGTTCTATACTTATAATTGGAATAGTAAGATGCGAATGAAAAACCTTTCGTAACTTTAGTAACTTTATAGATCATAATTTAATAATGTAAAGTTTTTTTTTTTTTTTTTTTTTTTTAATTGCTCGAATGCCTCGAACGAATAAAGCCAGAAAAGTATATTTATTAAATAACTGTTTTATAAAACAAAACTTTGTCCTATACGTAAATGTATATATTCACACTTTATTTATTTATTTTTTATATAGATATATATATGTATATATATATATTTTTTTTGATCTTTCAATGATATAGTAAGGAAAAAACAATGAAATCTACAACAATAATTAAGCTACAAAACAAAATAGACCAATAAGCTATGACAGTACTCGATTTGACTATATGTATAGACTGCAGAAAATGCAAATAATGGCGGACATATTAGAGATGTTTGAAATAGAGAGTTCGAGGTACGAATTGTTTATTTTTAATGTCGAAAGTTTTTTCATGCTCCATTGCATTACGTTACCACATTCTGGTGGCTCTCCAAATCTGCTTTTATTTTGTTTATATTTTACTGAAGAAAAAAAAAATAAAATAAAATAAAAAAAAACAACAAAAATAATTTCGCTACGTACTACAATAAGACGATTATTAATACTACTTCACGAATTGTAATTTTGAGTACAATATTTGAGTTTACAAAGAGTACATGAGCAAAACTGAGTTTTGTGAAAAGACGTTACATTGAACGAGTTTTATCTACAAATGGAGTAGGAAAGATTAAAAGTACTGTAACGAGCCATCGAAAGCTATTAACTAAGAGGCGAAATTTTATATTTGGAAGTTTTTACAACATTCCGCTAAATGAAAGCCAATAATCGAAGCACAGTGAAAGTCTAACCAAAATATATACGAGATGAAACGAGGTTGAGAAAAAATAGATAAAATAAAACAGTTTACAGAGTACAGAAAGAACTATGACACGAGATAAATGCACGTAATTACCGTGTAGGATGGTATAATGAGAAAAATAATAATAAAAAAAAAATAATAAAATAAAATAAAAAAAAAAATTAATTAAATAAAAAAACGAAAAAGTAATAAATGATGAAAAAAAAAAAAAAAAAAAAAGAATTCAAAAATTCAAAAATAACGATCGCGTTTCGGTCTTAAGCGAATGATAAATAATCGCGAAGCGAAATAAATAAGCACATTTTGAGATCCACCATTTCTTTCAAGTCTCAATCAACTCTACTATTACTTGATTATACTTATACTTTACGACAATTTACTTCAATCTTGCGAATGCATTAAAAGAAAAAAATAAAACAAATAATGAAAAATGTCACTGTGTAAGCCAAGCTGATGGCATTTATACATTATATGTAGTATTGTATGTAATATAATTACATTAAATATAAAAAATTAAAAAAAATTTTCATTCAAAAGAATTTATAACTTTTTCTTATAAATAATTTTAATTATATTGGAATCGTGAACGATTCAAACGCTGCATTAATTTATAATTTTCAATTATTTAAATGATTTACAAAATAAATATGCTTTAAATGTTATCGATAAAAATTTTAAAACTATGTTTGAATCCTGCACGATGTATATGGATAATATCATTTAAAAAATGAACCAACATGTTGGTTGTACATATTTTTCGTTTTAATACAGATATATAAGAATAAAAATGAAGCAAGGCGTATGTCAATCAGAGCCAACCAGCACCCCAAGGGTAAGATATAGCGCCTGATTTATATATATTAAAAAGATAAAAGAGCCACTGTTAAAGTGAAATGAGCAATGTACCATTTTATGCAAAGTTAATGAATAAATATATTCCGTTTAGTAGTTTATTATTAATGTGATATTAATTTTAAGTTTTAATTTTTTTTTTTTTTTAAATGCGTTTCATGCGTTGAATTATCATTATTTTGGCATGTGGTACCTCGTGCTTTTACCACTTTAAGTTAAAAGAACCATTCCGAGTTAGTTTCGTATGACAATGCGGTTAAAATGAGTCAGCTCGTTTGCTTGCAAGTTAAGTTTATCAGTACGCCTGCTATTATAGTCATATTTCGTTTACATTCTCCGTTATTTGAATTTAACTTTTTTCGTTCTTTTGTAATTTATAAAATGAAATTTATAAGACAAAACTAAGGAAAAATGATTTATGAGTATGTTCATTTACATACTTATGAAAAATAAAATCTACTAAGTTATCGACTAAGGATTATACGATGGAAAAAACAACGAATGTCCGATTGTTCTCTTGCGATCGTCATGTTTTTGTTTTTGTTTTTGTTTTTGTTTTTGTTTTTGTTTTTGTTTTTTTTTTTTTTTTTAACTATGGAACATTTAAAACAAGTCGATTACAAAATTTTATTAATTTTAATATATGACATGATTTGTCTATGCTGCCATACTTCAATATGCGATAAAAATTTTTTTTGCTATGAAATTTATTTACTTTTTAGGCTGTGAGAACCTTCTTAAGTTTTGTTTTTATTTTAATTTTTTTTTTTTTTTTTTTTTTTTTTTTTTTTTTTTATATTATAATGTAAATAATTAAACATCGAAACTTTTAATATTACAGTAAAATTTATGAATAGAACATTTTGTCTAAAAGTTTAGTCTGCTTTTTCATGAAGTAATAGAGTAATGTATAATAGATATAGAAAGAAAAAAAGCTTCAATTAAAATTAAAATTTTGAAAACTCATTTCAAATTAATGTTTTAAATTTAATTAAGTTTTGAAAATACAAAATCGCACAATCAGCGAAAATAAAGCATGTTTAAAAATATAAAACGCTGTGTGAAAGTTTTTCTAAGTATGAGATTGAAATTGAAGATTTGGTTAATATAAATATAATAAATTAAAAATCTACATTTTTGCTGAGATATAAAGCTTGCACTTATTCAATAGTACAAAACATTTTAAGCACCAAACAACAAAACTTCAAAGTCCTCAAAACCAGAGTATGGCAGTGGCCATTAAAAGCTTTTATCATTAACAATAGCGACAATAATAAAATATCTGAATCCAGGGTAACAATTAATATTAATCGCTGGAGGCTTAAATTAGTGCTGTAATGAATGCAATTTTCAGTCATGACTTGGAATGTGTTTGACATAGCAGTATTCAGCGATTGTGGCCGAGGTATAGCAGCAAGCATTGACAGGTTGGTAGGTAATGTAAGATAGTAAAGAGAGATTTTTAGAATCAATAGCAGTTTTGTATTTTTAGATTAGATAAAAAAGACTTTTAGTAGGTTTGAACCGTTCAGAAAATTTTTATATATAAAAAAAAAAATTGTTCTTATTCATCGAGAATTTAAAAAAAAATATCGACTTTTAAATTATTGTAAGTCTATGACTGTTTTATTATTTAATATTGTAATTATATGAACAAGTAAATATACTTATAAAAACCTTAATAATAAAATTAATTTTGTTCAAGTTAGCAAAAATATTAAATATATTGCAACTTCAGTTTCATCTTAATCTTATTTTTTATATCTTATTTGACGCATGAATCTTTGGAATTCAGGATAGGAAACTGTTGGCATTGGAAAATCAATTTGGAATTCAGGAATAAGATGAGAAAAAGAAAAGAACAGAGAAAGACAAGAGAATAAGAAAGAGGTAGAGAGGTAGAGAAAGATAGAAAGATAGAGAAAGGTTTACTGTTACTCTGGTATTACTGTACTTGCATGCACAACCAACGTACACTGGCCGGTCTACGGATCAACCAGATACCCACTTTCGCCATCTGCGCTTGGATACCCTTGGCGACCAGGGCTTTGACAGCACCTTCTGCCGCCACCGGTGACTCAAAGTCTACAAAGCCATAACCTGAAAAAGAAAAAAAATTCGTATTGAGTAAGCTATTTATCATCGTACTGCATTCAATTTTGTTTAAATAGATAAATTTTAATTTTAGTTATCTTGGTAATTTTAGCGATTGTTTAGGTATTAAAAAGTAGAATAACTATATTCATTATCAGATAAAAATATTTACTACTTAAAAAAAGACAATATAAAATATATATTTTAGCCAAGATAACTGTAATCGTTACATGAAATATAACAGTTTACGAAAAGTTTACGGAAAACAAATAGTTTCTATTTGATGCAAAACAGAAGTAAATTAAAAATACTAAGATTATAAAGTCCACCGAATCTTTAGATAATATAACTAAGTCCATAAATAAATAATTATTTATTATTATTCAATAGACTTTACAAAGTTCAACTATTCTATTACACATAACAACTTTATATTAGGTAGCATCTACCTTATACTTTCCAAAAAATATTGCTATGCTTACTAAACAGTAAATATAATAAGATTTTTTAATAATCAGACTATGTTTGATTCTACGTTTGATAAATCTATTTAATTAGAATCAAAAAAACAAAGTATAAAATGATTTATATTTTTATACGGAATAAATAAATTAATAATGAACAATTTTATTTAATATGCATTAAATGAAAATAGGTAGCATATGCAAGAGAATAAATTTTAAGATGGGCGAAAACATTTTATGCAAAATAATTTGATAAAAAGTTTAAAATTATGTTCATTAATTAATTAATTTATTCTTAACGAAATATGAAACATAAAAAAATTTAAAATACTGTGACAAATATTATTTTTTTTTTGAGTTTTGAAGAAAATCGAAAATAAAAAGCCGATTTTAAAGAGTAAGAAAAAATGAAAAATAAATAATTGAAAAGTACTTTAAACGATTTATTTTAAATTTTTCGAACGAAACTTTAACGATCGTGATTAAAAAAGAGCACGTAACCGAAAAGTAGAAATTTCAACTAAGTACCTTTACATTTATTTGTATTTTTGTCCAGGATCGCCTTCGTCGAAGTGATGGTTCCGTACCTAAAACAAATGCGCTTTAGTGAATCTTACGATAATCATCGTTTGGTTAGGATAAATTTTATTAAATTATTAAATTTTTCTAAATTTAAAAAAAAAAAAAAAAAAAAACAGCACACATTTATAAAATCGAGTGAAAAAATTTTGAGTTTTTAGTTAATGAAATAATAAAATTAAGTACGTAAAGACTTACTGAGAACACATGTTAACAAGATCCTTGTCAGTTGTGTTTTGGTTGAGGCCACGAATGTAGAGATTGGTTTTCGACAACTGCTCCGGCTGCTGGCCCTGCATCGCGTTATTGCTAAGGTTAGTACTCATCGTCCCGCTTTGACTACCTGTGGCACTGCTAGAACTACTGTTTGTGTTCGCCGGAGATGAGGCGGTAGGAACTCGTTGTCCTCCATACTGTATATGACAAGAATATACATAAAGATTAATAGAATTACTGTTCTTTTTTTTTTTTATACTTTTTATTTATCTATTATTTTTTTTTTTTATTTATCTATTTTTTTTTATACTTTTTATTTATCTATTATTTTTTTTTTTTATTTATCTATTTTTTTATTTTATTTTATTTTTTTTTTCTAAGAGAAAATACACGTGTGCTTGTGCATAAACAACGGCAATAACGAGCGCTACATAACTTTGTAAAAAATTTTACAAAGGCTTTACATTTTTCAACATACATCAATTATGCTATCAAAATTTTCTTGACAACAATTGATTATTTTACAAACAAAAGATAAAATAGCGTTTAAAAAATTGAATTATTTGTAAACTTATAAAAAAGCTATTGTTTTATACACAACATGTGACAAAAAAAAAAAAAAATAAATAAATAAATAAATAAATAAATAAAACTTACTTTAAAACAATAGTACAAATCTTTAAATTATAAAATTAGACTATTAAATTTTTTGATAGAAAAATTAATATGGAGGGCAGCGAGTTAAATTAATAATGCCCGCACATAAATATTTATTAATTTTTTTAAGTTTAAGTTTTAGAACATCCTTTTTATCAAGCAAAATTTAATCGCAGAATCTTTTGAATAAATTAACCAACCAAATAATTGCTTTAAAATTCACAAAATAATAAGATTATAAAACCTTTTATCCACTTTTATGAAAATTATTTGAAAAAACTAAAAGACAAAGTTTTCAATTTGATCTTATTAATCAAATATTTATTTTTTAAAAAATTATAATTTTTTTTTCTCATTTGTGAACTTCAAAATATATGCGAAGGCATTTTTAATCCATAAGTCCTTAACACAATCAGAAAATATGGCCACCTAAATATTGACGTGCCGCAGAACTTATACATTGAACAGAATATCGATTTATTTTTATTAATTTCTTCAAAGAAGCACGATATTTATTATTATTATTATTAAAAACTTAACTCGTCACAAAATCGATCATAAAATTTTTTTAACAATATTTAGTATAAAATAGAAAAATAAATTATGATACAAGAATTAAATAAAAATTTATCTTATTATTCACACGTAAAACAATTTTTCACTTATGTGCACATAATTATAAATAAATTACACAATACTAAATTGAATGAGTGTATTATGAATGAAAGAAAAGTGGTAACATTAGTTGGCACTATTAGTTGAAGAATAAATATAAAAGAAGGCAGAGTTCTGAAAAACCAAAATCGATCCGGGCTTGCTTTAGAAACATGCGCAGAATAAAAACCGTAAAACTAGTACATACTAGGAAAATATTCCGTATTTCTTGTCTCGTCGTTTTATTCGATCGTAACAATACAAGAGCAATTCGTAAACGAGCTCGATTTAATTAAACAAAAAAAAAAAGGCCAAGAGCAAAAGCCGAAACAACACACGTTTATATTCAGGTGGCCAGATATCCTCCTAACCTAAGCGTGTCTCTCACGCACGTGCGGTAGTTCCGCGCGACGCGCACCGCACCGCACGGTCCTTATTACAAACGGCGTCGCGAGCAAAAACGCACGAATGCGCACGCAGGCACACTCACTCACTCATCACTCGCGTTTCGTAAAAATGTTTCGTCGTCGTCGTCGTCGTCGTCGTCGTCGTCGTCGTCGTTGTCGTCATCGGCGACACATAAAAGTAAAAAATGCCGACACACAGATAAGCTGTGAATACTGTGCGCGCGATATACTAACCGACGCGTGCTGGGCGTAGGTCGTGGCACTGTAGGGGTTGGGGTTCGGCGGTATCTGCTGGGCGCTGACGGGCATCTGCGCCGCCGCCGCTGCTGCCGCGCTCGGATGCCTCGTGTACGGCTGGTAGCTGACCATGGCCGCCGCGGTGGCCGTCAGCGGCGCTCCGAAGGGCGTCGCCGCCCAGCTCGCCCGGTACTGCACGGGGTTGCCGCCGCGCGGGCCCCCGCCCACGCCGCCCTTCAGGCCGTGGCCTCCCCCGCCGCCGCCACCTCCGCCTCCGCCGCCGCCGCCCCCGACGCCGGCCCCGCCGACGCCGACCTGGACGCCGCCGCCCGCGGCCGGGGCCACGCCGACTCCTCCGCCGGCACCGCCGGCGCCCGCGCCACCGCCCGCGCCGCCGCCCCCGCCCCCGCTACCGGCGCTGCCGCCGTTAGCGCCCGTGTACGTCGGCCGCGGCCCGTTGGGACCCTGAAACATTCACAAAATAAATACATCCATTAGTTTAGCTCTTTACACTTTCATTCGTCGATTAGCATTTTTCATTTACTTTATTGATAATATATTTTCAAATTTTTTTTATTGATTATAATTATTCGGGTACGATATTAATATTTAGGAAACGGTTAAGAATTTTGCATATAAACGGCATTAAACCTTTTTAATTCATTTTAAATTTTAAAATCGAAGACTGCGTATATACAAGAATTAAAAAAAAAAAAAAAAAAAAAAAAAAAAAAAAAAAAAAAAAATAGGGCGTTTTGGCTTTTTTTAATAATTGTAAATGGTAGAAAAAAATGAATTTGAAAAGTAAAATTTTGTATTTAAAAACGTTACTGCCTAAAAGTAAATTGCTTGATATGAAGGAATAAAATGATTGACGCTTAATTTCAAATTTCATTTATTTCTTGTTTATTTACACTTTCATGGATAAATTTGACATAAATCGGAAACAAATAATTTTCATTTAATACTCTGTTAATGTATATATTAAATGTGTAATTTAAAACAAGTGAGTAATTTAATTCAAAAAATAAAATAAATATTCTGTTTGTTTATCGTTGCATTAAACTACTTAATCACTAAATTATTATGATAATTTGTAAAGATATAAATAATAGAATATTCTATCCCAAAGATAAATTTACGACTCCATTCATTTTCTAGGCTAATAAAAATTTCATTTTCGCTCATTTTACATTCATAGAATAAATTCGTCAAAGTGCATTTGTACAATTCATGCGAATATATCGTCAATCGTCTATTCAATGTAACGATGTGAGATGAGAGAGAGAGAGAGAGAGGAGACATATTAGGTAATATAATTTTACCACACCACCACCGTTTGACACCTGTCTCCAATGTCTCAATATATCTCCGATGTAACCGCTAGATTTGATAAATCTCGGACACGCGAGAATCTGTGAAATCCAACGTTAGCGTGCATAGATTGAATGCTTAAAGCCAAATTGTAAATTAATTAATGTTATTCGCGATTTTGCATATAACCAAGGTGTGTTTTAATGGATTATTCATTTGCGTATGTAAACTTTTGATTGGGTGTAAATTATTACTGTAAATTTATTTATAACCAAACGATGAATGAACGTTTATTTTTAACAAATTTTTTTTATCAATTTTAAAGTTCGTACAAACGAATTGTACGACTCGAGTTAACGATTTTCTGTCAGCGCGTTAATCTAAATAATTTACGCGCGGCAACGTCAACGACAAATACCGAATTTAAATTTCATTTAAAGTTACGTTTAATGTTCCTAGCTGCTTTTCGTCATAAATCGTCGTTATTTTCGTTAAAATATTTGTCGTTAAGCGCAAGCTAAATTATTCATTTTTTACGCATATTATTTTACGGACAAAAAATGAACTTGAAAGCAGTCGCGTAGCAGTAACGTTTTTTGTTGCTAAAAATACACATTTTTGATATAAAAACGAAATTGTAATTAGGACTTGATAGCGTTTTTTATTCAATAAATGATAAATATCATATACTATTAAATTTATCATTGACGCGAAGCGGAAAAAGATACATATTTAAATTTTGCATTCACTCAATTCGAATATTAGAAAATTCTTCACTTAATCATCGGAGCAATTAAAAAGTTGCATACTTGATAAATATCTATAATAACTCCTTAGTGGCATTAGAAAATAGGAACTTTGAAAAAAACTTTTTCATCCATACTAATGTATTTGGTATACAAGACATTGTCAAGTACTGTAATTTAACAAACTCGAATAACACATTACCTCATTAAGTAATAAACATCCACTTAAGTTATAAAAAAAAAAAAAAAAAAAAAAAGGAAAAAGAAAAAAAAATCATTACCGAGTGCGTGCGCATAAATTAACACGTGTCGCGCATTTCAGCCATTGTCGAGTCCTCGAGAAAGCGCGTGCGCGTAAGGAAACACCGGCCGGCGTTATGTAGCCAATGTACATCGTATACGTACGGCCGGTCTTTCGTTTCCTTTTTCTTTCTTTTATCTTTTTTTTTTCAACAACGGCCTTACAATACACAACGCGTCCGCCGCGTCGAAGTCGCGTGACGACACGTTCCGGACGCGTGAAAAATCTCGTGGATATTTATTTTGTGGCGCCTCTGTGGGTAAGAATTTCAATCCTCGCGCGTGTAAGCGTCGAACTCTGCGTGATTTATGGCTGTATCTATAATGCGTGTGCATTTATGCGCGAAAAATATTGTTAAAATATTTGCTGTACTACTTTTAATTTTTATATAATTTTTATGCATACAACTTTAAAATGTATTTTTAGTATTGAATATTGTACTGAAAAACTAGTATATGTAAATTAGAAAATCCGTCGAATTTATTAATCTAATCAACTATAAAGACAATTTTTCGCGCACAAGATATTCTTACAAAGTATTAAAATTCAAAAATACCAATAATCCTGTAATGTTTTCAGTTGAACGTTAAATCGGAAAATCAATCAAAAGGAATTCATTGCTTATATTAATAAATAAATTATCGAGAAACTGAGGATATTTTTAAATTTCTCTGCAAACGCGTTCCTTTATTACAGCTAACTTCGCGTGTACTTTACAATCTATCAAAGTAAATCCTGTTGATTTTTATGGAAATCAATAAACCGTTTTAACTTTACGTCGACCTAATAAGCTAAAATTATGTTATTTGCTACTTTATAACGTCTATATGTATTCAGATATTTACGCCGTTAAAAAAAATAATTTAAAAAAATGTTCAAATAAAGAATGAAAATACTTTTTCTTGATATTTTTATTTACACGAATTAAGGAGCTTAAGGCAAGCTATCATATTTGCTTGAAATCTACGGTGTAACGAAACATTTTAAAGCTAAATGCTTATTACGAAACAACTCTTTAACTTTTTTTTTACAATTGTTTTCAACGATTTGATTAAATATTTACAGAGAAGGAAAATATAAAAATGATTTTAAAAAATAACAAAGTGAATCCTGTAAATAAGCGACATTTTTGTAATTATTTAAAATTACAAAAATAATAATTTGAGTTTTTTAAAATTCGTTACATCGATACTCACTGAAATGCGCAAAATAAAAATAAATAAGCTACAACGTAAACAATTGCATTCAAACTATAAGTAGAACTTAACTCAACCTCGACATAACTTATTTAAATCTATTATCCATTCCACTCATTTAACGTTAACTCAAATATCCAAAAACAAAGACGACCATCTGAAAAAAAGTAAACAAAACGATACGTGCTTTTCGTGTGCAATTTTCCGCCGAGCGTAAAAAAAACACTACGAAAGAGAGAGAGAGAGAGAGAGAGAGAGAGAGAGAGAGAGAGAGAGAGATAATGTTTTCCCTGAATAGCATTCATAACCTGCACGTTTTGAGCATAAAATTGTAAAATGTGTTTCCTGAGCGCGAGCGGAGGAAAACAGCGCGTTTCGTGAGATTATCGCTAAATGCGAGAAGGTAGTAACGTTTGAAAGAAAAGCGATAGAATCGCGTAAAAATCGACGGACGTGAAAACATCGGGGAATTGAATTATCATGACGCGGGGTACACGCATACGTACACCGGAGGGACAGACGATTGTTTTGCGAGGAAAGTAACCGCGAAATGAGGATTCTATTCATCGTGTTTACACAATGAGATACGGTAGTTAAAGAAATAGCAGTAAAACGAGTTACTTTTCAAGTTCAAGACTAAGCCTCGCGCCTACCACCGATGCTTTCGAACCAGAACTTTATATACTAGTAATAGATGGAGGGCTTCGTTCGGATTTTCATTTTTAGCGTGGATTGTAAATCTAAATAAATTTTTGGTGTAATAAATGAAATAAAGTTTATCTCAATTGAAAAAATTATAAATAAATAAGGAAAATCAAAATTGTACAAAAAAAAAAAAAAAGTGTAAAGAATTTATAACTTTCCAATATAATACTCATATTTAAAAAAAAAAGAATTTTCAAAATAAATATTTAAATTTTTTTTAAAGTCTACGGCAATATTAAAATACTCAAATGAAGAAAGAAATATTCTCAAGTTACGGTTTAAAATGAAAACAAAGCGCCATAAAGTCTTAAACGTTCATTAACTTTTTAGCGTACATTCGTCCGACTTTATTTCTTTACATACGACTGCATAAATAACCATAACTAACGCTGTAATTACTACGCAAGCACGCATTAATAAGTTTCACAAAAATGTATTACAACGCTTGCGCATCGAACAAACGCGTGTCATGCGTGAGCTCACGAAAACGACGTAGGGTAAGGTTACTCCGGCTTATTTCACGCGGCCATTGACGTAAAATCAAGGAAAAGTCGGCGTGCAATGATGCGACGAATCCGATCAATAAAACAGGGTAAAACGAGAAGAGAAAGAGAGAGAGAGACAGAGATTCCGCGCTCTCGCGAGAGGGCGGCAAAAGCTGCGTACACCGCCTACGCGTTGTCTCGATTTTTTTAATCGCGTTTTTACTCGTGCCGGTTTAATTGCCGCTGAAATAATGTTGTACCGTGTCGTTGTACGCCAACGTGGATTTGTTTAAAGATGTTATCATAGTTGAGAAAAATAGAGCTTACGAGGTGATTAGCAATTTGTTGAGGATTAGCAAGAAAGCTATAGAAAAGGAAAATAACAAAATTGATTCGGTGCCTTCGTGACGGAATCGTCTTTAGCTATCGTCACACGTGCGGAATTCATGAAAGCTTACGGTTGAATATATATATATATATATATATATATATATATATATATATATATATATATATACATGTATTATATACGAGAGCAAGTGGGTTTGCGTATCGGTGAAGCGTAATGAATAATAATTGACAGTGATGCGTTAGCGGCTAGAGAGGGACGCTTGATGCGATATAGGTGGAGTACTTTGCCCGATAGTAATGCACTTTGCATTTACTGCCCAGACAGCAGCTTGTGGCGCTTCCGCTTGTTAAGGATTTATAGAAGAGTAGGACTCTTGCCTAGTGTGTATGCACATATATACTCTCCTTTTCATGAAATTTCCTTCCTTCCGCGGTAATTTATTCGCATTTAGTTACTGTCACGTATAAACGATTTGTTTGAGCTTCGGTTGAAGTTTTATGATTAATAGATGGAATTGAAATAATGATTTTTCTTTTAATGTTTAGATATTAGCAGTAGTTCAAATTGAATAATATCATTTAGAAGTGATTATAAAACTTGGGTAATTAATCTTTTAACCATTTTAACGTGGTATATACATTTTAATTTTTAATCATCGATGATAATTAATTTTCAAAAAGTTCAACTGACTTGACAAAACCAAATGAAGGTCCTTTGCACGTGTTGAAATGAATAATACTTGAAAAAAGCCTCGGTAACACAACGAGGATGAACAAAATCACCATCGGTCAACGCCGATAACGAAACTCGCCGAAAATCAAATTAATCGGTTAAAATTCAATCAGTATGCGCTTACAAAAAAGAACTCTCTTCCTATCCTGCGCTCGCGCGGCAACTCCACCATCTTGGCCATGGCTGGACCAAAGCGCCACCTGTAGGAATACTCTCGGAGTCCCCCTTTCTCTCCTCGTTTCCCTTATAATACCCACTCACCTACCACTCGTACCTACGTATATATACGTATATGTACAGGTAGGGGAGGTGGCGCATCATCGTTCGTACACTACTCCGATCGATTTCAACCCCCCTTTTGTCGATGTATACGCACCTAGAGAGAGAGAGAGAGAGAGAGAGAGAGAGAGAGAGAGAGAGAGAGAGAGAGAGAGAGAGAGAGAGACAGAGAGGGGGAAGGGGAGGGGGGAGAGAGAGAAAGAGTGCATGGAAGCGCGAGCCGCTTCATTTGCCGCGCAGGAATGCACGCAGCACACGGACGACGCGCTCGTATGTACTCGCGAGGAAGGGCAAAGCAAATCGCCACGGTGGTGCGTTGACCCGCGCACTCGCATTCAAGGTATATATACATACATAAATGTACATCTAGCCGAGGCAGCTTATAATCCGAAGGGACGCCAAAAATGAGCCGCGTGTATATATTTACGTAGCGGCCGGCTACCGCGGAAATCCAAACGCCGCACGATTTACGCGTACACGATACGCTGCGAGAGCGTAGATAGAGAGGATGTTATATGGCGCGGTGAATTTTCCGCGCGTTCTTTGCTTAAAATGTGGATGGCGCGACCGAGAGATATTGTTGCAAGCGTCGAGTATAGGTAAAGGTTATCGAGCCTTCTGTGCTCATTATGCAAGTTGGTATGCGATTCGATCGTTACTGGATTAACGTATGAGAATTATTTGTAGGTATGAATTTTACTTTTTCCTTTTTTTGAAAAACGATACATCGTGATTATTTCGGCTAGTTGTAAAGACGCTAATCTATCGATTTATTATGATTTTATCGATATTTAAGAGAATTAAAAAGCTGCCTTATTTAAAGTGAACTAATTATAAATTAACAAGTGACGTAAATTTAAAATTTTATCAAATTAAGGTCATTCAATTTATGTGTGAAGATGCAAAAATATTTCGCTTCAAGAATACTATAAATTTCTGTATAGGGATGACAATTTTATTTAAAAAAAAAAAAAAAAAGAAAAAAAAAAATTTCTGTGCTATTTTGGACGGTTACACATTACTTTTCACATTATTTTTCAAAAAAGTACGTCTTTTTAACATAAAAAAATAAAGTACACTTAGTACATACGCGGATATGCTAACAAGAGATTACTCTCTTCTCTTCTGGCCACCGATAAAGAAACCTGAAAGAAGAGGCCAAAAATGAGAAAAGCACTCGCATGATTCCCTATCCATGTTTCGTTCTTTCTCTCTCGTAGTAATACTTCAACGTACGTTTTTTTTCTTTTTTCACATTTTTCTTTATCCTATTTTTCCGTTCTCTCTCTCTCTCTCTCTCTTTCTCTCCGGCACCTTGCCCGCACACTCTAACATTTAGCGCAATTAGAGGATCGAGAGAGTGAGGAAGAGAAAGCGAGAGAAGAGAAGCAAAGGGGATAGAAAGGCGGACGAGTACGGAGATGTTTATCAGTGTAAGAGAACAGAGAGCCAACGGGATCAATTGAACTAGAGAGTGTGTGATAGAGAGAGAGAGAGAGGAGGCGTCGCGAAACCGAAGCGTACACACGCAAGTATATATACATATTCGCACACATGCGAATTAGACGCTATGTGCGAAATGGGTATCGTGATACACCGACCGGATGTTACTTCCTGCTTACCGCTTCTCTCTCTCTCTCTCTCTCTCTCTCTCTCTCTCTCTCTCTCTCTCTCTCTCTCTCTTTTTCTCTCTTATTGTACGCGCCACCATACATATAACTCTCTTCCATATAGCTCTCTTTCTATACGTACAAATTTATCGCTACTATTAATACTGATACTCTTACTACAAAGATGTACTTTTTCTGTACCGTTAAGATAGTTGAGAATTACGCGCCAAAGAGAGAAACTAAGGCTTGGATTAACCTGTCGAAGATTACGTTAAGTTTGCAAATCGGTCAAAAAGATTTAAAAACGGATCCCGATATATTTTTAATTGGAATATGTTTACTATTATTTTTTCGTCATATGTATATAAAGTATTTTTTTATTGGTTATTGTAGCTTGTGTCAATGGTTACTTAAACTATTACGAGAAAACACTGCGTATTAGAAAAACGTTAATAATTATTAGTTGGTTTTAACATTAAGACTTCTTAATATTTTGATTGATAAAAGTTAAAAAAAAAAATTGTAATAATTATAAAATTAGATATTTTCTTTTAATTTATTTACAACTTTCATACGCTTACGAATAATCAACCGTTACATTCTGCCAATCGGTACCGTCATTTCGTTCACTTTTTAAAATTATAAGTGTTTATTAGTAATCTAACCAATTTTTTTTCTCGCAATCGAATCGTAAATTAAAATTTATAACGTTGCGACTAAAACCTCATTCGTTTTCTCAAACAACATTATAATTTTTATTTTCCTTCGCGCAATAACCGTTCAATTAAAGAAAATTACTTTTTCGCGAGAACATTTTCCCGATCTACTTAAACTCTTCCGACCGAGCGCGCCAAAGTGAAAGCCGCGGTGAAATTATTAGAGATTTTAATATCGAGAAATTAACTACACGCCGCTAAATGCCGCTTGCTTACGAAAAATATTTAATTGTCGAATAGCGTCATTCATATCTTAATTGTCGCTAAGCGTTTAATAAATCCGCAATCGATGCGACGCGAAAAATACCACCGCAAGTATTAACGTTACAACGTTTCAAACGATTTTATCGACGATTGGCTAGCAATTTATATCATAATGAATCTCGACACCGTTATATCTTACCAACGCATCGATAACATTTTCAAAAATTATCGACGATCGGGAATTATTCGTAACACATTGCGGTACAGCGAATTAAATACAAATAAAACCAAGAAAGTTACAATTTCCGGTTCGATTTACAATCGGCGCTCGAGAAGATCGAATGTCAATGTAAAACCTCATTGATAAACGATAATTTTGCACGAGTTTAAAAAATCTTTTCTACTATCGAGCGAAGTACAAAGTATATAATTGAATCGAGAAAGGAATTCTACTCGACACAATCTCGTCTTTCGCTCGTTATGTACTTTGAACTTAGTGAATGACATATAAAAAAGTTAAGGTATCAATGAAAGATGCTGCGATGCTTTTGTTTTTTCGTTATTGTTTTTAATTATAATCTAATGTTATTCAGCGGTTTTCAAGAGATAAAGAAAGTTGTGCCACGGTCTTTATTGCTTTTTTTTTTTGTTTTTATTATTTAGATAAAAAAACTACTATTATGTACATTTATTTCTATGTACAGGATTTAACATTTTTATAGTTTATAGTGCATATAACGTATTTATAGCGTTTACAACATAATATAAACTTTCGAGAATGAAAACAGTTACAAGTGGATATAAAGACGTACTCGTATCTATTTATCGTTTTTCTTATCGAAAATTTTCAACCATGATAATTCACAACTTTAATTGAGACTATTGTACCACCAAGCGTTCCACTCGTTTAAAGTATAAAAAAAAAAAAAAAAAATAAAAAAGAACGTCAATTAATACCTCAAACGAAGTATCTCCGTGGCATAAAAGGGGGCGAAGCCAAAAGACTTTATAACGAAGAAAAGAAAAAAGCAAGAACGGAAAAAAAAAAAAAAAAAAAAAAAAAAAAAAAATCACGCGCACTTGAACGATATCTGAAAAAGGCGTGGCGTTAATCGATCCGGGGAACTTTAAAGGTAATCCGTATCTTTCTTCATCTCCGTTCTCATGTTCTTAAAAAAAAAAGAAAGAAAAAGACGGCGCGTCAGCATAAGAAACGTGCCGGGCTTTCATGACCGCTTTCTAAACGTCACGAGATATATACGTATACGCAACGGGCTTATCCCCGCGTTGGGACAATCAATTAGCAGCCCCGTAGTTATAACGTTGTCCGACGATGGTAACGATCACCTGCTGACCGAGGCACCGCCGACGCGATGCTTTCTAACAATCGGTTGTATATACGTCTACGTCGGGTAAGAAGTTTTTCCTTTCAAACCGACGATTGCCGCGCTCGAGTAAAAGTGAATATAGCTTTATTTTCGAACGATGGACGATAGTCGCCTAATGGATTTCCCTTTGCGATTTTGTAGCTTTACCCGATTGTAGTCAATAGCGAACCCAGTTACGTTTTTATGTGTCTATCTACGTAGCTTGTGGAAAAAATGATCGTTATATTGAATCATGACGGAAGATAAAATTAGTTTTTCTACAATCCGTTAACAAAACACGCGTTTGACAATTTAATATTTATGTAATTTGCACAAAATATTTTATAATCAATCGAATGCAGAAATCAATTAATGCTAAACGTGCAAAAGAATGTCTCGAACGGTATTGAAAATTTTCTATAAGCGTTGAAAAAAAAAAAAAAAAAAAAAAAAAAAAAAAAAAAAAAAAAAAAATGACAGAAGCGAAATAATCAGGATCACACGGTACACAAAGTACAAAAGCTCGATAAAATAGAGATCATGGGTAGCTAAATAACTCAAAACATAAAGCATACGTTATCGACTATCACTATCGATACGCACACGCGTCGTCGTCGTGCAAAATACGAGAAATTTAACAAACCTTTTCGCGCGCCATCGATTGCCTAATATACGCAGAATAATCGAAAATTTACGAAATTAAAAACTCGGAGGCAAAAAGATTTCGGACGTCGGAAGAATAATTCGCTTACGCGCTTAACGTACGACGATCGTCGTATTTTCGTCGAAGATTTCTTTTATGTTAATCTTTCGGCATGCAGGCGTGATTAACATATGTTTCTCGCTTGGGATAGCGCAGGACTCGGATATCGGGATGTCCTACATATTGTGTTACGCGCCTCGTGCGCTATTTTTTTTCTTTGTTTCTCTTTCTCTTGGTTCGTTTGATTCTTTTTTTTTTTTTTTTTGTATTTTTCGTTTTCATTTTTTCGGTATCGCGCTTTTTTCTTACCTCTCGGTGAAATTATTTGATCGGACCGATATCATTACTCGGTTATAAATACGATGACGATCGTAAAAGAAAATTTACGTTAAATTTATTTTCCAAAAGTCACCTATAGTTATTAAACCGAAAAATATTTTATAAAGTACGCGAAGCAGTGACCTGAAAAAAGAAATTTTTAAGAAATAATATATTTCCCATACACAAAGATATTTATCTAAAAATTCATAAAATTTCAAATCATATAAAATTCATTCATCCGTAACGAACGAACACCGGAATATCGCGCCCGAGTCACAAAAGTCGAAGAAAGAATTTCGGAAAGCGAACGTAGCTCAAAGGTCCGGCTCGTCGATCAACCCTTATCTCAAGGCCGTGTCCTGAAAAACTTTCTTTATTTCCTCGGTGTCTGCATGACTCGTAAGCATCCGCGCCGTTCCGCTCTATTAGCCTTACATCCTTTCAGTGCACGCGCGCATATATGTATATGCATAAATTTATATCTACTGTATGTTAGGTTACACATCAGCGTTGTAACGCCGTCGGGGAGAAAACGAGCGAAGCTAGGACTCTCCTCTTCGTGAAAGTTAACGCTCGATCCTTTTCTCGCTAACGCGCGCGATTAAAAATATAATTTAATATTTCGAGCAGCTACAGGAATGCGGATGACGTACGTCCGGCAAACGAGATGTGGAGCGCCTTTTCATTTCATTCGTTTTTGGATTATTAATCTCTCGTCGCTTTGCCAGGTTTAATTGGATGAAACGATTAATTCCATTACCGGAGGTTATCCGCGTAACTTATTCAAATTTAAGATTCGCGCATACTAGAAGGCGATAACAAGATAAAAAAAAAAAAAAAAAAAAAAAAAAAATTCAACGCGAGATATATCGATTTAACGAGAATTTGCTATGGTAATAGAAACCGATATTTACACTGTTTATTTTTGATTTTTACAATATGAAAATACAGTATGTGTTCCAATTCCAATGGAAAACAATAAAATGATCAAGTGTCAACGTTTGCCATTGCTGATAAGCGAGCTTGTAAACTAATACTTTCACCGTTATAATTTAACTTTATCGGGTCAATATGTAGTGAAATTTCACTTTAATCAATGAAATTTTAGTAAATAAACTTTGGAAAGTTGATTGTATCGAAAAATAAAAAAAAAAAAGATTATTTGCTTAGTTTTAGGTTAAGAATTAACGAAACGAGAACGAGTTTACGTGTACATAAAGGATAAAGGAATAAATTAAAAAAACTGTTAATTATTTTATAGAAATGATTTAACACCGTTGTGAAACGTTATCTTGACTAATGGATTTCGAAGCAGAGAGACACGACGTACCTTCTCAACATTTTTTAACGTCGAGTTATTTTCGCTCGCAACGGCAAATATAGCTTTCCATTATAGTCGAAAGCACAATAGGTGTAATGGATAAGGCGAAACGTCTTATTTCCGTTCTAAAAAGACGACGCTCCTCTCGTCCTGAAAATCTTAAGCCCGCTCGTGGATTTGCAATTTTCTGGTAATCGAAACTCCGCTAACCGAACGGACGCCTCTGACATGAAATCAAGTGCACGTTAAGCTGTTTCCGACGTTTGTATATACTTGCGAAATTTGCCGAACGTAACGATTTACATTAATTTAATCTGATATCGCTTGAAATTTAAAAAGATAAAGAAAGCTTATTCATCGACGATAATTTCAAAATCTAACCAAACAGTTAAATTTAGTTAATCGAGAAAAAAAGGCCACTGACATCTCGCCAGATGGAAAAAGTAGAGAATATCGCATAAGAATAGACACGCATAATACTGCAGAGGAGTAAGAGAGATAACGAGATTATCCTCATAAAACGCTATTGCGGCGGTTAGGCGAAAAATATACGTCTCGTCGCGTCGAGCGTTGCACGAGATGGATCACGATCCTAAACGCGTGTGCGCTATATAACTCAACGGATCGATTGCGGAGGGCGCGCGCGTGCGTATGTATAGACGCAGGTTGAAATCCGATAGCGCGTAGGATATATCTCGATGAAATTTGAATCCTTCTGATGGGCTCTCGATCTTTCTTTCTTTTTTTTTTTCCCTTCCGCGCTTGAACTCGATGCACGCGTTGATATATACGTATATATTACGCGCATTGACTTTCTTTTGCGCTGTCTCTTCTGCTCGCTATTTTTCGCCCTCTTTCTATTTTCAAACTCATGGGCGATGAATGGCGTACAGGAAATCGACAATTTTTTACTCTGTTATACAATTATCGGCATAGTGAGAGAAAAGAAATGGTTTTTTTTTTTGTACGGTTATTTTTCACTCGTTTTTCCCCTTCGTTGCAACAGAAGTTTCACACCGTTGTAACGATAAATATGTTTGAATGCCAATTTGATTGAATGGATTGTTTGTAAAAGTGGCGAATGTTTCTATGGTAAATATTGAATATTGATTTATTGTATAATCAAGTAAAGCTGTTCATTGCGAATTGGGCTATCGATTTTGAGTTTCTGTAATTTTATGATCAACTATCTGTAATTGTAATCGGTGCAATTAAAAAACTATTTTTATTAATGAATTTTAGAGTATTTTTACGCCCACAAACTAACTATTATGATATATTTAGGTAGAGTATCGTATATACAAATGACTCAAGTTTCTGTCAAAGCATCATAACAATAGAATATCAAATTTCATTAAAAGAGGAAAAAAAAAAAAAAAAAAAAATTTAGCAATTTTTACCATCGAAATATTTCTCATCATATTACATTTCGACTGCTTCGTTTGCAAAAAGATTTTCTTAAACAATTAATCTAACAAAATTTTTACCTAACAGATTAAATACTTTGAATATTAATAACTCTATCGCCGATGAAATCTTTTCATTTAATCCAAAGTTAATAGAATAAAAAGAGAATTAAGTTGTTGCAACTTTTATTTTCCTTTCGGTCTACCAATGCAAACGGTATATAGTAAGTGCACTCGCGGGAGTCGTGAGAATTTTGGTAACATACATAAAAAAAAAAAAAAAAAAAAAAAAAAATAAAAAAAAAAAAAAAAAAAAAAATAAAGAAAGAACCGAGTCTCGAGAGGCATAAAGGAAATGACGGCTCCTTATTTTCTTTAAACGGCCGAGTAAGACTCGTAGTCGGCACTTTTCTTGATGAGGACTTCGTCGTTGTCACTACAGCCTTTTTATTATCGTGGCCGAGAGCAGCGAAAAAAAAAGATAGAGGGAGGGAGGGGGAGGGGGAGGGGGAGGGGGAGGGGGAGGGGAAGCGAGAGAGAGAGAGAGAGAGGAGAGAGAAAAATAGATAGCTTTTACTTTTTACCATTTGATTGTAGGGCGGAGTGTTTCTTTTTATTTCTCTCGACGATTCTTCATTTGATGAGAGATCTCTCTTTCCCTATTTATAAGTATAGAATGAACTACAGAAATAACACTATTAGGGGTGGCTTTCTTCGCAACAAAGTTGAGCTAAAATTGAACTGAATTCGTCCTGAGAAGTGGAAAGATAATTTTAAGAGCGCAGAAAAGAAATCAGTTCGCGTTTCTTGTTAATAAGCAAAGGTTTTTTTTTTTTTAGCATTCAATTTTTTATGATTCTATTTTTGAAATAAAATTTGTGTTGTATAGAATTTGAAAAGAGTAAAGAATTCGAAAATTAGAAGTTTTTCGCGACTTCTAATTTTCTTTGTATTAATGTACTTCAATATTTTATGTTTATGATGATTTAAAAATTTTTATAAAGTAATGTTTTAACATACCATGTTTTTATCGATTAAAAGCTCGGTTATTAATTATATACTTTAATATTTATAAAAATTCAATCATAACGTTAATCTTATAGAGCATTGGTCAAAAATAGATCAAGAGCCATAATTCAAACGCGGGCACAATCAGTGTACAAAATGCACACCGAATCGTCTACAAGCTCCAGCTGACTCGCACGTACGCGCAACCTTTCAATGCGAAGAATTTCAGAGCGTCGCGAAGGCACATAGAACCAGTTGTTCGGCCTATGCTCTCTCTCTCTCTCTCTTTCTAGGTAGGTTGTAAGGTGCGCATACCAGCCATTCTCTAAAAGAAGCACAGACGCGCGGTCATATTGCACTCCGAGCGCCAGCTGCGAGACGATCCGCATTTATTTTCCTTAATATATTTCAATGTTTTCTTTTATTTTTCTCTCTTTTTCTTTTTTCCTCTTTTATTGGTTTATGTTGCGCATTGCTCGAAAGCGGAGAAATGTACGTTGTTCTTGTTTTTTCTTTCGTGCATGCATTTAAATGTTATGATATGTATAGTTAAATAAGAGACTTTCATTATCGAGGAATTTAAAGAGTCCAAAAACGCTGAGATCGACTCTTCATAATTTATGTATGGATATAACTTGCTTTTAAAACTTATTTAGAATTATATTATCGAGTAGATTTATAAAATTAATTTTCCTCGATTAATGTTGCATATGAACGTTTAATGATTATAAATTCATTATTATAAATCGAATAAAATTTGAAAATTCAACAAACGAAATTTAAACTTTAAGCTTTCGCATGTAAAATATCAAGAGTAAAAAGATTAATTTTACAATTTGGCGATTATAAAAGTGAAAAGGAATCGTGGAATTCAAATTCACGAGAAAAACACCGTGTAAGACTATTATGCATGTCGTACCAAGCTTATTGATGATAAATTACCCTCTGGACGAGCGGTTTGTTCATGAGGCTCGAGAGACACTTACCTGAAACAAAGAAAAGAAAAATGTTACTACAGTGTCTAAGGAGCGCTTAAAATTGTAATGCGAATATTTTACTATTAATGATGCATGAGTTATGCATGTAGACTTGAAACGTTATTTGACTTTAAGTTTACTTAATGTTGTAAGCCAATTGGTTGGCATTAGTGCTTTATGATATTAATCCAGAAAAAAAAATATGTTTTCAGTCTACTTCAAAACTCGAGTATTTAAAAATATTAGTGAACTTTAAAAAAAAAAAAAAATTATTTTCACATGTTTTATACTTAAAATATTGTTATTATAATTATTTCAAAACGTTATTTAACAATTAATTTTTCATTGTTTTCTACGATATAAATAAAGAAATATTAATTATTATCCATTCTAAAAATGGCACTCAAAAACTCGCCATTAGATCTGAAATTTTTTTACGAAAATTACACAAAGCCTTCCTTGTAGCCACGTGGCGCAAACACCAATGACGGAAAGGCAAACTTTGATCGAATCGCTACTTATACGAATATGCACACGACGGCCTTCGCGCAACGGCTATCTTGAACGAGCTCTCGGATCAAAAGGTTTCGAGTGCGCGGATGCACGACTCTTTTGTTGTGTTAACGTTGACTACACTATGACAAGCGATCGATAGGTAGTTGACGTGTAATTGTTTATTGTTGCCTATTGATTAGTATAATATAGATTAAAAGTTTACGAAACACTGAGTGAATCATTGAAAACACTGAGTGAATATTCGATGCGGTAAAACAATGGGCTTAAAAAGACTTTTAAATAAAAAAAAAAAATCAAAAATTACAAAATATCTTTTTTATTTGGTAAAAAATAATTTCCATCGCTAAAGAATATCGACATAAAACTGGAATTCGAAAAAAAAAAAAAAAAAAAAAACGCATGCGCTCTATTATCGTGCTTACGATGAAAAACAAACAGTTGCAAACGAAGCGAAAAGAAAAAAGAAAGGAAGAAGGAAAAGTAACGAAAAGCCACCGGATGCAATAAGAATCGCTAGCGATAGCAAAATAGAAAAGAAGGAGAAGGAGGAGCATAAAACAGCGCCAAAACGAAAGAGGAATAAATGTAGAAAATGCATCTGGCCGAATGCCGAGACGCAGCTGGATATCTCTCTTGTTCTTTCCGAGACTGAAATTATTTTTTTTTTTTTTTTTTTTTTTTTCATTTCTCCTTCTCGCGTCGTTATTATTAGCAGTCGCGAGGTACTCTGCTCTGTTCTCCCGGCGTTCGAATTATAAGCGATGCCGATTGCTACAGTCTATATATGTATATACCAGTTCGGAACTAACTGAGAAAATCGATGAGCGCAAGTTCGTATGCCTTTGACGCATGTTCGAACCCCTAGTTCTTCTCGATGCGCCTTTTCTTTTCATTTATTTATATGCTTTTTTTTTTTTTAATTCAGTTCGATTTACTAGTGTGTTAAAAAGGACGGCATAATTTTATTACCAAAGATTAAATATGTTATCTTTTATATCTAAAATTTGCTATTTGAAAATATTTTAAAATTTAATAATTTGAGAATTTGAGAAATGTTTTAATGAACAAACGTTGACTATTATGAGATTAAAAATAATTAAAGTTTACTACGCTACTTAATTCACAAAGTCTTTATCGACATAATTCGAAACTAAAAATAATCAGCGCGTCTGCGAATAAGCCCAAATTAAAATCCATTTTCTCAGCATCTGTGTTCAAATCTGTGTCCTCGTCTTGCTTTTGTTCGGGAACAGTCAACCTTGTGAATTGTTATAAACTTCGATTGAGTCATCTGTTTCTTTACAATTTCTATAATTTACGATTCACTTTCGGTGTAATTGTATTTTTTTCCCCATGATTCCGTTAAACTGAATCTATGCGCTTATGGATATATCGTCATTTTGTTGCTATAATTTATTTTCTTTCTCGATAAAACAGTTAAGGAAGATAGAAAAATAGAGCATTACCTTAGATGATCAATAAAGTGAACAAAATGTACTAATCGATAATGAATAAATCGATGGAAAATTATTTTCAGATATACCGAATACATTTTAAATAACACATTTAACTATTAATGATAATTAAGAAGAAAAAAGAAATAAATCTTTATTGTTTTTTTAAAATATTTTCTTGGTCCAATATTTAATAACATAAATCGTTATCAACAAAGGATACGGTAGCAAAAAAAAAAAAAAAGGTATGCGTTTGAATAATTTTTAATGCACAGAACTCAAACCTGCTTCATCCGTTACGTAACTAAACAATAAAGATTAAAAAAATCTTAACGTTTTCATCAAAGCCTTCGCATTTCCTTTATGAAAAATCTTACTCGACTTTATTAGCAACATTTAATACAAACGAAATAAACAATGTATACAAAAGAAAAAAAAAAAAAAGAAAAAAGAATCAAGAAACTAGCGTTCGTTCGAAGTGCAATTTTTTTTTCTTTTTCAATCGACACACGCACAACTATTCCTCCATGCGAAGAAACGAAAAGTGGAAAGGAAAAAAAAAGCAAAAGCAAAAGCAGAAGAAGAAGAGGAAGAAGAAGAAGAAACATTAAGGCGCGGATTACCACGGTTATTTCTTTAAAGTGCGGTTTCGAGCAAGGTTAACGCGCCGCAAACGTTCCCAGCTTATTGTCCACCGGCAACAGTTGCATTAATGAGGTGTATGTGCTCGCGCTAACGCATAAACACATACTCAGCTTCGTCATAGTTAACGCCGCCCGCATCCGCCGTTGATTCTCTCTTTTTTTTTTTTTTAAGTACCCGCGTATATACGTGCAACATTTGCGCTTCGATTGACTATTCTTTTTTTCTAAATGCGATAAGAGTTAGTTTGATTCTTTTTTTTTCTTTTTATAAGCCTATTACGTGTAAATCTTTTACTATTTCCATTATCATACTAATGATTTTTGTTAAGAATAAACTATTGCCTCTCAAATTAACGCTAAGAAAAAGAAGAAAATAAAAAGGAAAAGTACTCAACATCGGCACAAGACACGCGATGCAGACATGCAGTATCAAAGGTATTAAAAAAAAAAAAAAAAAAAAAAAAGACGAGGAAAGAAAGAAAGAAACGGTCTCGAAGAATGGCTAAGCAACGCGTTACAGTTCTCCTCTCGGTGCAAGCTGCAACAAAGTCAAGTTCAGGCGCGTCGGCAAATGCACGCGTGTACGTATGCGAGCGTGAAACGTTTGCCGTGACATGTGTGCGCGGTATGCGTCTCTCTCCCGTCTTCCTCGCTCGGTTCATTCCGGATCCGGCGACGGGATCGGGGAGGGAGAGAGAAACTGCATCGAGTCGACGGTCCCCCTTACTCTCCGTCGAAAGAGATTCGTTTAGCTGTACGCGTTACTCGTCTCTCTCTCTCTCTCTTGGATTTTTCTTCCTTCCTTCCTTTTCGCTCCTCGCTAGCGACTCTTTGAAATTATACCGGATGCAGCTCTTTCTCCGTTCAATTATTGAGATATTTTGAGTTACTTTTTTACGATATTCTAACGTATCGTCTGACAGTAGATATTTTATTTTTGAATCCATCGATGAAATAGAATGAGCGATTGTTTTAAAGTATATATCGGTGTCAAAAAGAAGGTATATTCAGATCTTCCAGCAATCAAAAATATTTCTGATTAAATAATATGTCCTCTTAATACAGTTAATTAATAAATTATGTAAACAGTGATAACCAATTCATTTGTAGTTTACTTTCAATGACATAATAGAGAATATTAAAAATGTTACAAAATTTACGCGGAATTTTATTACTTAACTTAGGATAAAAAAAAAAAAAAAAAAAAGAGTAAAATATATTATGCATGAAAATTATCAACGAACATATTTCCAATGAAAAATTATAAAATACCGTTTAAAATATTTTTAATAATTTTATAAAACAACGTGTAAGAAATATCGTAGGAAAGCATTATAAATTTAATAAAGCAGTTAAACTTGAAACTTCAAACCGCTTTACAGCACATGTTGTAGAACGTTAAAAAGGGAAAAAAGAATTAATATCGGTGGGCGGTTTATGCTAAAACTCTATAATATCATATGTAAAGTCGAAAACTTTCATAAAGTTTAACCCTCGAATATCTCTATGCGATTAATATTGTCGGTCAACTGTGTGTACATGGATTTATGTAAATTTATGAAATTCCTGTCGCATGTTTAGTACACTCTTGGCGTTTGTTTTAAAAATTCTTTTCTTACGTGAAGTCGAAAAATTTACGAAATGCCTTTATAACCCTTGTCGATATTTCAACAAGACGACATTCTTAAACAATATTAATCAAAGTAGAAGACGTAGAAACTATTGTTCGATAAAACAAAAGCGAAATTGGAATAATAATTTGCAACTTGGAATTTTGCATTGTTTTGCAAGTATTACTTAAAAATTTTGTTTTAAACTATATTTTAAAGCAATGTTTTAGAGGCGTAAAGAAAAGCGTTCGATCAAAAATATCACATATCTTTCTGGATGAGACACTAAAAATAAAAAAAAAAAATAAAAAAAATATATAAAGATACATACACTTCGGTATTTATTTACAATCTACCGTCAATCACACGTCACAGCTAGTCGTAAACAAAACTCAGCTGCTCGATATAGGTTTCGGTTCGATCACTGTGACGACGTTATGTCATAAGTTCACGCATACTATATACGTACGATATAACACGAGAACGACTCTCGCACACAAGCTCGCGCGAGTTACACACTGACACTGAACTGTTTCCTCCCCCCCCCCTCTCTCTTGTAAACTCGAAAAGCCTTTCCTTCGTTTTTTTTCCTGACGAACAAAGAAGATAAAAGAAGAAAGAGACGTCTAAACTCGGCATACGTACGTGGAATTCGAGCAATCTCGTTAACGCGTGTAAAGTATAAGAAAAAAAAAAAAAAAAAAAAAAAAAAAAAAGAAAACGCTGCTTTGTGTTAAATATATACATATAAACACACTCATCGGTGAAATTCTATTGACACAGAGCAAAGCTATATAAGAGAGTCTGCGCGTCCTCAACGCCGATATTAATTGTCACGGAAAAGAGAAATAAAGAAAGGGAAAGAAAGGTCGGCTCGCCGCTATACAAATCTATTTATCCCTATCGCTATACATACAGGCGAATTGGTAGAGACTTGGTGGTGTCGCCCACGCGAGACGTTTGTATGTATCGTATTATAAGGCCGAGGCCTTGCGCACACGTGTTGGATGAGTAGACGGGCTACGAGAGCGAGATAGAAGAGACTTGGATATGTACAAGCGAGCGAGAGAGAGAAATAGAGCTTGAGATTCGTGGAAAGTTTTACGCAGGGGACGATTTGTGTGCCTTGTTTCATAAATTTTATGTCTCGAGGAAGAGAAACGAGAGTTTGTCTGGACTTATTTTTTATTTTATTTTTTAAGGAGTTTGAACACGTTTTTGTTTATGTAATTGGTTGGTTTACAAATTTTATAACGTTTTATTTGGGTTATCGATGTGGTACGACATACGAAAATGAATAAACATTGACATAAAAAAAATAGAATCTTAATAGAAGCTTAAACCGTCGCTCGGTTTTCGCTTCACTTTTTTTTTTCAATTATTTTCAATACGATGCATTTTATATTAAAGCGTCGCAAGATATTTTAAGATTATTAATAGCGTAGCATAATTTTCAGGCGCAAGAGAAAAAGGAAAATAAAAGAATAATGAAAACATCTAAAACATTTTCATTCGGGTGTCCCATTTTCATGCAGAACTCGAGCTCGACACTTTTTATATTACGCGTGTGGACTTTTTGAAAAGAATTTACGGTGACGCTATAAAATATTCGGTGAAAATTGAAACTATAGCATACGGAAGACATCAATTTATGGAAGCATTTAAGAGCTAAATGGAAAAACTCTAATACGGAAAAATAGATTGCGAACTTGACCTCCTTTTTTTCATAAAAAGGTAACGTAAATTACACGCGAATTTAAAGGTTTTTCATTTACTTGGATTTGCAAATAAAATTGTAACTTATACATAGTTATTAAAATTAAAGCAATTTATGTTAAAATAAAACGAAAAAAAAAAAAAAAAGAAAAAGAAAAGAAAACAATGAAGGAAAAGAAAGTTTCAACTTTGACTTCGATTGTATGTATAAGAATAATACATTGCAGGTTCCACAAAGATCCCGTGTCGCCTTTTAGTAAAGGCATTTCCTAGCCATTCACAAACGCTTTTTTATCCCAGCTTAAAAAGCGCAAAGAGAAAGTAGACAACGAAAACTACGAGTATGTCTCGCGGATATACGTTATTCTACTTTCAGTTGGATTAAATTTTCATCGAAGTTTTCGAAATAAATATCTCGAAAACTGCATTAATAGATAAATATTTAAAGTAAATATATAAATAGTATTTTAAATGATAAACAAAAGTAATAAATTTGGAAAATTTTTTAAAATGGAGCAAAAAATTTAATAAATGAAAATTGCGTCCGCTTTTATGCTTTTATTTGAAAATATGTTTTATTAAACTTCCATGAATTTACTTAAATTTATCATGGGTCTGAAGTTTGCAACGTTAGAGTACAACGAAATAATTTTTCACATTTAAATAAAGCTGCTAAAAATGTACAAATTATATTTTAATCCGTATCTGAATATTTTGTTATTCTATAAAACATTAAGACTAAAAAAATATAAATATAAATTTTAAATAAAAACAGTTTTTAAAAAATTTCGTTGAACTCCAACGTTGGAAACTTCAAACCCATAATTTATCAACAATTTTATATAAAAGGACTTATAAAATAACTTTCTATTAAGTTCTCGATTCTTTGTAACACCAACATTTCGTGCTCAACAAGACGAAAAATCATATCGATGAATGAAACAGTACAGAGAAAAAAAAAAAAAAAAATGAAAAAACGTCGCTGTTCATCGGCGGCGTTACCTCCAAATATCGTAACGTTTATCGGCTCCCGAGCACATCTGTACATAACCGTAGAAAATCAAACGCAAGCACGCGAGGTCTTATGAACGGCGCGCTTGGCAAAAGTGCACTTTCACAGACGCGAAAAAGTAACGCGCGGGCAAAGGCATAGAAGCAAATGAGAATAAGTAGAATAGAGGCTGTGGGATATAAGAGAATAAGAAAATAAAAGGAGTAGCACACAGCGCGCGAGGAATACATTTTCTTCCTTACTTTCGAATGCGCGGCAAAGATGTAATTTTGACGAACGGCTTGATAAGGTGTTTCGAGTCTTTCGATTGCGTGTGGCTCCGGTGTGGGTGAGGCGAGAGTATGTAAGCGAAAGCTGGAGAAAATTCCTCCTCTCGAAAATCGTTCGATTTTAACGTTCGAGAAAATATTATTTTTTGCAGATCGTTAAAATTTTTTTTTAATTTGTTTCGCGATTTGAGTGAATTGTTTTCTTTTTTTTTTTTTAGTTTTTAAGAATGAGGCTTTTTTAATCAAGAAATTCGGTGAATTTTATATTTTAACTAATTTTACATGCAGAGCTATCATAAACGAAAATGAAATTCTTAATGAAAAGTGGTGTTGTATTACGTGAAAAATATGTAGCTAAGAAAATTTCTTATTACGTTCTACATGTATATTAACGTAATTAAAACTTCTTTTACTTCGAGTTTATTTTCATTGATATAACTCTAAGTAAAGACAAAAGTCAATGCCCTGTGAACGTTATTTATTTATACATCAAAAGAAATTTCCATTGCTCTTTATGAACTAAAAAATTACCTATATTTAAGTCTATAACCGTAACATCTATACGTTCTCTTGGTAATTATTAATAAATCGGAACACGTGTGTTTGAAGTTTTCAACGTTGGAGTTCAACGAAATTTTTTAAAAACTGATTTTATTTAAAATTTGTATTTATATTTTTTTAGTCTTGGTGTTTTATAGAATAAAAAAATATTCAGATACGGATTTAAATATAATTTGTACATTTTTAGCAGTTTTATTAAAATGTGAAAAATTATTTTGTTGTACTCTAACGTTGCAAAGTTCAGATCCATAAACATAGTCTTCTTGAATGCAAAGTCTGAATTAAAAATAAAAATAAATGCAGCATTTTAACCGAAAATGTAAAACGAATCTTCTAATCATCTTTAACAATTCCTATTTACGCAATATTCCACGCACATAAGTCGCTCGAATCGAACGTCAAAAAACTTTATTTCCTCGATCGCGGCAACGACCTTCGCGGCTTTTCGCACTTTTTGCGAGAAACGCGTGGCAACTATATATATTCTTCCCATTGTTGCGCCGACGAATCGCAAGGCCGAGTCTCGCGATAATTATCGACGCGCTCGTTCATTTAAACGGCCTCGGCTCTCGAAATGAGATCGGATTAGTTGTCGTTGCCGGTGCTGCTACCAACGCTGTCGCGATACGATGAGACGAGAGAGAGAGAAAGAGAGAGAGAGAGAGACGGATATGTAGCTTACGAGTTTTGTGCCGGTGTTATTGGATCGGTGCTTATATTAATTTCTTTTTTTTTTTTTTTCAACGAGGAAATTGTTTAATTATTAAAATAATAAGATAAAAAGAACGACTTTGTAAATAAGAAATATTTAAATAAATGTAAGTCTATTGTTAAAATATTTTCCTGCAGACCTACACGATTCAAATTAGATGAATAATTTATTAGCTAAGAACAAATGGTATTATGCGATAGATTTTGTTTTCGATCAATGAAAATACATAATTTTCGAATTATCATATTCCCAGGATGTAAATAATATCAAACAATAAAGTCGAACGTATTCTTTAAACCAATTACAAAATTTATCGACCTAACAATAACCAATCGATACGAACAGTGTGGAAATATTAAAATAAGCATTGGTTGTCGAGATAAAACAATAGTTTTTGTAAAGAATTTGCTACGCAATAAATCTTAGAATCAAAATTAAAATACTTCAAATGTTTCACTTCATCATAAAGGTGTATTCTATCGCATGATTTACAAACTCAATTATTTAAAACTAATCATTATAATTGATCAATGTTACATATTTCCGAATGCTATTCGGTCACATGAAAACACCTTTGATAATTAAACCACGACACATGATTCTCCTTTCAGGCTTCGCCGCAGTCACGTAAAAAGCTCCATGAATATGAAAAAAAAAAAAAAAAAAAAAAAAAAAAGGGGAAAAGAAAGAGGTGCGATTCGTCCGTGACGAGTAGACGATCGTTTGCAGCCAAGTCGCTCGGCGTAATGATCGCAAATTATTACGTTCGCGGCGCGGCAAAAAGCACGCGATTAATTTTTAGCCGACTGCTGCGGCCTAATGTATATATATAAATCGCGTCCACGCGTGCACGAGAAAGTATAATAAGGAGCGGGGCCAGCGAACTCCTACGCGACGATTAATGTCGGATCGTTCCGATTCGATGCGAGGCCCTTTTTCATTAGGTAAAGTTGCGTTTTTAGCAACGTACGTACAACGCACGTTTTCAAAGCGATAGTCAATTAATCGCTGATCGCGTTTTTTTTTCGTTCAAGTTTTATTTTATCTCGCGATTTTTTGCACATTTGAATGTTAAAAAAAAAGTTTACGTTTAATAGAGTCGTTGCACCTTTGAAAATTGCGACTTGCTTTTGAATATATTCGAATGTCTACGTTCGTGGGTCGTTTCGAATTCTTTTCTTTTATTTTTGTTTGAATATCGACATTATTTCGAGAGCGCATATTATCAATCATTTAAATTCATAAAACTGATAAAACTACTTTGAGACGATTAATGACGTCGTTAATATTTAAGACTTAGAAATTTGCTTCTCGTCTTGCTTATTACGCAATCAAACGTTATGAAATTAATAAAAAAAATTAAACTAATATTGAACACGTTAGAAAGTTTGGAAATTTAATAAAGCGCTTAAAAAAAGTATCGCATATAAGTTACGTTAGATAATTTTAATCAAAATTTATAATTTATAAACATGAAAAATGTGCGCGATAAATATTTCAACACGAGTTTGAAAAAATGTGCAACACGTTAGAAAATTTTATTTTTATTCGTATTTCACATTCCCAAATGTCTATCCTCGTAATATTTCCCGTGGCAAAAATTTT